>CAAE01015019.1:936685-959398 GCA_000180735.1 Tetraodon nigroviridis
CACCTTGGTCTTTAATCAGCATTTTGAGATTATTTCACTGCTACTTGTATTTGCATTCATTATCCCTATCCAGTATTCAGCCGTCTGGTCTTTGGAGTCATTCGAAGTACTCCATGGTGTTCTGTATCTCTGAAGGGTTTTAATTGCTTTTGACAAATTTCTTTGTTAATTTTTTACAATAAGACATAGACCCAGGAATGTGACACTATCAGGCTAGTTTGTAGGGTCAACTGGGACCTGGTCTAGGCAGAGTTAACATCTTATCCTTCTAAAATTGGCAATGCTGAAATGCTAAGGAACAGAAAAGATACTTAGTATCTCAGATCTGTATTGGATTATAATTGCCTTTAACAATACCAATTTCTGTAAAATATTATCATCCTGACTTTACAGCAGGAACAAATTTTCAAGGATATCAACTGACTTAAATTTAGGTTAAACTCTTAGCATTTAACATCTAGAGACACAAAGCACGCATAACATTCTTAAGTGAGTATGAAATCAGCATTTTTTAAAGATAAATAATCAAGTAGTCTAAGACTGCCGGAAAAACAAGAACCTTTCCAACACAAATAACAATCAAACAACTCTAAGTATGTGTGTAATTTGCCAAATATTTCTCCTTGATTAGGAATTCCCCAAGGCATGCTCAGTTCATGTTGTGGTTTTAGTGGCTGAGTCCTGTGAGACTCCAGCATGCCACCATTTCACAAGTAATAAAAGAGCTAGTGCCAGCTACTGAGACTGCGTTTACCCGTCCTGCTTTCACACACTACCCAATATTCCCCAACCTGGACCATTAATCTGAAATTTAAAGAGAAATACATACTACTGGCCATGTTTAAACATATTATGTGTGTTATTATTTCTTCACTCAATAAAGTACTTGTTGATTTGGTGGATAAATAATGTAACCAGACTCAGCAAAACAATGACTAATGTTAGTGCAAATACTTTTCATTCTCTAAATGATCTAGAAGGATGCTGTGATTAGCTCGTTTGTGCTCTGATATACAATCCGGGGATGGTTTCCCTCTCATCTGACAAACACAATCCTAATCCGGGAAATAGCCCACAATCCCAATATTGGAGTTGACATCAGAGGTAGCCACAGAGGCGATTCCCACACACCCCTCCCTCTAGCTTCAAAGGCCTTCCTGGGCCTGTTACAGGTTTTCCCCATGATGAAGTGTGACACTCCACAAACACAAAAGCCCCAGCCCTCTTGTGGGTCCACGTTGCTTTTCTTGGATCGCTCCAGACTGACCAGTGCCAAGTAAACTTGGCAGTGGTCAAAACATGCCTTTATATCTCTAAAGGGCGTGCGGTGTCTGTGTTGTTGTTGTGCGTGTGTGTGTGGTAATGTATTACGTGTGGGTAGAAGGCCTGTCATGGTCACAGGGCCCCGTCTGTGTGTGTGTGTGTGTGTGTGTTTCCACCTCTGAAATGATGTAACATGGACCTGTAATCAAAAACACCACAATGTGGACTTGCTAGTTTGTCAAAAAAAGCTCTATTTTACCTTTGCAGCCAAATTATTTAGTATTTGAAGACCACAGTAGTAATACAGTGAGGGATGGCATTGTGCATAACAAGAGCAAAGGAAATACAGGTTATTTTAAGATACCTTCAAACAAAATCAATCTTGTTGAAAGTTAATCCTTGTACTGCAACAAAATGCTTAAAGAGGGATAAACATTTTGAGGGTGTCCCAGAACTCTGTAAAACACAACCTCAGATCTTTCAGGACCACTTTTAAATATGGGACCAGTCAGAAATAATCAACAAGATCCAAGGCCTCCTCCCAACACTGACACCAGCAATACCAGATGAGAAACTGTTGGAGACACAGGAGATGGCCTTATGTTTACAGCGTGCAACCTGTTGATCCTAAGCGATTGATTGTCCTCCTTCAAGAGTGAGGCCCCACTACCTCCTTGAGTTCTCACAGTGATTCTGCCATGAGAAGAACATCAGCAGCCTCTAGCCTTATTTTTATTAGGTGAATTCCATACACCGGGCCCAATATTCCTAGTTACTGGAGTCTGATGATTAAAGTGTATAGAAAAGGGGGCAGCACCACTAAAAGAGAATGATTTAGTGAGCTGTCGACCCGGTTCAGATGGGCAACAAGTTCAAGTCCCCACAGGAGGGTTGTAATGGACATGAAACTAGGGTCAAGATGGTGTTAGGGAGTGGAGGTTATGGGCTCTAGGGTTGAGGAGGAGTTGGACGTGTCAGTAGATGAGGGTCATCTGGAGGCTGGTAATTCTAAAAATGCTTCTGAAAAAGATTTTTAAAATTATTTTTCATATATCTATGCTTAATGTAGATGTAAAAAGTGTATATTCTACATACTATCATAATGTACATGACCTTCCACTAGTGTACATGACTTTCCACAAATGTACAAAATTTCCACTGTGGCTACAAGTAGTCACTTTACATACTGTCTTTAAAGATTTCTAGAACAATTTTATGAAAGTAGATGTTAGATTAAATGGTTTTTGATCCCTCTTCATGTGCTAAACTAATTGGATACTGCACCAAACTGACAGAGAAATAAATATAGGCAAGTTGTCAAGGCGTTACACATGTTGAGAAAAGCTGTTTAAAGGAGTTAACAGACTCAAAGGGAAGGTTTACAGAGTCCCTGACCCTCAACTAACCTTGTCCTGACCTTGTAAAAAAAAAAAAAAAAACCCAGCCTCATCATTTCCACCCTCACAGGATTCATCTGCTCGAAGGGCTCCACGCCTCTCATCTCTGTGAGTAGGGTCTGATGCCTTCAAGTACCAGCCAGCTATAAAAGACACATCCTGATGGGCCTTCCTCTGTTCTGTTGAACAGCTTCCCCCACACCCGACGCCGCTGCTGCTCCCCCATCCTGACCTCGGCCACCACACCCACCCTCAGCCTGTGCGCTGGCCCTTGGCTAACCCATCGCTCAGAGGGGTCAGGGTTAGGGCAGCAGACTCCCAGCCAAATGGAAGGTTGCCCAGAGGATTTGATGCCAGAGAGACGTAAGAGACCCAGGGACCCTTCTGATGTTCCTCAGATTTTCCAAGGAGGGAGAGGCTACACTGTTTACAGAATATTTAATTCACCGAGGGAAGGAGTGATGCACAGTATGACGAAGGAACAGGACAGTGTATAAATAAGTGTGACGAAAATAGAAATATGTGTCTCTCATCTCATCTCTGAAAGACCAAGGAGTAAACTTAAAAGAGGGACTTTGAGGTTACAACCTGTTGTTTCCCTGAATACCGTGTTTGTATTATTGCTATTCCTGAAGATCTGAAGATGAACAGACACAGAAAGTGACTTTTATTTATGCTTAAAAGCTAGGAGACAAAATAAACTGAGGGGAAAACAGACAGCACCGGGAAGAGAAACAATACTGTAAGGAACATGATGGAGTGTCGCTGACAGTCTCCACAAAAGAACGTTCCATTAATTTAAATTTGTCTAAATAATTCCACCTAAGGCTGTTAGATTTTTAGCTCCTGCTTTCTACTCAAGGAAGTTTGATTCGGCTTTTGGCACAAAGACTCAAGTGTCTTGCTGCTGCACAACGGGCTGAGCAGATGACTTGCGTGTGAAACTTTGACCTCATCAATTCGTCCACTTCTGCTATGACATCAATTCCTGTGGATATGAAATATCCACTCAGGTGGTGTTGTTTTTATAACACCCCTATTTCCTAGTGGCTCCGGATAAACACAATGAGCATAATTCTGTGGGAGAGTTTATTTCCCAGTAAAAACAACAACAACAGCACGGACATTACAACTCTGGTAGCACCGTCAGGGTCAACTTACTGAAATGGATTCCTCAGAATAACAAATGCTGCCCGCTTATGACCGTCTGATGGCTTCATTTTTCACTCGGTGTAACTTGCTAATTTTTACTGCTCAACGTCCTCCACTCAGCTTGCCTCACTAAGTCACAAGTGCGCTGCTGCTGGCTGATATATGGCTCTGCGCGATGGTGTCAGCGTAAAAACACTTTCAATAATTGCTATGATTAATATTCTCAGCCCTCCAACACCTCCCCTTCTCTGTCCAACCACATTTCTGTGGCCAGGATCATCTATCAGTCTGCTCTCGAACTGCTTAAATCCTGCGAGTGATGCATGGCACCTCGCCAAACTTCCAACGCAAACTATTTACATCCATTCAGATCAAGAGTCGATGAGCCTCAGGTGTATCAAATTACTGCTTCCAGTTAAAGGGGAAGAGGAAGAGAGACAATTGGTGCAGTTATTGTTTTAATCCAGTAATAAAGTAATAATAGCAACATGTTGTTTTCTCAAAGGTAGAGATGATGCTGTTTAAATAATAGAAGAATGAAGCTGGACATTTGATGTTTCACTGATGTCGTTTTGTTGATTGCTGTGCACGGCTGGAATGTGTGTGTCCAGCTCTCACAGGATGGGTTTCCTCTCGACTTGCACTCCGATTGTTTGGGAGGAAAAGGGTGAAACAGATACGTGTAAACAGCGGAGGTCTTCCAGAAAGTCTGGACAGATGCAGGGAGCCCTGGGACAGTAGCTGACCCGTCACGTTAACAGTATACACCCAGAGGAGCCACCTCTGTCATATTCTGTCTGCTGGCGTCAGAAAAAATAAACTGTCACTTCCTAGATGCTGATGGACACATTTATAGAGCAGTGGGAAACATTCCTAATACACAACATATAATTTCTAGTAATAAAAAGCCTAAACCAATGAAAATAAATCAGTCTCCTTTTATGTTTAAACTTATGCAGACCAGACTCGAGGTGGAACGCTAAACTGCAGATTGTAAAGTATATACTTGCAACACCTCACTTTTGACAATTTTCACAAAACATAAAAACTTAATCAGGAGGGTTAAATCCTCTGACTAAATAAATGCATTTCTTTTTACAGTTATCTCTACTGTTATTGCATAATCTGTTTCCTTTGACCCAAGCTGGTTTATGTTCACCTTCACTGGTCTTATCAAAAATGTCGATTACATTAAAGGAACATCGTTGGGATTAAAGCTGCTTCCTGTGCAAACTTGATTTTTAGACAATGATGCAGTCTGACAAATTAATGGCAGTCAATTAAGCATTTATTATTAACCTCCTATGGCTCACTGTCAATTATCTGTCCCATTAACTCAGTAATACTGTACGCTCTATATGTGTTTAACACCGAGCTGATCCGGCACAGCTCATATTTAATCTGCAGTTATGAAAAAGCATGAAAATAATGACTTTTATAGCCAATTCAATTTAATTAGATTTAATTAAATTGTTACAGTCACTTATACCTCTTCCTGGCCTCTTTGATGATTTATAGTAACAATAACAGACACGTAGATTAGTCATTAAATCCCCACACTTGTCCTTCTGTCTCATACAGCGGACTTCCTTTTAGCAATAATAATCATATTAAAGGTTATAGGACTGTCCACTTCAAAGATGCCAGTAAATAAGTAACATGGAAGCAAAACACAAGGAAATCTAACATTTTGGATGAATATGGTGTTTTCAGAAAATGACACATGCTGAAAAGCATCGCAGAAAACATAACTACCACCACATGGAAACAGCACGCACTTCTAATGATGCCCAGCCGTTCCTTCCATGTTGCTACCGTGCCTGCATTACGTGGTTCCTGCTGCGGCCCTCCTGACGCTCATCAGCAAACCGCCGAGCTTGTAACAGGAAATCATTCCGCTGCCGCACACACTGAGCCCTGTTTACACAAACGCCCTCAAAACACTTAAGGCAGGATATTTGATTGTGTGAAGCCTTTTTCATGTTGTTTTTCCAGAGATGGCCATCTAAACAAGTAAAATGCACAGCTTTTAGCATTGCTTACAATAACAACAGAAATAATGAAACCAAAATTCTCTGCTTGTCATCAGAAACTGGTTCTAAATGTTAGGTTGGACTTTGATGCAATTGTTTTTGACTACAATGCAGTCATATGTTATGTCTACTGTGTTGTGACCCAGTGCATCCAGTGCATGGGCTCAGGAAACGGATCACATTGTTAACCATAAGCAGCAGTTACAATAGTGCTCTGAACACAATGAAATTGGGGAAGCACATTATACAAAAACTCAATTCTTCTTAAGTTTTGAAAGGAAACCATTAAAACCACAGAAAGGCCCAAAACAGTGCTGTTCCTGACATAAAATGCAGGGCTGTGAAGGCAAGATGCTGCTGCCTGCGAGTATTTGGGTCTGTATCTGGACAGCCTCTAGTATAAACAGACCTATGACTTCCTTGTTCAGGCCTACACCAGCCATTTTTGCTAATGTCTGAACGATTTATGAAGCACAAGCAATTAGAAAAAGAGAAACACCAAGGCCAGGAGCTCTGCACCCAGAGATTTATGCTTGTACAAAGGTTCTATTTTGGAAATTGAAAGTGTAATTGAGAAATGCTGGCATTGCAATTTAGATGAGAACTCTCTCATGTGGAAAATGTTAGGTTAATTGAGGTGCAGCCTATCCATTCCACCTAGTTCTGATTCCAGTAATAATATATGCAGAAGTGTTTGTGTCTGTCAGGTGAATATGATAGATAACATCTCAAATAGATTTCCTTTATTTCAATTCAATGTTACCAAATTGCAGGAAAACCCAAGAGAAAAAGAGATAAAAGCAGTGAGATCACAAGATGAAACAGCGTTACTGAAATGTTCCCTGACTGGTTGACCTACTGCTACCTTTTTGCTCCACCTCCGCTTATTGTTTTGTAGATTAATAATTTCTCTGAGAAGATGATAAATCATGTGTGACTATTAGGACTAAACATGTCTTTCTAATCGCCTCACAACACGAGCAGACACAGCCCTGCACCGACCAACAGCAATGACTCATTTTCAGGTCAAAACTGTCAGGACCTTATCAAGAATCTTCAGTAATATTTCTAAACCAGAATTTATCTACTTTTTTTCAAACTTGTCAACACAACTAGAAAGCATACGATCTGCGCACAATCATAAGAATTTGTGCCCATAACATACTGCTCAGTGATTCCCCTCCCTGATTGTCTGTGTTTAATGGCAGCCTGCATCTGCCAGCACTGTGAGTCTGCAGGCTAACAGCCCATGGTGCCCCCCCATTAGGGCCTGTTGGCACAGGCCCCAGGCACATTTTGCTTCTGGAAGTGTGATTATTGAGGCCTGATTACGATGTCTGTAGGCATGATAACAAACTAACCATTGGCGAGCGCTTGGCAGGCGCCCTACAAAGACAAAACGGTGGGAGAATTAATGATGCCTTAAACTCGCACAGGGTTTTAGTGATGATAATCTGGATTTGGTGTAATTTGCAGCAATTGGTGACATATGGTTTGGGTTTGCAGTTGACGTCCACTAACGAATATGAAATGTTAGTGGACTGGGAGCAATATGGCATAAGCAAGTCCCTTTATGTTAATAAACAGGCGTGTAGCAATTTAGTAAAACGTATATGTATTGATCCCTATTGGCCAGTTAACATAGAATAATTTACAATGTAGTGCAGGTAATTAACAAGACCTTTTGTTATAATACTGCAACAATCCTGTCCGTTTGTAATCCGAAATAACTGGATGAAGAGCTAATTATAACAACAGCAGTTCATCTGTTTGGTTGGAGTTTTTCAGTGGATATTCTTCTCTAAGGTGACTGAAGCAGTTCACCGTAAAGATGGGAAGAGGAGAACAGAGGGCCTGCTGCTTAGTGTTTGACACGCACCTGAAAGGCCCTGTGTTATCTTTCTGTAGCCGTGCCTGTGGTGGTCTCCAACTGCCAGCCTTTTTTTGAGGGCTACTCATTGCCTCATCCTTGCCTCCAGGCTAAACTCCATCTCCAGCACTGCCTTCTCTCTTTTTTTTCTCTCTTTTTTCCCCCTCCTCTCATTCATCAGCTTTCTCTTTTGCTCTGACCGGTCTTGCTCCACTCCATTCTTGGGTCTGTTTCTCCATTCCAAGCGCCCCCTCAGGGCAGCAGGATTGAGTAGAAGTCTATTGCAGTGATCAGAGCTGATAACCTGTATTCCGGACAAGCGTGCCACATGGGGCCACACCTTGCCCGAGGATAGGTCCATCCATCCTGGGGGCAACACAGGTACAGGGGCCAGAGGGCTGAGGCCGCGGGCTAGGTCTGGAGCTGGGTGATGGAAGCTTCAAGTAAGGCCAGAGCAGGGGGGTAATGGACTGGATGATGGGGCGGCAGCAGAATGAGCCTGAAGGCCAAGATAGGCAGAAGGGGTTGCAGAGTGGGGTGAGGTTTAGAGATGTGGAGTGTGGAGGTGAAGAAAAGTCAGGGTTAGTGACAGGAGTCTGCAAGGTCCAGCTGAGGATCTACTGATCCATGATCTAGTGGAGCTGACAGGTGAGAAAACAACAGCACCCTTAATGAAGGGAGCCAAGGTAGGGGCTGAGAGAATGTTATTCTGGCATGCACTCTTGCACAGTTTGATGGAATGGTATAGAAGGGGTAAAGCGAGCGTGCAAAGCTGTGGAAAGATTGATGGAATCTACTGTTTGCTGCTGGGTGCAAAGTTACTGTTTACATCATCATTCCTGTTTTAGGAATTGAAAGTCTCCAACCAGCTACTGTAGATCTTCAGCACAGCTAACACACTATAGTGCCTTGGAGTTTAAAAGATATAAAGTGTATAAAATATTTTTTAAATAGATACTCAAAGCCAAAAAATGACTTATATAGTTTAAAGCAATGTTACGTCCCTTTTAAACAGATTTTTCAGTTCTAAAAACCCAAAAGAACCTTGGATTGAGGCTGTTAGCATATCAAAGTTGCAGGAAATTGGTGAGTACATTCAAAGTGAGGTAGGGTGAATTCTTCAGGGACATAGCACTGCTGTTTGTATCCACTTAGGTGGCTCCACGGTGGCTGACAGGAAAACCATATGTCCCACCTCTGCTGCAGTTTTAAAAAAGGCAACATCTGTCACTTCCGTGAAGAACCACATGCTGGATTTTTCAGCTGGGAGAACTATGGGGAAGTGCTCCCTGTAATCACATTTGTGCATGATGTGTTAAATTTGTATGTTTGTTGTTGGAGCAGAAATTTGTTGCAGAACTTCATCTGCTTGACTGCCCGCTTGTCTGTGCTGCCCTGATTCCATCACCTTCTATGGGTCTGGAGCAGACGGTGGAGAAGTGGGGGCCAGCAGAGGGAGGGAGGTAGCTATGATGGCGAGTGCACACAAAAAGTCACCCCGAATCTGCTAGCTGATTAATCAAGGCTGATTTGGCGACGAGCACAGTCTACCCGCTTCTTCCTGACTGGTCCGAGTGTATTTATTTAGAGTAACCCATGGCCAGTCACGCCTGACCTCAAACTATCAGGAGCAGCCACAGTTGCGCCCAAGCATAAACAAAAAATGCATAATGAAGGTAGGAGGACAGAGTGTGGGGTGGCGTTGGACTGGCGAAGGAGGGAGAGATGGGGGGTGAGGAGGGAAGTGGAAGGAGGGCAGAGATAGGGATCTTAGCTCCACAGCAGGGCTCATGCGTCCAGACATGGCCATAAAGCAGCCGTCTGTGTCCTGGTGTTTACCTCTCAACTGACATGGGAAGGGAAATCATTGACCTCTGTCAGAGCAGCCAGGGTTCATCCATCTTTCAGGCCCAGGGTATTTTTTGGGGGGTGTCAAATAGCTGCTGGGGGACTTAATTGCTTCACAAGCAAAGAGAGATTAGTTTGGAAATTAGAGGAAATGTTTCCAGTCATGATTAGTTTGTTGAGACAATAACAAGCAAACCACAGTTTGCAGCTGATTTAAAAGTTCTGCTCCTTTTTGTTTCATGTTATCTGTCGACCTTCTTTTTCAGAATGCTCCATATTGAGGTTAAAAGCTTGATCAATTTCATCATCTCAGCTGTGTTGTAAGTAGCAGGGCATGCAGGAGAACACAAACAAACAAAGATGGAGCTTCTATAGAGGATTATCGATTGAACATGAAGGTTAGCTAGAAGTCTGAGAAGGTTGGCTCCTAGTGCTCCCCCGAGAAGCCCAACACTCTGTCTTTAAGAGCACAAAACTCTGAAAAAAAGAAAAAGTGGTCGGCTGAGAGGAAGGGAACAGTCCCAGTAATGCTCAGGATGTGTCATCTGATGGTTGCTGTTGTCAGTTAGAAAAGGGAACTAAATGGGAATTATATCAACTGATATCAACTGTTTTTAGCGTTTCATAAAACCAGAGCTAGTAGCAAAAATTAAGTGTATATTTGCATTTTCAGTAGTCAAAGGGCAGAGGATGATAAAGTCAAGTGTTCCATCAAGCCACCTGTTTACCAACCTTTCTGCCCTACAACCTGCATGACATGCAGTGCTCACCCAGGAAGCCAGAGTTGTGTTTGAGGTGAGCAGGAGGAAGCTGGCAGCACACCAGCTGGTCATGGAAGAAGCAATACGACGCAACCTCCCAACATACTCTGACACGTCATGTGGCATCTGCTTGCCTAGAGAGGCTAGAGCCCATTTCAGTTTATTTCAAGTATTTAATGACCATAAACTTGTGGCTAGTTTTAAACATGGCTTTTGCTCAGGGTGCAGAGGCTAGACTGTGGAGACAGACAAATTCAAAACATCCAGCCTGTCTAAACCAGAGTGAATCAGAAAAAAAAGATTTAAAAAATCCTAGATAGTAAATTAGGATAAGATGAAATGGAGGGAAAAAAAATTCCCATTTGAAGGTAAAATTATGTTTTGAATGTTACTTTAGTCGCTCAGCTCTAAGATCATATGGATTAATATGCATTTCCCCTTTTATTAAAGTTGATGTCACAGTTAAGAAAATAATAATGTTTAAAAACCAGCACATTTCATATCAGAGGATACAAAAACGATGATTAACCTTGTCTAAAAAGGCGTCACACATAATTATTATGCAGGCACGGCGTGCAAAGAAGAACTCCTCAACGTTAATACTCATGACAGCTTCTCATTTTTGGTTGACAAGATTAAAAAAGAAGGAAAAAAAACACACGACCTCCCGACTTTTTAACAGTTTGGGAAAAGCTTGACAGATGCTCCATTCCCATTTTCAATGTCTCGTGGTGAGAAGAAAAAAAAATAAACACAACATATGTATTATTAATTTCTAAAAGTGGATAGCCAGTATTCGGAGTGCAAATGAAAAACCGGCAGGTGGATGTGCCAGCCAAACAGCAACTCTAACCTTGAGCCTGCTGACATCTCTGAAAATCACAGCTTTTTTTTTTTTCTTCCTATGGGGTGTCAGTGGTACTGTCACAGGCACGAAGAGACGACGCTAAGTAAAGGACACATGTGGCTCTGTGGAGAAGGGTGGGGAGAGCTGGTCTGTGTAAAGTCACTCACAGTGTTCCTGTCACGGTTAAGTAGACAGGTGCTTACTGTTAACACCCCACTAATATCTTTATGCATATTTATGACTTTCCCTCCCTTTTAATACGGTGCTCGTTAATGTCACAGCTGCCAAATATTGACTAAGACTTTCTTTTAAAAAAGCGCATAAATAAAACAGCTTTTAAAGATTCTGACCTGCTTAAATACATCCCTTTTCCTGTCTCTTTGATCATGGAAGCTTTTCATTATTCAAACCTCCATGCTACTTTAGACTGTGCCACCTCCATCTGCTGCAAAGATGCAATATATCTTTATTTAGAGGAGCTACCTATCCCTTCATTTACTGTACCTACACTTAATCCCCCCCCCCTGTCTCCTCGTGGTCAGACATCTCAGTGCTCTCATTAAAGGGAAAAGTTGGGAGTGGTTTAGGACTTGCTGCTGGGACTCATCAGCCAGCAAGAGGGAAATGGCTTCATTCTCTTAGAGGATTTGTGCACTAATTACTGTATAATTCTGACTCTTGCTCTGTGACAAACCCTTTTCTTTTTCCGTGAAAATCTGGCCAGTACACAAAGAGGGCTGCACGTAAGAGCTGTGGAACTAGACGAGCTCTTCATTAACAGCATAAATGTAATATCAGCTTAAAAAAACTAATTGTAACACCTAAAAACCCAGAACCATCAGCTATTGCTGATCTAGGGAATAACCTAGCTCACATATTAATGGTATATATTGGCAAAATATCCATATTCAAATTTTAAAAATCTATTGTATCAAGGTGGGTAATGGCCCTGTCTCTCAGAGTAAACAAAGACTCCCCACAGAGCCAGAGGAGGGGTCAGAGGTCAAGCCTGACACAGAAATGCATGGCGTGACAGGCTTAGGCCACTTGGACTTCTTGTCCATTGAACAGATGTTAGCAGCAGAGGTGTGATTATCGCCACAGCGACCAAGGAACAGGAGCACTGGCCCTTGGATAGATGCCGGTAATTACGCAGGCTCCCCTGGGAAGGAGATGACACATGCCCGCCAGTCTTGGAGATCACAGGGGCATAATTAAAGCTGCAGTAACAGTTGTTAATAGAGCAGCAAATAAAGGTAGCAGGGGAAGAAGGGGAAGAGAAAGCAATGGAGGGAAGGAAGCGTGGGGGGATGTATAATGGGGGATTGTCTCTTCTTTGTGCCTTCTTTTGTTTGGTTTGCACACCGTGACCTTCCTGTATGGAGATATATTGGAATATATCTCATTTCTGGAGAAAAAGGAATGATGTAATCAGGTGTAAGGTTCGGGCATTTTTATGCACAAGCTTGGTCACTGGTGCAACACTGGAGAAGTAAGTTGAAATTCACCTTTACCAGACTTAAACTTTAAAATGTTTGAGTGTATGAACACCTACAATGTCTAGGAAAATTAAAAACTATACAGTACTGTACCTACCCTACAAAGACCTCTTCTGGCGTTAGATCAGCTAGAAATCTCTTTAAGTGCAGGCAAAGTGTTTGCTTGTGACAGGTATGTTTTTGTCTTGCTTGGCAGCGTGTGATGCCGAGAGTGCCCACGCAGAGCTCTTAAAAGCACCACACAAGGCCCCAGTGTCAGAACACATCACCAAAGCCTTTTAGAGCCACAAAACCCTCTGACAGCACCAAAATGGCTTCTATTGCTTTTTTTTGTGCTCCAGTCGGCTTCTTATAAATGACCACATTCAACCCCTGTGTTGCTCTTGACAGGACTATGGATTCCTTTTCCTGAAAAGCCCGATGTAAAGAACAACACATTATGTCGAGCTGCATTTTGCTGCTCTGTTCTGTGAGTGCTTTTGCGACTTCGTATGAGCAACTCAAACGGTGCTCAGCTTGATGCTAACTTCTGGCTTGAAAAAAACCTTTTTAAATGCATCAATTTAGAGCAAGGCTGGATGGCGCAGAGCAGCAACCACCGAGACACACAAAGCAAAAGAAGAGCAATGATGTTTATTTACAAGCCAACTGATGAGTTCAGGAATATTTTCTTTGCTGATATTCAAAAAACATCCTCAGGGATTAAAAGGCTTGCTAATGGCAACAATACCTTGCATGATTTTCCTTAATTACATAAAAGCTTGTTAATTCTGCAACAAATGAAAACTTATGGCTAATTTATGTCGAACTGGATATTTGTTGCTACTCTTAACCTCTAGAAATCTCTGGAAAAGAAAAAATAGCAGAAGTGAGGAGGATCAGACAACTGTGGTGATAATGTGTGAGTTTGCCCGCCACGTCCGTCTTCTAAAACAGATGCAGCTCTCAGAGAGAATTAAGTACACCGAGCTTGACATAGAATACCCACCCAGATAAATGGCACGGTCCTGGCATGCGTGTTTTTAAGATTAACTCACTGACCCAAAAAAGTGATGTCGGTTCAAAAAAAAGAACTACCGGGGGCAGAGGAGGACAAGCAGCCTTTTCCTCAGCTGTTAAAGCAAACACATGACCTTTTATTAATAAAGAAAACACTGTGATTTCATATAAGAGGCCACACAAACCATATAAGCAAACTTGAATTTTCAAGGAATCAAGAGTGTGTTTAAGTAAGGATTTATCATTTTTACACGGATATCTTTGATTTCTCTACTTCAGCAATGAGTTGAATATGTAGTTTTTTAAAAATTATCTGCAGAAAACTCCTGCTCAAAAAACTGTCCAGAAGACTGTCTGCGACACAGTAAAACATCCTCTGCAGAAACGGTTAGGATTGTAGTTCTGTCATATGCATTAGGAACCAGTTTATAAAAAAAAGTTGGGTCTATTTCCATGATGTGGACTGACTACATATGTCCTTCACGCCTAATTATTTTCAACAATTCAGAAAACTGTTTTCGATGTTAGCATGCATACCTGTCCCTCTCATGCGTTAACATTCACGCATCATACATTGCAAATGTCTGCCTGCTCTCTATTTCTGTGAATGTTGTGTTGTCAGTGTTTCATGACTTATTCACTCATCTTAACCCACTGAAGACATCAATATTTAATAGGGGTGGAAGCCACGTTTTCCCATGGCTTTAGAATGGATATGGCGTGCATGCTCAACACGCACAGTGAATGCATATTTCAGTGCGTTATCTGCAGCTGTAACTGCACGTGAAGCATCGCTAGAGTCAAACTTGGAGTCATCAGACAGGACAAATATAATGTATATTTAGTATTTTTGAAGAAAACAATCATTTTTATTTTTGTCAAAGTAAAACTAAGTCAAAATATCTTGAGGTCTGATCTTATCTCTTTAAACAGATAAAACACAGCACTTTTTGTTTTCTTTATATATTTTATTTCTTTTTTTCTATGTTTGGCACTATCAGCATTTAATCTAATGCTGCTTTTGTTAGTTACTCAATCGGTGTAACTGCGAGCATTTTAACAATGACTGTAGTAACATACTGCATCACTTGTTTAGGCTACGGCTACGGCTATATCAATTCCATGCTTAACTCTCATCAAATCTAATTCTGGATGGAATTCCTGCTGCTCTGTGTATATCGCTTTGGCGAGTTGCATCTAAACTGATTTGGAAACCTTTTGTCTTCTATAATCTGCCCCAATCAATAGAAATATTCACCTATGGAGTGGAATGTGGGGCCTGGATCAACGTAAACATTGATCAATAAGTGGTATTGGATGCGTTAGGAGGTCAGCTGGGCCTAGTAGGGTTCGACCACAGTGGCTAGAATCAGTTGTAAGCTGCCCGCAGGCGGTTAGAGATGAGGCTAAGCGAAGTTTAAGAAGTGACCTGACCAGCAGAGAGAGTCCTTGGCTGCTTTTGTGCCAGCAAAACTCCCACAGAGAAAATCAGAGGAGGGATTAAAACAGGAACCAATGATTTGGCTGTTTCATTTCCAAGATGAACTAAAAAAGAAAAGATTTTAAGATTTATTTTTTTAATGTTTGCTTAATTATTTTTAGTCAATTTTTTAAAGAAAAAAAAAAGATTAAAAAAGTAACATCAAGATACTAAGATGAGAAAAGATGACAGATTTCTGAAGCTGAGGTGGAAAATATGAATTTTCGAGCGCGGCTGCTTGAATCAAGTTTGATTATTCCCTCCATCTCTGAAGAAATGATAGTAACCAGTGCAAGGCGTTCCTTGAAAACTCTGACATTTTGTTAAAACATTGATTATTCCATCAGCATTGACCTTTCGTATTATGGAACAAGATTTAAGCCCTAAAGAGCACAGCGTCCTAAAGGTGACAGGTTACAAACAGCAAAGACAAATGAGACATGACCATGCTATTGACACGCAAACACACACACACACACACACACAAACACACACCAAAAGATGAGCTAATTCTAAGAGGATTGCTGTTCCCCTCTGTGTTTTAGCATATTGCTAAGTTTATTCATCACCTTCCTGTTGGGCTGCATCTTTGTCTTCTCTCTTTCTCTCTCTTTTTTTTTATCTATTTCCCTTCTGCTCTCTCCAGAATGTATGTCCTGACAGCTGACCAAGGTCAAGCATGCACCAAGGAAGCAGGAGAGAGGAATGAATCCACCATACAAAAGTCATGCAAAAGGAAGGATAGCATACCAAATATTCTGAGTAGTCAAAAGACATTCTGATTAAAACAAACAGGCAAACAACAACAACAACAAATTCTGCAGATGCACAGAGTGGAAAGTGTGGGAGAGAAGGAAAGCAAGAAAATGGTGGGTCATGGCAGAGTCGGGGCAATGGGTGACCTTTTCAAAGAAAGCCCCTCACGCAGTCTTGGACCAAGTACACTTTTATTTATAGAAGGTATTTATAGAAGTGATTTTCCCGAGGTTATCCTGAGCAAAATGCCAGTTCTCATTACCAGCCGGGTCCTGCCTGTGCCTCATTTTACGGCTGGGTGAGCCCAGGCAGCGGGGGACCCAGCATGGAGCCCAGGGTCACCTATTAAATCCTTGTGTCCAAGAGAGCACCGTCATGCAATTCTTGTTCTACACTGGGTGGGGCTGTGGAGCAGCAGGATAGGGTAAGGGGCGTCAAGGTGTGTGTACACACGTACACACTCATCACCAACCAGGAACATGCAGACAGCAGTGGATGTCAATGCAATGACAAATTCAGATATGTACAGATGCTAAAAAATATTGAATATAATAAATATTAAATATATATAGTAATGTGTCCTTGGCCAACAGCACTACCTTGATGCTAACAAGGCAAACGTTAAAATTAAATATTTCTGTAATGGATGGTCCTGCCAACATGCAGAAATTCTCAATGCGCTCTTCGTTCAAGGATAACGAGCTAGAAATTTAACACACCTGCACATTTTTCTGCTCTTCTCTGATGAGCAGCCACGGAAAGATGCTTTATGGTACTGGAACAATGAAAAGCCAGGGGAATTGCTTCCAGATCCCACTGCGGCAGTATCCCTCTATGTCCCTCATCAACAGAACTACTTACTTTTTTCCTGAAGTAAATCCAGGAGATCCAGCAAACAAAGCTAATTCTTTCAAAGATCCAGCAGAAACAGTGAAGTGATTCGTCTAAAGTTCATACAGGAGACATTGTTTGAGCAGCCTTTTCAACTTTATATTTCTTTCCTAAATTTTCTATCTTTCGACCTATCCTTCAATGTTTCCTGCTGCCTCTGCAGCCTCTTCCAACAGCAGCAGGTTTGGTGCAAAGTTGTGGGGCTGTCAGGTGAGAAACAATTAGCCCAGGCCTTGACAGGCTGCAGTGATGACTTCTAGTGTAGCGGAGCAGGTGAAGCTGCCTACACACATGCAAGAACAAACACACACTATGACTTCTGTGAGTGTGTTTATGACTTTTTTTTTTGAATGTGTGAGATGAAGATAGACTGGAGGTTGGGAAGAAACAAAAATGGCCTCCATCAAACATCAAATTCAAAGCTTCTTGTGTTTTAGAGTAGATGTCTAATCTGAACATTTCCTCCTCCTGAAGGGGAAATAAAAGTCTTGGATTACTGTTTCCTGTCTTTCCTGTTTTGACACCATCTCCTTTCTGCTTTCTCTGCCTCATCATCTCATTAGCGGGAGCAGATTGGTGTGTGTCAGAGCTCAACTGTTTTCCCTTTAACAGCCCCACAGTGTCCGACTGACTCCCCCAGAGGCTCCACGTGGACTCTAATTCTTTGCCCTTTCCAAAGCCATGTGATAGTTAGCATTAAAGGAGCGGTTCTAGTTCTCCTGGTGCGGTCCAGATTGGCTCCTATCGAATAAACTGGACCATTCATCACACCCCCCATCAACTCTTGTTTAAAAGATTCTAATTGACCTTTGACCTTTCACTGGACAAATGCAGGGTTTTTCATCTTTAACTCATCAAAAGCTTGCTGTACACTCATTCCTAGAAAAGGTCAAGGGTAAAGGCATCTTGATTTTTTTCCCCTGAGTTCGAACAAAATTTCCCTCCCATCCACACGGCTTCACTCACTGACTGCAGGCCCTAAAGGTGAGACCCCCACCACCGCCACCTTTCCACAGACAGATAATTCCAGACATTCCGCTGTTTGGAGTGAGGGAGCAAGGTCTGTCCCCCAGGGCTGTTTGCCTGCCTGTCTGACATCATAGACTGCGGCATCTTCTGATCCGCCGGCGCAGAGAGACGATCTGACAGGCTTAATTTACAATGTCAGGCCTTTCAAAACCATTTCCCCCTCACACTGACAGCAATCCCGCATTTATAAATTAGCAGAAACATTAACCTTTAAACTGATTATAACGCGTTCTGAGGGAAGCAAATTAACTTCCATTTGTTAATGTCCATATTTTGGGTTTAGATGGTAGCAAAGAAAATGAAGTGAGTAGATGGAGAAGATAATGTGATGCATTGTGTGTCCGAAGAAATGAAAGGTTTTGATGAGGAATGTGATGTTGTTTCTGAGCCGTGTTGCACAGCAGGTAAAGCTCTGTAATTGCAGTCGTGCACTCATTCTATGCAGCACAAAGGTCCTGCTGTCTTCAGAAAACGCAATAATTTTCTCATTTCAGAAGTGGAGGCTGCAGCCTCAAGAAAACATGAAATATTAAAAAAAAAAAAAACAACAAAAAAACATGCATTCATGACACAAGCAAACAAAGTGAGATACAGCCTCCTATTGTTCTCGAGAGAAAAAAAAATGCTGATGGGTTGCATTAGTGCTGTTGCTAACTTCTGCCTATCAAACCCACAACCCTTTTCTCACTTTGGCATGTAACAGCTTGTCATGAGGAACTGTTGCAATAATATTTATGGCCATTACCCTAATTAGAGGAAAGCACACAGATGGTGCTGTTTCACAAACTCATGAGCTGAGAATCAAAGTGTCATCACTGCCAGAATTAGTGATGGTCTGCAGAGCGGACGCCCTGAAAAGCTGCAGCCTTTCACGCCCAGCCTTCATCTTCCAAACTTTCTCCCTCCTCTTAAGTAAAACTGACGCGAAATAGTATTCTTTGCTAGATGAAGAACCAGAGTCTTTAGCGGAGAAACAATGGTACTTGAGCGCCATATGCTGCATTTAAATGCTTGTAAAGACAGCTGCGAGGCCTGAGCGTTCCTGGATGTGGGCCAGCTCCCAGAAGGAGGCTTCCACGGCTTAGAAAACGTTTCCAGCAAAAGCAGGAAGAAGCCACTTTTCATAGAGTAGCTTCCAGATGCGGGATGCAGGATGAGATCAGTCCGTTTATCTGTATTTTTCCACTAATGCACTGTTACTGTAGTGACTAAACCACCAAACGCATTTGAACATTACATTAGCTTACATTAGTAAAGTGAGCAAAGGCTGTATTATTGGAATTTATTTTCAAGTGCCTGTCTTGAATTTTTTTTGAGTCATTGTTTTTACTAACTACTTATTTAAAATCAAAAGTAGTGCACTTTTTTTTTAGCAAGGAGGAGAAAAAAATCCTAAATTCTCCTGCCACAGCACAGGTGAAAGGCAGATGTGCAGCTACACTGTTTCTGACTCCCACTTTATTATTTAACCCCATAGAAAGTGTCAATCAAATTCTGCTGCTTCGCACACTAGCCCAAGGGCGCCTCCTTGACAATGTTACATTGTTCACTACATATAACATATCTACTACAATGAGGCAGAGGATCCAATAAGGAAACCATGAGGTAAGACGATCCCCTTTGTCAAGAAGAATGCTGCGGATTTTATATGGCTGAGGTGAGCTTTTATGTGATGCGTGAACATGGGTATGACGAGGTGAGAAGTTTCCAATAACTGCATTTTAGCCCTGAGCGGGGATTAAGCTGAATCTATGCCCAATGCTGGAATCTCAGATTACAAATCTGGAGCCAGCCAAAGGGTGGGTTTAACTCATCTTTGTCATTCCAGGAGTAATCTCCTCACATAATACCTGTTTTTGCAGCGATTTTATGTCTTCAACATAAATATGAGCTTCTTAGTTGGCGTGACACATGGGGCTTCCTCGATGTTCTGGGGTTTGAGAGCTCAAGGACCCGCCATGCACCCGTAATTCCCCCTTATCCTGTTTGGAAAGGATTTGTTTATGTTTGTTAGACAATAAAAGAGAGGAGAGAGGTAGAGCTACCACCTATGAAGAGAAGGCCTCAGGTCCGAAAGCTGCTGCAGGTAGGCAGAAAGAGAATGAGATATATTCAAGGGGAAGCGGGTTGGCATCAGATTCACTCCTCAGAGCTTTAATAAAACGTGTTCAGTTAGCACCGACTCATTACTATACTATGAGTATTGACTTTGGCCTGCAGTCATGACCAGATAAAATGGTGTAGAGGCTTGTCCTAAGTGATTACTCCGAATTACAAATCTGTCTGCACGTAACCCAATACTGCCTGTCTGCACAGCACTTCACAAAGAGCACTTGCACACGCATATACACTCCGTTCTGAGTACACTTTCCTATGGGTGGATGTTTTAAAGCGTGCATGGACATGCACCTTAGGACGCTGGAATGAACACACACTCTGCGCAAACAAGGAGGCCAGGGAGAGAGAGGGGGTCTATTCATCAACTAATGATTGCAAGAACACTCCCAACACACACATACACACACACTACACACATGCACGCACACTCCCCTGCACCCACTTCTACCTCGCAGTCACACTCAGTCACCCTGTGTTGGTATACTGTCTCGTCCTGACAGCTGAGTTTTAATTGGCCAGGGTGGTGCAGCACGGGCCGCTGTCACGCGGCTGGCAGTTTGAGGGGTTGTGGGACAGGCCCCACTGCGGGGGCTGTCAAACGGCCTGCAATCTCTACGGGAACCCCCACCGTGGGTGTCCCGCCTCATTTAGGAGCACGCAGACAAAGCGCCAATTAAGGAGGGCTTTAAACAATCAAACAGAGTTCCTCGGGGCCCACAGACACTCGGCGGGACACTAAGAAAGACCGATAGAGACACGCGCGCCTGCCCATGCAGCTACACGCCTGGACAGACACAGAAAGGTAAAAATAGGCTGATCATGGCTCGATGTGAAGACATAATTAATGCCAGTTCACAGGAGTGAAACCGGAGCTATGGAGGCATCCCTGTGAATTAAAGTGGAAATTAAAGAAAGGACATCACCAGACTTGATCTCCACAAAAATGGCCGGGATATAACACAGTGGTTTTAACATTGGTCAAGATATTTCCTGTCAAAGCTCTTTGGGACTGCTTTTTTCTATCAACACATTAAAAAAGCGCAACTTAAAAAAAAGAAAGGAAAAGGAGAGAGAGAGAGAGAGAGAGAGAGAGAGAGAGAGAGAAACCCTTAAGCATCTGCTAGTGTTTGCCTGTTTCTAGTACCACGGAAGGAAGTTCCACAGACTAATATTCCCCACTAAACTGATGAACCTTGCATTTTTAAGAGCAAAGCGGTGTTTTAATGTATATCTCTGTCACTCCCCTCCTTTTGCCCTGTCTTCTGCTATGAGCTTCCATATGCCACTTCCATATGGCCCTGCACCCTCTCCTGACAAGCCCGTGGCTAAGGCCCATCCATCATTCCAGGGAGTGCGCTCACTTGTTATCAGCTCAGGCTGGCAATGGAAAAAACAAGGAGTACAGAAAAGAGAACCAGGCTGGGAACCAACAGAATTTAAGCAAATTATCCATGTTCTCTTGGAACCATCTCGCCATTCCGCTGCTTGATATTTCCTCCCTGTTTTCTTGTAATATGATTGTAATAACATATTTCACAATCCGTGAAGTGAAATACAGCTTCGACTTTAGTGCTGAGGGAGAATGGAACCATAATACAAGTTGTCCTGGAGGGGGAGATACAGGCATGCAATCGAACCAGAGCACTGGGAAACACCACAGCAGCAGATTATGAAGCAAAGAGCAGCGCCTCACCTGAAATAAAAACTAGAATGTAGGAGAAAACAACAGGAAAAACACCGATAACAACAATAAAAATAGAAATGTAATTAATAATAAAAAAGGAAGACTAAGCAGAAATACTACGGGAGTAAATGGCCTAAGAAAATATATGACTCTTCCACCACACAAAAATAAACAGCGTCCTCAGGAACAGATGTAGCGTGAATTGATGATGTTTATCAGTCCGAGTGTAAACGTGGAGCACAGACAGTTTACATTTAATTAGAGAACATGCTCTACGCTGTGCAGAGGAAAAGTATGTTTCGTGGAAGAAATTGGTAAACTGCATTTGTATTATATATATTCTTAAATATATAGTTTTTAAAAATCCATAAAAATAGTTACTTGAGCATCTCCACATGCAAGATATTTTTTAAAAAGCATAGGGCGTTACTCCATATCTTTGCCTGGGCAGCATTTCTTTACACGTGTCAAGTAGTGCTATCAGTCTGCTGAACATGAATTTGCCTAAACAGAGTGAAATCAATTCAAGAAAATGATAAACAAAATGCATATGGAGCGGGACGGCCTCGCTGCCCACAGGTGTAATAGCATTCAAACGCTGATAGAATCAGGAAACACTCCCAGCAAACACTCCCAGACATGTGAATGAAAAGCAGCTCTGGTTCTACGCTGTAGGAGAGGCGGGGGGGGGGACTTTACCTTGGCGTCTTCGAGTGTAACGCTTACCCCCTTATGAATGGAGGACAAGGTGGCTAAAGGCGGGATCCAGCAAGAAGGTGAAGAAGCCGCTGAGGGTAAACTCGACAAGGACGCGTGGAAGAGAAGGCAGCGTGGCCATTTTGTGGTATCAGTGGTGCCAGACATTCTATCTGGAGGGACATGTTGCCTCCGTATGCTTGTATGCCACAGTGGTCACGCTAGTCGTCGGCGGGGGAAAAGAGGATGAGTAATTTTAAACCCCATTAACAATCGCTATATTTATTTATGAGGCTGGCTTGGCTCGGTATGTATCGTTGCCCACACTTCCTTACTTACAATGAGTCCGGGGGCAGGATGATCCCTGTCTGAGGCTTCCTGGGAGGAAGA
>CAAE01015019.1:959824-995598 GCA_000180735.1 Tetraodon nigroviridis
TGTGAAAGGTGTGTGTGTGTGTGTGTGTGTGTGTGTGTGTGCAATCACAGGGCATGATTGTATTTCTGTGCCCTTGTGTTCATGAGAAATTGTCGTCAATAGCGACACGTTTTCTCTGCATTTACTGGACTTTGCGATACACTCGATCAGACTGTGTATTAATTTTCACATCGCCACAAAACATGGTTCCAATCCTACACTTTGAGTTCAAATATCCCAGCAGCACCCTTTGAATCAAAGAAAGCAACGGGGGAAAAAAACCTCCCACTGCAGCTGTATGCTCAATACTTTATCGCCGTTTGCTGTTCCTGATCAAATCCTCTGATTTTGTCCATGTGTCTTAAACAATTGCTGCCAGTATGGCCGGCCCCAGGGCAGGGCATCCTCTCTCCCTCACCCCCCCGCCACCCCGGCCCTAAGACTTCAAAAAGACCACAGACACACGGCGTGCAAGTGATGGGTAGGTGAACGGGAGGCCATCCGATGTAAATAAACACTGCAGCGTTTTGCCATCAAAGGGCCTGATCCATTGTTGTGGTCAGCGCTGTCTCACATGTGTCATGTTGGATGATGTGGCAGGCGATTTGCTGGCTGTTTTGATGCTTTTCATGACCTCTTAAAGCGTTGTGTGGAGGGAGAGTATGAGTGTGTGTGTGTGTGTGTGTGTGTGTGTGTGTGTGTGTGTGTGTCACTGTCTTCAACCACATTACTGGACCTCCATCGATCAAAGTCAAGTGTCAAAACAGACAATTGGGTGATGTGGCATCAGAGGGGTTTTTGTCTCCCAAAACAATGTGGGAACAATTCCTGCAATGAAGCTGTAAAAATCTGAAAATGAAAAGAAGGAAGTGTTAGATTCTAAAAGAAAGAAAGAAAGAAAGAGATAAACAAACAAACAAACAAAAAACCTATAATAAAAAAACAAAAAACCAAAAAACTATAGGATCTCTTTAGCATCCAGGCTCCAGAAACACTCTTTAGCACGCCATGCAACCATTCGAAGGGTTTGTATTGTATGGTGAGCTGTTTTTTTCCCCCCCATTTTGCTCTCTTTTACTTTTCTCTGTGCGCCACTGGCAACCATCATATTAAAACACTTTTACTTATGTTTTCTGCTCCTGAAGCGGCCTCTTTTTCAAAAGACGTGTCATCATTCTCATATGATCGGTCTGGACCTGCAGGAGAGTCTGCCCCCTGCCTAACCGGTTTGCTGCGAGACTGATGGGGGAAAGGCGGAGGAGGGATTTGAGAGCAGCACTCAGAAAGGGGAAACAAGCAGTGAGCATTTCTCATTCTCATTCTGACTGTGTTATCCATGAAGATTTGTGTGTGTTTGAGAAAGCGAGGGAGAAGGGCGAGATATTGAAAGGCAGGGAAAAAGAGAGAGAGAGAGAGGTAGACAGGACTGAAGACATTTCTCCTCAGTCCTCACGGTTAAAGCATCTCCATAGCAGGTGGTCTAGCTCAGCCGCCATCTGGAGGCCTTGATGGTGAGATAACCTTCACTATTTACGAACCCCAAACTTTGTTTAGACAAACCTTCTAAAAGCCATGTGATGCCAAGAAAAACGTCAGGCTCACTTTTGGTTTTAACTGGGAAAAGAGAAAGCCGCCCTAGATTTCGCCAAAAGCCACGCAGAGAATACTTCAGTTGGGACTGCGTAAATAAATAGCAAATTAGACTGGGATTGTTACAGTTGCTGGTCAGACATTTTGCATATCAGAAATCAGATTCCATTGAGTGGGAACGTATGAGCCTGCATACTAAATGGTTTCCTAGTTTGTCCCTTCCAAAAAGTAAAAATAAGCAGTTCATCTGAACGCTGGGAATGTTTAAGCAATGCAACGTGTAGTGTGGGAAATAGAGAGACTGTTTGGAAGGCAAAAAAATGCCTTTAGATTACCTGGATGTTTTGGGTGTTCCTTCAGAAATGATACAAATCTAGTATTTGAATGAATATTTTTCAGGTCAGCACAGTGAAATAAATATGCTTTTAAGCAAGCCAAGCTGCAGGTGAGAGGCTGCTTCAGGAGTTTTGTAGAAAACTAGGTCATTTACAATGGAGATGCACCTGAGCAGGGCTTCCTTTGAAACCTTGTTTGAACACCACCTTCCCCAGCGCGGCTTCTCAGCCATCGGTAATGTAATGTGGGCCGACTGCATTAAAGCCATTTCCGCTAAGTGAAATATGTGTCCCGTCAGTGTGGTTCATTCATTATTTATCCGTTTGTTCACATCTGAAACAAACCTAGAGAAAAAAAACAAAGATGTTTATGGCCCTACGGGTTGGAGAAACACTGGCTGATGTCACTGAGGGGAGGTGCTCCATGATGATTTATTCCGAATATTATTAACCTTTCCCCTGCTGGAAGGCTCCACACACCTCCGCCTGAGAGGGGAAGGTAGTGCGGCTTATGATTAAAACGTGCATCACGGATTAGGTTGCCGCGCGTTGGTTCAGGTCAGTATGTTCTGTCAAGTTCAAAGCGGGGAGCATGTGTTTTTTCCACTGTCCTGTAAGTAATTATGAATGGTATAAATAAAGACGCTGCGATATTGTAAATGTATTCCAGATGTTTTAAGTGCCCTAATGCATTTGCCACAGCAATAAAACCTGTTTTGATTATTGTTTTCATTTTAGAAATAGCTGGAGCTCTATTTGCAACTGGAACAAAAAGCACATGAAGGGCTCTGAGGCAAATGATAGGAGGGTGGGAATCCTGGAAAAATTACGTTGGTGACAGGATTTTCGGAGAAAAAAGAGAAAAGATCAAGAGAAAAGACGGACTGCAGCTCCCAGTGCGCAGGCAGAACTAAATTTATCATTGTGTTCCACGGCTATGCAAGGAAATTAAGTGATAAGAAAATCAATTCCATACTTTTGAATCCATATAAATGTTGCAAAACCGTAGAATTTGCAGTGTGCAGAGAATGTAGCATGTATGTGTGTGTGTGTGTGTGTGTGTGTGTGTGTTGGGGGAGGCTAGGGGGTCGACGGGTGTGGAAGAGAGGGTCATCAATCATGTCTGGGTGACACACAATGAAATCTGACCGCAGCCCAAGATGTTTTAATACGGCATCCATTAGAGCCCTCAAATAAATTGCAATTTGGAAAACAGAACATAATACCAGCCAAGTTTTCCTCATCCATCTTGCAGTGTGTCATGTAATGTAATTGCGTTGTTAATTTATCCAAGAATTTCCTTGGTACACCATTTCATCCACATGGGTTAATTTCCCTGTAGAGTATATTTTCTCCTTTTGCCTCAGCTAGCCCTCCCCTCTGCGAGGTGCCTAGCTAGCAGGGCCAGAGTAATGTTTCTGCTTAGCATGGCATTAGTCGAAGGGCTAATCAAAGCCCTGAAGTCCATGACACTTTATCAATGCCTCGCTGCTTTGGCTGCGAGCCGAGCGACCTCGCTGTTGCCCGGATTCAATCAAGGCCTCCGCTGCCTGCCATTACATCTTGGTGACAGCGGGATCATTCAAAAAAAGATGCTTGTGGATGACATCGATATTATTGACAGAGTTTGGGGGCATTTAGATGTGGGCAGTGGCATCACATGAGGACTTTTAGATGGAGGCATTAGCATGAGCCCATGAGAAAATAAAAACAAGATGCACGAGCACCAACAGGATCAATACACAATCTAGGAAATAAAATGTTGGTCACAGAGCAAATGACCCCAATGCAACAATAATACTAAAGTTAAGGTCGTTCCTGATATGGTTAGGTCCAGATTGGGGATTGGCACGTTTTGACAGCCTAGCTGTGTGTTGTGATTTCCGCGACTGTTGACCTCATGAGGGAAAAGTTGACAAAGAAGGAGTGTTTTTCTTTTCTCCTGTCACCTGATGTGAATCTCCAGGAGGGGGGCTAGTGAGGGTTGGAATGGCCCTGCAGGGAAAAACACTGGAGGTGAATCAGATACTTTGGTCTCTCCAGAAAGTGTCTTCTCTCACATCAGACTCACAAGTATAGACAGAGAACGAAGAGGTGAGCGAAGAGCCCTATGTGATCAAAGGATGACAGGTGAGCGAGAGGAGGAGAGTCAACCAAAACAAAGGCTTCTTCTAAAGTTCCCTTGTACTGGGTTTCACGCTCGGTGAGAGAGGGGAAAAGACGTGGTCTCCACCCCTGAGCCAACTCTTATTCACTACTAGACCGAAGTCTGACGAGTGTAACATGCCTTCCTCATGAATGCATGGTCTTATAAGGTTATTGAAAATTAAGGATAGAAAAGAAAAGACATTCTTTTCAGAAAAGAGACACTTATTAAAAAAAAAAAATCCTGGTTATGATTAAAATTTTTGGTCAAACAAATAAGGCTCTGTGATGAAATGATGACTCATCCAGGGTGTTTCTGCCTCTTGTAGCAAATGTATAGTATAACGTTGCATTAGCCTATATCTGTGCGTCATTATGCCATATCCTGGTGTAGTGATCCCTCTAAAGTACTGCTACAAATGGTCCACAGCTCTCAAATTAAGATGTTGTGGTTTACAGTTACTCTCATGGATAATACACATCAGTGAAAGGAGGACAAACCCTTTGAAGATGCCGTAACCCTCCAAACCTCAAATCGCAGGCCTCAGAAAAACATTTATTTTCAGGGTTTTTGTGATGTATAATCTGATGTCATTATATGGATTTGGCTAAAGTGTACGTCCAAGTCTGAGTAGAGTAGCCAGTTTGGAATAGAGGAGCACAAGTTTAGCACAAGTTTAGGAACTCTGTGGAGAAGTTTTAAAGACAATCATTAGCTGACAGTTTTGACAGAGTTTGGTTTTATTTGCTGGACTAGTTCTGAACACATACTCCAATCTATCAAATACCCTCATAACATCCCTCCTTCTCCCCAAACACTTTGTTTCCTTTACTTCAACATACAGTATAAAATAAATTATGTCTCAGGAGGAAAGAAGGCATCGAGAGGTGTTTGCTGCATCGACTTCTACCATGTGATATGAGGGGCAGCTCCGCCACGAAGACCTTGAATTGTGTACAACAATCTATTTCCTCTATGCAGTCTGTCACGCCGATGCTGCTGAAAATACAGAAGGGGCAAACAAGGACTTTAGTGTACATCAACTGCCCTGACAGGTGAAAAAAAGGATGACAGGATGGAATCCCAACTTCCCTTAGTAGGAATGGCTTCCTCTGAATTTTTAGAGCGGTAAGCAATAAATTAGTAACATTTTCAGCAACGTACAAACCTCTGGCTATCTAGTTTAAAGAGTCTCTATAAGTTCAATCATAAAAGTTTGATTCGCCCACAAGAGCACAGACGTAGACTTGAGATTGTGCACTCCTATTATTTCATTAGCCCCGAGCCAAAGATAACAAGGTATCAGTGTTATTTTTGAGGCGTAGTCGGAGCCATGGGATGATTATGGTAAGTTTTTTTAGTCTCTGAGATGTAATGTAGTAATTAGCTGCTGGTGTAGAAAAGTAAGGAAAAATTCATCTGGATGAACTGTAATCCATTTTTTTCAACCCTGTGAGTCTTTTTCCAACAGTGTCATTAAAATGACTGTGAGCTGGAGATAAAACATGCTGTCTAAACATCTGGTTTCAAGGCCTCTGGCCCGCTTTAACTCATCTGCCGAGTCCTTTGTAACAAGGCATTCTTGGTGCAGTTTAGTGGCCTTCCCGCAATGCCGCAGAAGCCACATTTTTAACCCTCGGTCTTTCATGACCCCTTAAATCTTTCTGTTGGGATTCTACACGCTGGTAAAATGGTTATGACCTATTTATCTGTTTTATGGACTCCCTGGCCAGTTTAGATGGGCAAAAATCAATGTCATTTTTGACTGAAATCAATCGAATTTACTGGTGTGTAATCTGAACGCGCTGCAGCGGAAGGCTGCTGGGGAATTGCGCAGTACAAAAAACACTGACAAAGATTTCAACCATGTCAATACTGACTACGGTTACACTTTGGATTGAAAATGTTTTACTGCTTTCATTGCACTGACTGTGTCAATGTCTGTGCGTGCATTTTTTGCCGGCCTCAAATGAGATGATACTGTCTCTTTTATGTGACGAGATAAGGCATCGTCGATCATTTTGCGTGAAAGCCACGTCTTGCTAATCTCCCATTTCCTGTCCCTGCTGCTGCACTGCCTAATGATGCACAGATTGACACTACGGCCCCTCCCCTCTTTCCTCTCCTTTACTCTCTCCTTCTATGCGAAGGAGCTGAGCATAGTCCCCCTACTCCCGCCTCTTCTCTCAAATGCCTCCCAGCCTCTGAGAATACCAGATTAATGAGATAGATTTATCTTTTCTGGTAATACACCAGCTATTGTGTCTTTTCCATGCATGTCTCAAATACATCCAGGAGTGTCTTGCAACACTGATTCCAGTTGATCAATGGTGCAACATTCATTTTTACATTCTAATTTCCCTTTTAAGGAATAAATAAACAAAACAGTTATTTAATTGTTTTAAACTAATTTTATTTTGAATTTCAGTGAAAAAATACACTCTTCTATTTATTATTACATTGTAATTATGTAAAACACAAAAACTGGCAACTGGCAAAATCCATTGTTCATCACTTTCTGCGCAATCTATATTATTAAAAAAAAAAAAAAAAAACAGCTTAACATACATGAACTCATCAAGAACACAATCAAAAACAACCTGAAGCTACTCATATACATGGAAAGACAATCTGGCTGTCCTTAGGAGGGTAGTTAAGGAAGGGCTAATGTGCTCAATAGTGACGCCATTTTTACTTATTTAATTGTTTGCAGTAGAATCTAAAATGAATTGCAAATGGGAGTCAAAGATTTATTGTTTAAAATATTGCTTTATTGTTAAATTGCTTCTTGGATCTGAAGAAAAGCTCAGATTTGAATGTTCAACGACTATGTAACATCTGCTTGAACAGTCAGCTGCTAAAACGAGCAAACACACACAGTAATTATCAGGGCATGACTCACACCCTCCCCTCCCAGCCTGGGTGGCAACCCAGAGAAAAACACACATTGACTCCGGAGACTAGTGGGTGTTCTAACAGGTGAGGAACCAGCTTTCAGCGCGACAGATCAAGTTTCCCAAGAAACCTGGTGAGAGTGCATCGATGACTGTTATGCCACACCTTAAAACTGCGTGTGTGCATGTGTGTGTGTGTGTGTGTGTGTGTGTGTGTGTGTGTGTGTGTGTACAATCACAATTGCCTTCAATGCATGACACACAAATGTAACCCCAGAGTCCCCAACCTCCCACTATGAATGGCAAATGTTTGGGAAATTTACAGTGGGAGTGATTAGCTTGAGTTTAAATGCGACTTAATGGCCAACTTCTTGGAATTTCACAGGAGTGAGGTAGTCGCTGGTATTCAGTGGTGGAGGGCCGATGTTTAGTTTCTGTAATTACAATTTTTTTTTTTTTTATGACTAAAATCTACACAGGATTTCATCTAAAATGTTCTTGAATCTTGAAATTTTCCAGATGCAGTGCAGTCTGCAAAGGGCATAGATGTGTTATATATTCCTTTCTTTTATTAATGCTCTGCAGCTCAGAATGGAGGGCTACATTCATGCCGCCACACTTTTCTGATGTTTGGATGTGTTAAAAGAAAAAAAGCCAGTCCTGCACAACCTGCTGGATTCTGGGAGCCAAATGAGCAAGTGGACCGTCGAATGTCTTCTGCTGGCAAAGTTCTGGTCTGTCTCAACTTGAAATGGTGAAGCAACCGAAAAATGCCCCCCATTCTCCATCCCCCCGCTTCTGTCCACACATGCACAGCCATCAGCGGGTTAATTAACTGTGAAAGCTGCTCACTTGAAACCTCAAATCACTCATTCAGCGTTCTGTCACGAGCCGCCAGTTTAGCCGCGCTGACGAGGGGTTCCACCTTGTTTACCTAACACTGGAGATGGCGGAGGTGGTGGGCACGGGGGATTTACAGTAGGTGGTGTGGCGATGTACCGCACAGGGAGGCATCCGTTCCGGATCGTGAGGGCTGAAGTGGAGATGTATTCGCAATCTCTGCAGATGTGCCACGTGAGACATATTGGCCGATTCAGAATTTGAGGGTCTTGGGTACTACCAGGGATAAAACAATCCTACCCACACTCCTCTTCCTTTGTGCTCTGCTAGATCTTACGCTGCTACACTGCATATGCTAAAGCTGCGTTAACTTCCCTCTATTTTAAAATAAAGGTGGCATATAGTTCTTTGGTGACATCCATCAAACATCCCTAAGCTTAGACCCTTCTTACTCTTAAGACCGTGTGCGTGTGTGTGTTTGTGTGTGTGTGTGTGTGTTTTCTGCCTCCGAAGGTCAGCCGTAATTTCCAACCGTGTTTGCTTTGGGAGAACTCTGCCGGTATTCCCTCATTAATCAAAAGGCTGAGGCGGGATGTGCCCCTTCATCTAGAGCGAGACCCAATAAAGAGGTTGTGCTCGTGTCTGCTCATTTCTCCCTTTAACAGTTTGGACATCTCAGAGGCGCAGCTTCATTTTGTTCGCACTGCAGGGGTATTGACCAGTAATGGTACCCTGGGGAGCACCGGACTAATATGTAGAAGCTTTCACCAACAGCAAAGATCAGGCCCAGATGTATTTATTATTCGTTTATTCAAAAACAGTAATAAAAGCAGGCAACTGAAAAGAACTCTTATTTTAAATTCTGTGTTTTCTTACTGCTGACCATAAACAATATGACCAACCAAGATTTTATTATTGGTCCTTTTATTCTCAGTCCATTAATGCTCTGTCCAAAAAGCTAGCACCACATCCGTAAATCACCACAGATCCAAATAATCTCATAAAGTTTTTTACAGCGTAATTTACGCTCATCAGCATTCTTTGTTTAACATTTATGTTTATTGATAAATGAAGATAGCGTTAAATAATTCAGAGCAAACATTAGCTGTGAGCAAGGAGATTAATAATAGATGTGTTGTGTGAAGGGCCTGGCCACTCTGGGAATAGATAATATTAGCTTAATGCAAGCCTGTGTGAACAGGGGAAGTGTAATGGACCCGCTGCCTTTAACTGATGATGGTTATTGTGGCCTGAAAGTTGCAAAAAAAGGGGGAAAAAAAGGGAGTCCGAGTCGTGTGAAGGGGGGAGGGAGGTTGCGGCGTGGTCATAGATTTAGCTCATAGGAGCTGACAGTGCAAATTGTGGTTTTAATAGCAGGAGGTTTACACATTCTACAGAGAGGCCCTAATGGCCTGGCTTGTGCTTGGCGTAAAGGGAGAAAAATGACCCTGTGCTATTAAAATGAAACTCGAGAAGGTCCTCGCTCTTAGTTTGGTGATTTCCTTTTTTCCCTCCCTCACCAGTCGAACGGCGTCTCTCCATCACTCATTTTGATCCCCTCCTGTCCATTTCCTGTTCAGGCCTTCACTTAAGTCTGCCCACACACCCTCAGCGCAGCAGCTCCACAGAGCGATCCGGTGGGGTGACCCTGTGTGTGGCAGCCTGGCTCATTTTACACACGAACATGGAGGACAGGATGGGGTCAGCTAGACTTTCAAATCTGAATTGGAAACATATTCTGACCAGGAACAACAATGCCTCATCGCCAAGACGATATTGTTTCTTGTACACAAAAGCAGAAAGCAGCAACTTGCATGCTCTTGTATTAATGGCTGCTTGCTGCCTGCAGGTCAGCCTGCAACAAAAGGGCCTCATTTACTCTCCAAGGGATACTGTTCTGCTTGTGCCAGACTAGTAAAAAGAAAAAGAAAAAAAAGATGCAGGGGGATAATGTGTATCAAAGGCAGAAGAGGACCCCTTCATTCTATATTGCTATCACAGCAGCATATTAGCATCTAAACAAAAGGAGCAGAATCCCCTGCAGCGCAGCAGTGTTTCAAGTGGTCACTCACAGCCTTATTTATTTCTCCATCCGACACACATTTTTTATGCTGAGTAGCAGAAATTCAGCGCACAATGCCCCCCGCCTTCTCTCCACAGAAAATCCTCTTGTCTCTTCAGCATAAAACTGTGAAAGTTGCTGCTTCTCTCCTTCCCCGCCCTGCCTGCCCGCCCTCTTCCTCTTTTGTTTGACTTTATCGCGGCGTTATGACAGCTGTCATCACTCCTTGGCAAGCCTCAGATCTGCATTTCAAGGTTTGCAGGTTCACCCGTTCGCAGGGTTCTGCATGGGCAGATTCCTTCTGAAGGCCGTTCCTGACTTCTCTCATAAACAATAGGTCGTCCCCACGTGAGCGGCAGAGCCAGAACTTCTTGCGCTTCAAAACCTGTCACTATTGAGCTACACATTAATAACCTCCAATAAAGTTCTGCTGTTACAGTGATGCCACATAAAATTCACCTGACTGTAACAGTTATTCTCTATTAATTTTGTGCACACAGTACCTCGCATCATGTCTTCTGGGACAATGAACTACTGCAAAACTGGAAGTTCAGCTCAGTTCCATTCCGAACCGCTATCTAGGTCAGAGGCAGCAATGGCGCAGCGTATCCATATGTATCTACACAATGTGTACATGACCAGACTTGTTTGTCGTTGACCTTCACTTGCCTCGTCCAATGTTGCAACTGCCAGTGATAAAAAAGACCTTAAAAGCTGTTTGACTGGGCAGCTGGTGACCTGCCTCCTGCCACTCAACTCCAGAATGGATGTGCGCCATGCTAAGGCTGACTCTGCATTTTAACTTTGGCAGTACTCTGAAGAATAATCAATAAAATGGCTCCAAAAGGAGGCGGCAGTTCCTTCTTATTTGGAGGTGGAGCTTTCACTTGTTGGGCCACAATTCGATGGATGGTAGAGGAGCCGACCTGGATTGATTTTGGTGATACGGTGCTGCTTACACTGAAAACACACACAACATTGTGCGTTACCTCATATTCCAGCGTTAATTCTTGTGCCAAAAAGCAAATGACGCCAGCAAGATTGCTGTCTTTAGGTTGGTTCGGCTCTGACCTCTGGGCATGAGGAGGCCTGTGCATACGTAACCAGGCTAATTTACTCAGCGCTCTAAGCTAGCTCGACTCCCTAATTCACAGGCTGTTTGTTTGAAGCTCCAGCTCCTCGTCAGACTAGCGCTAGGTCTGCGTCCACACACAACTTCAACTCCCTGACTCATCTGGGTAGCTGGAGGCTAAGTGGCAGACTGATAATAGACCGAAGGTACAAAGATGCGCATTTTTCAATACATGCATGAAGGGAAAGTGCCGGGTTGTTATGGTAGTCTGGGATGGCCCCAGTCCCATCACTTTCTCTGATGTGTGTACAAGGGTGACGTGTTTTTGTCCTCGTGCTCGGCCTAAAGCAAAACGCCTTTGTTACCGTCTCTGAATGCATAAACCCCTCTTGTCTGGACTTTGAAACAAGGAGGGGGGGTGGCAATTACAGACAAAAGTACATCCTGAAGTCATATATCAGGAGCATCTTTATAACTTGAAGGGTTTTTAGTAATATGGCTGTAATTTCAAGAAGGTTTTCCTTTTTCTTTGCTGCAACCAGAGCAACAGTAGCGCGTGGTGACACGGCCAAGACTCTGCAGGCTCTTAGAACAAACCTGGTTTCTTGTAGTTGTTTGGTGAAGTAAAGGAGAGTCTTTTGCACAGTTTAAAGAGCTGATAACGCCTGCGAAAGGCACACAGCGCAAAGTTCCAGGGTGGCAGGGACACGCGGGACGTGTCACAGCCCATCGTAGCAATACTCCTCTAAACCACAGATGTTGAGTATTTCTTCAAAATCCACAAGTCCTTTTTTTTCCTAACTCATCGCAAGATCTTCACAGAAGTCTTTATGTTTCAACACTAGCAGAACACAAAGAAAAGGCACAACAGTTGAACTGTCTCTTTGTTTAACTGAAGTGTGGAAAAGTGGCCTCAGAACTTTTGAAAAAAAAGGGCTTTTCTTTTGAAAGGCTATGCAGCCTCTGAAAGGGATTGTGGGTTAGCTTATCTAATTGTAAACCAGCACAGAAGAGTGCGGACACCCATCATACCCGTGTCAAAACATAGACGCCTGTGATTTTGCACTGCTGTTCGCAGAGGTTTGTTTACGTTCAGACAGGCTTTTTATCCAGATTAAGGGGGACAATTGTGGCAATTACTCCAGAAGAGGTGCTGCACAGCTGGAGAAACAGGGCAGCCAAGCAGAATTTTATTCCATGCAACTCTTGTAATTGTTACCTCACTTGTACTTTTATGCATCACATTGGAAAACTAAAGCCCTACTGCTAATGCTAAAGAGTAGATAGATAGCCTTTAAACTGAACCTCACAAGCTGCTTTTAATGGACACGCTCTGTGTCAGCATCTTGTGTATTTTTTCAAAAATTTGAAGGCGAGACATCCGTCGGCTTTCAGTGGAACAGGCTTGCTTGCCAGGTGTCACTGCTAGCACCAGGGGTCAAAAATTAAAGGAAGGAAGGACCAATTTTGTTTTTCAGCACAGACCAGAAACTGCTGATGGATGCACTTTCGAAGTCTTCCTTTCCTACTCACACCAAATGCTGGAGGGGAAAAAAACAAAACAAAACAAAAAAGTATATATATATGCATGTGTGTGTGTGTATATGTATATACACACCACATATATGAATATACACCTGATTGTATTCTAATGGACTCACTGGTGATCACCAATTATCTGCTCAGCAGACTAAATGATGAAAAACGACCTCAGATTACTTGTTTGGGGGAAAGAAAATGTTCGCACAACTTTTTTTTGTTTTTTTTCTACCCACGTTTAATACCACAAGGCATTACTGTCATGTTGAGAGTGAGAATAATTCTCTGGCTGGTTTCTGTGGCTTTGTGCATTAAAACATGATGCGTCTCCTCACTTGGCCGTAAATGCCTGCGGACCTCCTAACGTGCGAACCAAATGCCCTGCTGGCTTGGATTAATGGATTTGTTCGGACGACAGGCATCCAGCACTCATGAATTGATCTGATCTCCGAGGACAGCGAAAAGGAGATGATTTGTACAATTGAGACATCAATGAAACACAAACCACAACATAGAAGATGGAGGAGTCAATCCCTGCAGAAGCAGCCCTGGAAAAATAAAATCTCATGTTCTGCTTGAATAAATCTTTACAAATACCTTTTGGGGCATTTGTACAACTATATTTTACGCAATTATCGATAATCTGTCTTGTTCTGCAACTGTTCTATTTTTTAAATCACCTGCATGTGAATCCGACTTTGAACAGTTTTGGAATTAAAAGTGCTCAGATTACAGTTAATTTTTTTTTTTTTTTTGGTAATCTGCTTACCTAGACCATAAATTACAACCGTCTAAAAGCATCTGGAGTGCATTTCATTTTCCCTTGATTCATGTGCTGTAATATGACCTCTCCTGGGTTCCCTATGTGGCGCGGGACAGTGATGGGAGTGAGCCAAGTGCGTCAGGAGATTAAAACTCTACCCTGCTGTTAGAGTCAGAATGTGGCATCAGATATTATAGTAGAGGCGGTAATGAAAGTGTAAACAAAAACCTAGCACAATGGAGGAATGGACGCGCGTAAAAATCTCAACTCTCATCTTTGTCTTGGTTTTTTCAACAAAAGAGATTCCACAAGCCTGGCGCCCTGCAAGTTATTAACAGCTGACTGAATTACTTACTTCGAAACTTGTGAGTTGGGATCCAGCTTGTCCATTGTTGGACAGGACGCCCATAAATAAGGCTGAATAAACAAGGAATTCTCTATCTGGGAGGGATACGGAGAACACACCGCTGGGACACCTTCCAAAGCTCACAGTGCAATTTCAAAATAATAAAACCGTTAAAATACTCTTCTCATTTTTCACTGAGAGAACCATGGTCGCTACGAGTAAACACCTCTGTGTCCTTGTACTGCTGGATGGGCCATCTTTTTTTGTGTTTTGCAGATCTGACTGAGTCCGCCTGCTGGACAGCTGCGCTGGCACAGACCTAGATCTTTGCTGCCAAGACAGAGAACCTTTTTTTAACCTCGCTGCTCCCAAACACTGCTACGTGCTTACTGTCGGCCTCTTCCCTGCCGCGCTCCAGTGACAAAACACACGTTGGGCTTTAACAGCTCACTTTGCATTGGCTTGGCAGGCCCTTTCTGGCTTTTGTGTTACTGGCAGGGTTAGCGTCTGAGAAGCGTGTTTGTTCTGCAGTGAACACTGGATGCCTGAGTCCTCTATAGCCTAACTGGAAAAGCCCAAAGTCAATCCAGAACTGATTGTGTTGTGGTTTAAATACACACCAACTTCTGATGTATTGCTGCTGGATCAGCCTTGAATTAAGGTGCACGTTTAGTTGCAGTAATTGAAGCAAGGTGTAATATATGATAAGCATTTGTGCTGTGGCACCAGGCTGCATTAATAAGAGATGATGAAAAATCAATAGTAGTCATTACTCCACTATCCAGGATGAAATATTAACTAGTTTGAAAGCTGACCGGAGGAGATGCTTCAGTGGTAAAGGCCCGATACAGTTACTGGTAATAAACACCTGCAGCATTTCAAGCACTAGCTGGGGAAATATCATATTTGTCAGGGTGGGAGAAGTTGCACAGTTAACCTTCAATCTAATGAAGTCCACTTGCACTCACTCCACTGTCTCTTTTCCAGGTGAGAAATATGAAAGTGGCTATAAAACTTTGTTAGTGAAGATCTGCAGTTGGAAGCTTGTACTGACCCAAAGCTTCAACAAAAGCCTTCTCAAAGTTTTACATCTTTGTGCAAACATCTGTCAGTGTCTTCTTTCAGATGAATAAAGTCACTTTGATCAGTGCAACGTGCTTCGAGTGAAAATGCAAAATCTGTTGTCATGGAGTGTTATGATTGCCGATATGAAAAGCATAAGTCTGAAACAGGGAGTGGATGATGTCATTAACCAGATTCTCCATACATCCCCCCCCCCCACCTTTTTTTTCTCTGCACTCATCCAACCAGCCAGGCGATTCCTTTTTTTATTCTGTGCCAATGGATTCCCAGTGGAAGGATCGACATGGATTTCACAAACAATTTATTCTAAATTGCAGGAAAATTGGCTGCAGATCTTAGAGGGAAGACAGAAGAAGGGAGAAAAAAATGATGAAGTTAAGATGATCCACAGGGCATTTATTCACTAAGGCTCTCAGTGCCGTTCCGCAGGGTCCTCTTTCAAAATAACCCCCTCCTTCCCCCAGCCTGCCTCGGCTAGCTCCCCCCTTTCATTCGCCGTTTCAAATGTATTAATGGGCCGGAACCTTCCTGGATGATCTTGGCCCTCTCCCTAATAAAAACGCTCTGCGCCTGGATCCCACTGCAGCAATCAGGCTCTGGCCTCCAGATCACAAGGGCCATGTAGCAGGCAGAGCAGGAGGAGCCACAGCCTGACCTCACACCATGTCCTTCAGTCACCTCTGGCTGCACCAGCCCCCCTCTGGCCTGGGCCTCTTCACCTCCACAAAGGCCTCAGTGGTGTCGGCCAGTTAGATCTGTAGGAACATAATTCTTCAGTTTACTGTTCATTTGAATTGTGCACTAATGCTTCACTTTAAACTGCAGTAGGAAAAAATATCCAGGCGAGATGTCACTTTACAAAGCTTACAGGGATTAGACAGGAGGACAAACCTTGCCTTGTTTCCTCTCCTCATTTAGCCCGCCAAGCGAGCCTTTGTTTGGTCCTCTCTGACAGGTCTGCTTTAGTCTCTGCCATCTGTGCCCCCTGGGTCCAGACTTCAGCCTGGAGGTAAGCCCGGCCAGATGTCCTGACCCAGGGTTCTTTGCGGCTGCATGGGAAGAAAGGCACTAAAGTGTCACCTGTGTATCATCTGTTTGAGCTTGTCTGCCTGTCCTGACAGTCCTGCAGTCTTTATCGCCGCTGGATAATGATTGTAATGGTTTCTGAAAAACTGGCCAAAAATTGCCCCTGGCCAGCCTACGCCCACACCCAGCTCCATGTGATAGCTACTCCTCTCTTGCTTGTTAATTACAGTTTTATTAATTATGTCCATGTAGACTATCTTAATTATAAAGATAGTCTAGAGTTAGGGATTTTTTTTTCTCATATAGTGCTAAAATTCTGTTACTAGCATTTTCCAACAAGTAAAAGGCCCCAATTTTGTCTCAGGCTTAAAAAAAAAATCCTTGAGACAATACCTAGCAAACTCTTGATGTCTTGGGTGTGTAATGATCTAATGGCAGGGTGATGTCACTCAAACTTAACAACATACGATAAACCCCGAGGACCATTTTCTCAAATCATGAAAAATGCTTCTCATCCATTTATGCGGGACACATTTATGTGTGAGCAATTCTTCAGGGCAATTTATTTGAGAACAAAAGAAGAGCTAGCCTTCACATGTGCTAGTGGAGCGTGTGACAACTACACTATGGTCCGCATTTGTTTTTCTTGGACACTTTCTTTCGCTTTCTCTGACCTTGAGGGAGCGAGAACTGGCGGGCAATTATCTGGTGTCTTGAATACTTAAGTCAGACATTTTACTGCTCTGCAAAGAGCCACAGCCCCTCTAACTACTGCAGAAATTACTGAGAAAAGATAATGAAAGAAAATCTGTCATATATGAAGAAGCCTCAACTTTTTTAGCGTCACTGCTCAGCCAGGCGTTAAACACTCCATTTAAACCTCTTTGCGGAAACAAAGCTCTTTGGCACGGACCCCAAATGGCTGTTTAGAGGGGAAAGAGTTCAATTCCCCCCCACCTAATGTTTATGCTCTTCGTATGAGACACCGGAATTGTGAAGCAAACCTTGTGAAAGGCGGCTGGAGATGAATCTCCTTTGGTGCCCATGAACAACATAAAACAGTCTGCATGCCTCCATTACTCATGGGTGCGTGTTACTTGTTTACAGCAGAGCAGGCCCGTTGCATCCGTGTGCTGGACGGCCTGACAGCTTGATGGGCCCTTTAATGGTGATTCACTGGCCAGATCTGGGTGGATAAAAATGGAATTCTGTGAAAGCAATCTAATAAGAAAATAAAGCGGTGTTGAACGGCTTCACGAGGCCAGCTTCTCTGGCTGAAAATCAAATCCAAACTTTGATCTTGGGACTTTATTACATGCTATCACCTCAGCTATAGGTCCTTTCAAATACAGCGTTGTGGGGTCAAGTATGCAGTACTTCAGATTTCTTTTGTAAACTGGGACTTTAACCTTGATGTACTGGAAACTGTAAAAAGTGAAACTCAGCAGTGGAGGTTGCTCAGATGTGTCTGTCAGTGTCTCTTCTGTAAATGAGTGTGTACTGAGGCAAACTCTCACCCTCTCTGTATTTCCCTCAATATATTCAGGTACAGTATATGGACCTATATTTTTTTAACTTGTGGAAATAGCGGCATGACCTCCAAAGGCATCTGAGTCTGCTATCCCCAGACTGTCGTCCATGAGGTGTCACATATCCAGAGTCCATCCCATCTCCATGATGTTCAACAGCATGTACCCATTAAAGAAAGTGCAGCATGAAGTGCTAGCCACGCACACACACACATACACGGATATGTACTGACAGACACACACACATAAACACAAAAGCGCAGGGCTCTAACTTGCAGCCGGCATTGATCTTCCCTGTCATATATCATTAATGAGGGTATTAAATCCATGTTTAGGAAGCAGAAGGCTGGCTTTAAGTGGGGTTTGCTGGAGCATCTTAGAACGTAAAAGACCCTCACTGAAATGTTCCCCAAAGGAAGAGGGCCGCTTTTTTGCTCACTTTCGCAGAGGGCTGCATTAATGGAGTGATGTCATGGTTTCTGATATCAGCGCTACTGTCCAGGGACAGTGGCGAGGAGGAAATTGATGTCTGCGACCCTGTTTGCTGACCCTAAACAGACCCATAATGGCAGCAGTTGGCACCAACAGCCCAATATTGTGTAAAAATGCCCACAAAAAAACCCACAGAAAGCATAAAAAAATATTTGTTTGTACTGATGATCTAAAATATTTTTAAATTAGGTAGCATGAAGATAGAAGATGGTGCTTTCTTCTGCACCAGTCGTATTGATCAGTCTAAAATTCTTCCCAGTGCGTCTCACCCCGGGGTTATCATCGCATCATTGCCATCCGGAGTTTGGTAAGACGCTACACTATGCTATGGCAAATGGACTTGCTATTGATTTTGTCAGTGAGACTGGCAGATGGAGAAAATGTCAAAAAGGAAACATCTGGAAGAGGACAAGGAGAAAGGGCAAAAGACATAGAAACTGCATTGTTTATGTATTTCATTATTCATTCATTCATTATTCTACCTGCTGCCACACAAGAAGAAGTCAAAATATCCATTTTTAGCCTCAAGGTTGCTGGATTTAAGTTTCTATACTTTAAGATGACAACTTTACTCTGACTAATCCTATTATAAAATGGAGTGCAGTTTCTCGTTTTTCTTTCGTTGGATTGTAGCTGAGGTGTTAATGTGATGAGCAGCATGTGAGCTGAAAAAAAAATGGGGCAATCCTTCCTTTCGGGAAAGGGATATCCTGAGGCACGGCTATATAGACCTTAAGTGCTGACAAAGAAGATATTGTGTTTTTCCAGTAATCCTTTTAAACACTGTAGGGTAGAAGCATATTCACTTCAGGGTAATGCTCTGAAAATTCACAAATGAAAGACTCTCATTGTGCCCTCATTCATTTTTTTTTTTTTTTTTAAATAAAGTGAGTAGAAAGTGTTAAACTATCCACAGTCTTATACTCTTTAAAAATAAAAGGCACAAAGTCAAAAAGTGATACAAACATGTAAGACTTTTGTCTAAATTGCTGTTTATCTGTTAGCTGAGATGCTACACCTAGCCTAGCCAGAGCCGATTCTGATCTGTTGCTCGAGTCTCGTCTGACGTGTCATTCACGGTAGAGGTTATGAGAAATGTGAAGGAGGAAGGAAACACATTTTTCAATACTGGGAAACATCTTTCACAAACGTCTGTTATTGGGTGACCCGAAGAGGTTGAACATGTTACACCCAGCGTTCAAGGTAGGAGACAGTAGTTTAGGCAGGGCAGAGGTAAGAGAGAATCTCAGAAAACTAGCCTATGTGCAAATAATCCTTGAAATTATGGTGTTTAGCAACAACTGTAACTTTTAGCTTTAAAGATTAGTCTAGTTTATAGGTGCATTGGCTATACATAAAAAAATACAGGAAGTCTGGCTGCTGTGCAGGGGGAAATCAGTGGTGTCATGGAGGGGTGAGGAAAGATGGGCCGGAGCAGTAAGAGCACCTCACATGGGACTGAAAAGGATTTCACACCAGTCGTGGCCAATTGTTCAGGCAGAATTTATTCTTAGTTATTACCAGCTCCACCTCAACGACTGGACCATTGCACACATTAACATGCAGAAACCTGAGTTCGGCACTTTTGTGGGTCTCTGTTCTAAAATAACAATCTGAGGATTAATCTGCCATTCCTCCTGGATTAAGGTTTTTGGCAGGGTGGTGGATCTGTCAGTCAGCAACATGTCTGGACTCATCATCCACTAATCATCACAGTTCACGAGAGGCCCTCACCTCCAACAGGTTAGGATGACTTTTACCTCACAGTGGTTTGCGCCAACATGCACTTCAGATCCCATCAGGAGCCACCACATCAAAACAGGATGAAATGGCCACACAGCTAATGCTGAGCATTTAAGAAAAAAGCCTAGAAGGCAGATTAAAGGGTATTTTTTACGGTTTGTGACCTGATTTAATTTAGTGTGATTTTGAAAAAGCCTGGCATTCCCTCTGACACGCCTTCATTCAGTGCTCCGTGCCATCAGGGCTCTGAAAGGCGGCAGATGAGTGGCATTGTGGGGTTTAGACATTTGCCCGCTGGTGGGACGTTTAGGGGCAGTGTTTATGCGACATCATAAATATGCATGCTGCTTCGTGCTATACGGGGGCATTTATGACAGAGGAGTGACGGTATTTGCACTTTCTGAGGTCATTTACCTGTCATCCACTGTGACAGAGGGGATGAACAAGACACGGGATGACTGCACATCGTGTCAAACTGCAACGGCTGATTTTAAATGCTCATGAACTCTTGAAAAGCACATTGCAAAGTCACTAACATTTGTTTAATTGTTTAATAAAGCTCACCATGTTAGACACATCTTATCCAGAGGGTTGTTATCCAAACTTGTTGTTGTGAGAGTCCCGATAAATCTATGTTTTTAAAATGATTAGGCATGGACAAATTGAATCAAGTTTGACAAGGACAAAAAAAAAGAAAACAAAGCCAATGGAGGTGCGCTTCCTTGTTTCCTATAATTCCCTGTCTCCCTTGGATACTGTTGGGGCTGTGATTGGGGTTAATGCGCTGGACAATAACACAATGCTGCGCCTCTGGTCTGCATTATGTTGCTACTTTGGAGAATACACGAGCCCTCGCCTCACAATAATACATCCCAGACCTTAAGAGAAGCTCCAGCATGTGGTTCTGCTTTGATGGAGGAGTAGCCATGCTGATATCATCAAACCATGTGACCTGAAGCTTGTCCTGTGGATACATGAAACCGTTATTAAGATGTCTGGACTATGACGTTGTGCCTGTTGATATTCAATAGATTGTAACCACCTCTGCACAGATGCGAGTGATATTTGAATATATAAATCAAAATCAAAGACAGGAGGTTTATAGCAAATGAATACGTAAGAGAAGGGAGAAGGAGGATATATTTGGTTAATACAGAACATCCTTTTTTTTTTAGATTTAGATTTTTCGCTAAATTAGCAAGTTATTCAGGCAAATTCCACCGTGCACAAAGTGCTGATGACAGAGATGGATGAGTCTCTTTGATCAGCCAGGGGTTGTGGAAAGCATCCTACCCTAACTGCACCAGAGACCACTCCTTCGACAGATCACCGGATAAGCGAAGCTATGACCAAACGAACACAGGTGCTCTGATTCGTCCTGCATGTTTCAGTGCAAATCCAGGCATTCAGGGAGCCGCACTAACCATCCCCCTAAAGACCATCTGCCCTGAGGAGACACTGATCCCGCAGATCTAATGTCAACACCAAAGAGATGTTTAGAAGCTATAATGGAATCTAAAGTATTGAGTCAGAGGATGAGGCATGTGCGAAAGGCAGCAGTCCTGGAATATGAGTATCTGTGCTGAGTACCTATGCTGAGACAAGTTCTGTGTTTCTGATATTATTCTTCTATAAATGTTTGCCATCCAAATTGTCTTAAAAATATGTCTCAAAAGTCCTTTTATGGCTTTTTAACCCCCTACTAAAAAATAACAGAGGTAAGTTAGAATGAAAGTTGTAATGTGGGAGGTTCGTGCAGGAAAACATCATGAAGATTTAGAGCAGCTACCAAGTGCACATGTCAGTAAGTTGAGAAAATGATAAAGCCCACTGAAACCCAGCGTGCTGTGCTGGGACTCACAATAGCTCACTTTCCGTTCTTGGATACAAGTCCCAACAACCTCCCCTAGCTAGGTCAAAGTGTTAAATGGCACAAGGCCAAACACAGACCTACAGTAAATAAAGAGCTTTTCAGACCGTTTCAGAGGGCTCGGAGCCCGGCTGCAGAGGGATGTTGTTTGGATAGGCCCTCTCGGTCTGGTCCAAACGGGCTGGGACGGTGAATTACTGGCATATGGGCCGCGCGTTGCTTCATCCTGTTGCTGATAAGTTTGAAGGTTCTATGCAAAATAAACTACTGCTGGAGCACTTCAACCTGAATCCATGACAGGCAGAAACACTTATATGATGGTTTCCTTTTTTTTTGCGATTCAACAGAGCTACGGTGTCCACCATTAGTGTGCTGTCCAGCTGAAAGGAAATGGTGTGTGTTTAGCTGTGTGAAACTGTTTTGGACAACTGTCAAGTGACAATCCCTATGGGAGGCTCAACTTAGTAAATCTTGCAGTATGTAGCGTGTATTTAGTGTTTTTGAAAACAGGTCCTGGGCTTGGGGTTGACGTGTCCCTGGCAGCAGTTTGGTGTTTCACTAAGATGCTCTCTAACGTGATTAATTGGAAAATAAAAGTCTTATTAGAGCTGGGATGATGCAGGAAAGATGGGGGAGTGGGAGGATGGTGCAAGTTTTTTTAATGAGAGTGTGTGTATGTGTGTTTGACCCTGGTATGATCAAAAACGAGGGGGAGGCAGGAAATGATGCAAGGCTGTAAAAAGACAAACTGCTGCTGATGCTTATTTTCACTGTCCTCATCACTAAAAATGGACTCAGATCTGAGCTCAGGGCTGATGCCTCGGACATGACCTGACACTCCAAATAGCCCCCCCGGTTCAGTCCAAACTTTATTGTTTGAGTTCCGTCTGAATATAGATAGTCCTGCAGGGTCAGGATCCCAGGAGATGGATATTTCCTTTGTGTCCATATCTATAGAGGAAAGGAAATATTAAACAACACAACAGAGAGATATTTCTGCCCGCCGGAGGTCACCGTGCTTCCTGACTAAAACCATGTAGACCCAGGAAGCACACTGTAGGTCCTGAAGGTGCCTAACCAGCTATACTCATCCCTTAGATCTCAAATTTAAACAAAAAAAGAAAGCAGGAAAAAGCAAAGAGGCAGCTAGTGGGCATAAAACTGTCAGTGTCAGTCTATATGCAGTGTCTCCATAAACTCCTGGATGTAGACAGGCCCAGCAGGGCCCCTGGCCCGCCAAGCATTTCAGTATGAGAAATCCAGGAGAGTGTGGTGCTGGAGAAGTACTATTCCAGCCGCGGTTCCGTCTTTTGAAAGAGAATCACAACCTGGCCGCGACTGAGGAGGCAAAGAGCTACCCCACTGTCTCTCAGAGCCATTAATAACTTTCAGTCGCAGAGATTTATGACCTCATGATGAATGCCGCTGTGACTAAGTACAGTAAAGTCACTTCCAAGGATAGCGGTTTATTTTTGTTCCATGGCTCAACTCTGCTGCACTCGCTGCAAGATGGAACAAAAAGTGTTGTGTTCAGACAACATACAGCACTCCAGCGGCTTTTTTAATTTTTGTTTTTTTGACTGACTCTGTAGTTACATTAAAATGAAATTTTAATTATATATATATATTAATGTAATCTGTATTATACTGCTCAATTAATGCCTGTGCAATTTAAAAGAATCAAAAGAAAGCGTGTTTATGTTGCATTTCTGCAAACTGGAATACCACAGAACTTCCAGGACTTAGTGCTGCTCTGATGCTTCCATGCCTTGAGGGACTACTAAACACTGCTCCCACCATTAAAACCTCCCAAAGGGGCAAAAATAAAGGAAAAAGTCAGGCTGAGCTCATCCAGGCCTGCAGCGCACAGCTAATACCAAAGCTAACCCTCACCTGTCCATGAAAATCCCTTTACATGGGCAATGTGTGTGTGTGTGTGTGTGTGTGTGTGTGTGTGTGGTGGGGGTGTGCAGAGCATGTGTGCATGCAGCAAGAAAGTCCTTGCCAAAAGCACAACTGCCTCCATGCTGACGTATGGTTCCACTCCATCTGATCTATATATCTAGAAAATGAACAATCCACTTTTTCTTCCACCCCGTGGTTTGTTGCTCTGCTGGCACCCCCTCCTTAACCTCTCTCCCTTTCTTGCTCTTTCAATTCTCTTTATCTCATAATTTCTTCCAGTCCTGCTGTCTGACTCTTCCCTCCAGTCTCAAACTGTGCCGGGGACCCAACCTGGAGCTCCAGCCTTCCTCCAGGAATGTCATTAATCCCAGCATTCCCATCCTCACTCTAAAGTGAGATCGTTGGACCACTGAGTGGCCGTAGAGTTCGATCTATTCTGATGAAAACATTCTGCTGCCTGCTCTTTCTCCCCTTCCCCTATATATTGGGGATGTGAGTTTAAGGCACAAAAAATAGGAAACAATCAGTCATTCTAGCTATTATCTAGCTGTTATCATCGCTATATATCAACAACCTGGCCCTCCTGCAAGTTGAAAGGATAGGGGATGTCTGACTGGTAGCTGTATTGTCCGTCACGCCCCCATCTGTTACAGTTACTAAACTGAATAAGCCCAACTTATCTACAAACCTTGTGCCTGAAACAGGATCCACTTTTTGAATTGCGAATACCCTACGAAAGGTTGGTCTCGATGGCCTGAAAACAGGGATTTTTCTTCAAGGTTCAATTTAAAGAAGTGATCCATGTGGAAATGTGCAGAATGAATTGAATTATAGGAAATATAAACAGATCGGACATCAGACATGGGCCCTGACAGCAAAAAGCAATACACATTACAAAGATCCAGCTCCAACTTTATGGCTGAGCAAGTGGGCACCCGGAGTCTGTGCTGTCGTCACTAGTTTTAGCTGCAAGTTAAACTGATTATTTAGGGATAGAATGTGTAAATACTGCATGTGCATTACTAAATAATAAACCAGGATTAGATGGCCATGTTTGATATAGAGGATTTAAGGTTGTAAATATTGGCAGCCCAATTATTTCATCTCTATTTCTAAGGTCCCTTTGTCTTTCTGCCCATGCATCGTTCGATAATGAAGAACTAGCTGTCATTTTAAATTCACACGCCTAAATTAAATTTTGTTTTTGAAAAGACTTTGTTTAATGCATCGCACCCAAACCAAACATTATTCCTATTTTCTGGCTTTCTCCTGCAATTTGATCCAGACCAAATGAACAAATAAAAACCTTTTAGAGAGCGTAGGGACTCAATTAGGCCTTTTAACTGAACCACAGCAAATAAATCACTGGGTTGATCAATGTCTTCAATAATTAAATGCTGGGCAATAGCTTATCTGTTTTGCTGCTGTCAATACTGCTAAAATTTATTTTTCTCCGGCTGTACAGGAAGTCAATTTTTACAACCCTTCGATTTTTGGCTGCGAAAGCAAATAATTTGAATGTGGCGGTGGCGGGGGAATTAAACAGTCTGCTGTGCATCTACAGGCAGCGATGTCTTCAGAGAGGCATTTAGGGTTTTTTGTTTTTTTTTTAATCTCCCTTGTGACATTAATCAATAGTAGAATTTAGATACCCTGCGGTCCTAAACTGTGTGTGCAACCTTTGGCAAAAGTTGCGCATGATGATGCTTTACTGAGGTGGAATACAACCATGACACAACCGTCCAACGTAAGCGATATCCCCAGTAGTAATCTTGATTGAATACAACCTCTGAAAGCATCGTGCAAAGTTTTCCGCAAAAGTATGATTGCATCTTACACTGCAGCGTCCCTTCGGTCAGGACAGTAAGTCATTATGTTCTCTAACCATAGGCCATTTACTACACTTTACAGTGATGACATAAGTTACTTTTAGTCGGCAACCCTTGGCCTCTTTCTGAGCTAATTTCCCCTGCTGAGAAGGGGGCAGAAGTGGAAGCAAAGGGACAAATTAACCTGGATGGTTACACCAGCAACAACAAAGGCTAACAAGAGTCAAACTGAGGTTTACACAGTCGTGCACCGTATGCGCAACTGCGCTAAAGCAAATAATCACAAAAAAATAGAAATAAATAATGTAGCTGTCAGGCCATGGAAGGAATGGAACATAAATCACACAGGTACCACAATGCAGCACCTCCTTCAACAATAATCTCCGGAGAACGGTCTGGGTAGGCTAAGATCCTGGACTCACTCACAGCTATGTAAATCAAACCTGCCCTTTTAGAACCTCCTCCAGCAGCCCCCAACAGCCCAGACACTACTCAGAGTTCCCCTAGCTAAACTGTTAATTCAACCCAGGAATGGCTACAGCCGTTGCGCCTGTGGCTCCAAGCTAAGTCTCAGAGGAAGCTCTCAAAGCTCAGCCACAAAGCACCAGACCTCTAACCTTACGCTCCACTGGCGGGGTCTTGGTAGCATCTAAATGCCGCATTAATCATGACTCCCAGCTCCAACCCTTTTGTCTCAGTTTCAGTCTCTTCTCGCAACTTAAAGTCTGATAAAATGGTGCTGTCAACTTAACTTTAGTTTCTGGTGCTGGAAAAGACACCAGAGTAAATACACAACGATGAAAAAGTGCTGTGTGGATAGATGCAGACAGAGAAATAAGAGTTAAAAGTTTATCTTCAGAGGCCGTATTTGATCCTTCCCGACACTCCAGCGAGAGCCCAGCAGGAGGAAAAAGAAGAGCTGTTGATGGAATGCAGCCATTTGGTTGACCCTGTGGCCGTCTCAGAAAGGAAGGCCGGAGACAGGTAGATATATGGCCAGTTTGTTATTGTGAATTCCAGATCCTGTGATTATCTCTGACTCTCAACCTTCTGGAGTTTTTTAATCTGGGGATTCCTGAAACAGTTCCCTCGCAGCGACTGACGTCGTTCCTCGCAGGCTCACCTTTTTCTGACCCCCCTCTCCTGACCAACCGGGTGTTGCACACATATTCCACCAGGATTCCCTGTTTGGGGGGAAAAAATCAGTACCTCACAGATTCCAGGGCCGGGGTCAGGTTTCGTTTTAATGTCAGTTTGCTGTGGGAGCGGGCGGCTGGAGGAGCTGAGGTTAGTCTGCAAGGGTGTGGGGTTAGCGGGAGTTCCTTGTGGCAGCCTTCCATTCTGCACATACAAACCCCCTGATGTCACACGCCGCTACTAGCAATCTGGATGATGAGAAGCAGTTTTTCTTTTTCTTTTACTTTTTTAATGCACTCCCTGAATCTCTCTCTCCACTACTGATAAAGAATTTTAAAAAACATTAGCTGTAGGAGTGGTGATGGACAAGACAAACAGGAGACCTCTGATGGCCAAAGACTTCTAAACAAAAGGAATCAAGTTTCTGCACCTTCCTCTAAATGAGAAGTGGCTGATTGAAACCAGATAAGGTTCAAATGGAGCCGTTGGGTTCAGTAATGAGATTCCCCGAGAGTATGTTTGGATTAGGTGATTATAGACTTCGCCTTCCTCCCCGCTCGCTCTCACATGCACGCTGGCATGCATGTGGACTTGTACGTTTTGCGCAGGCGCATGCACCAGCGGTGAAGCACCAGCAGTGAACATTAGCATAGCATAAGGCGAGGGTTTTTAGAAACTAGTTAAATACAACTGTCTTCCTGCCTCTGCACTTTTATAGGGAGGTGCAGCAGAACAAAAGGAAAATAGGAAAATAGACACAGCTGGCAGGGCCTAAACAATCAGCCAGCTGGCTCTGCTTGAAATTAATGGTCCTCACTTTCTCACAGATGTGACAGCGCTGGCAGATTCTGCTAATAAAAGCGGAGTTGCGATTAAAAAGAGTAAAAGTTAAGAACCCTGAACTAACCCAAACCCGAAACAGGAGTTTGATGTCAGGCACCTGCTTTTGCAGACCTCTGCTCAGGTATGGGGTCGCACTGTGTTCCCCCAATTTGAAAAAAAAAAAGAAAATAAGGGGAGGGGGTTTATTGTTTTATTTAGTTTTGTTTTATCTAACAGACTTTTTCCTTACTGCTGCTGCTCATTTGGGGGTTTCGGGGTTAAACTCTGGGTTCCTCAGAAGGGCCTTGACACATTTTAGACTGTAACAGAAGCTGTATAAATAAAAAACTGTATAGAAATCTGCTCCAGTGTTCTCAGGCGTTCTACAAACAACTGTACATTGACATACATAAAAGTTTCCCGGCCTAAATACACATGGGGGGAGGGATGAGGACGCGGCATGCATAATTAGGTGATGTTTCTATTTTTTTAACAGCTGGAATAACACTGTCAGGGGTTTGCAGCCGCTCACTTCAATGACACACTGAGTGTGTACGTGTGCATGCTTGTATGTGCGTGTTTGTGTGTGTGCATTTTTCTTTTGAAAAGTTTGTCACCGTGACAGCGTCACCGGGGTTTTTGACATCACCTGTCATGCTGAAGATCTCTGCTGCCTCTGTTGCTGTCGCTCCTTATCAGCACTCATTTCTTAAGTTCATGCTCGCAAATATTCAAAAACCCATATTACCATACCTACCGCTGCCAGGGGGGCAGAAATGAAAGCAAGCAATAATCTCCCCCTTTCTTTATCTGTGAGCTATCCTTCAGCAAAGTATTCAGAGCTCAGAATTTTCGGTCGGCTCATATGAGTGAGGAGGATATTAATGTTTTGATAGTCATCTCCTTTTTTTCTAAAATGATCCAGAGTGTGTTCTCTATGGTAAGCACTCACAAGTTATTCTTTTAATACTCCGCTAAATTATTCAATTTCACCTCAGGTTAAATGGCGGTGTCACAAAAGAGCGTATATAAAATTATTAAATGCAGCACACAATAGTTTGGGGAGTGTGGGGGCGGCTTACATGCACGTTTAATTGCATTACAAGACAAACACTTAGCGCCATAATGCAGAATCACAGCGGTACAATTTCACAGCGCTTCCACACAAAAACATGCTGCCTGGCATGAATTTTGGCATATCCATCACAATGCCGCTATCTGCAAGGTGCAGGGTAACCTGATTTAAGGGCAACTTATTGGATTTGTGGGAGGGACTGAGAGGGGTGGAAGGGAGAAAAAGGAAAAACAAAAGGGAAGGATTAATCACAACGTGGCGGCCTGACAGTGCCTACAAAGGCAGCCATGAAACAGTTGCTTGACGAGAGAATGATTGCAGGATCCGCAAGTAACTGGCTGCCACCGGCAATGTTCTTCCTCCAACTCAACTTGTCAGGTGTAATCATTTTGTTAAGCTTAATGTTTTATGCAAATGCACTTGGGGAGAGTTTTGTCAGGGGGCTGGTTGTTGTTTTTTTTCTCTCTCTCTTCTGTGATGTACATGTGGGTATATAGTCTATTTAATTTGGGGTAAGTGAGGGGTTTGGTTGGTGGTGGGGTGGCATTTGGCTCGTGTGTGTGTGTGTCGGGGGGGGGCACATTTAGGCGCTATGAAAATATTTGCGTTGTTCTGAGCCCTCCCTGTGTTGTCCTGATTATTTCCTAAATGCATCGAGGTTTTCTCTCATGGAGATCGTAAGACCCAATCCACATCACACACCATCTGAGGAGGATATGCTCCTAAGCAGCAGCCTCCGTTCTCAGCACTGACTGCTTCAGCAGAGTCAACCAGTGGTGCATCCTGTTGTGTCGTGGCTCCAGACCGCTCTTGATCCCCAAAGACATGCATATTGATAAAAAACTAAATGTATTGACATGATCTCATCATGATAGATGAAGGTGTGTGGCCAATTAAGGTGGTCTAGATGTCCGATATAGTCTCTCAAGGTGACCAAGAAAAGTCTGGTGCATCAATAACAGTTTGTTTTCACATCACCATAGATTTTTATCCAGCACTGTCCCTGCTGACAACATTATAATGCCCTTACATCCTGCCACACTTACTCTCTTGTATCAAGAAAAATGTTTTAGTTGTAAATAATCAAGATAATCACCTCTAAAAGCCAGCAGGGAGAAGAAATGCACTGGCACGGACCAAACCTAACATGGCCCTCAGGTCCTCTTTATGAACTTGTGCCTTTTTCTGCTTTTATTGAGCTATATCCTTTTTTATGGTTCATCATCAACATCAGAGGATCTCATGTGAGAATCAAAGTCGAGCGTCTGCATCGAGGGAAGAAGGCAGCGGGGCCAAATGTGGTCTGTGCCTCGGGTTTCATTTCCAGTCACCCTTTCCCCCTCGCACGTGCGTTAATTTGCTGCCAGATGTGATAAAAGGGATGGAGCCCGTGGAAAGCAGAACAGGCGTCTTATCTACAAGATGATATTCACCGCCTCTCCTTTTTTTATATCACCTCTAAAACTTCCTCATACTTTTACACAGGCACTCAAACCACTCAATCGTATGGAGCACTTTTTAACACTTTCCTGCCTCAGTCAGTTTAAAATTTATCTACACTTCAGGGCTTTGTATGAATTTTGACAAATTGCTCATTCTTAATTCCCCAAAGAGCTTTATGCCCCTGAGCTTTTGCTCTATGAGTTTAGGTTACATCTTTTTCACTCTTGCCAGGGATAGAAAAAGTATCACGAGTCGAACACGCATGATTTGTGAGTAAAAAAAGACTAGTTTGCATCCAAAAGGGGGAAAAGTTATGTGACCTTTAGCCTCAGTTCTTCACTTTCGTGTGCACAGGCGACTCACAGCAGAAGTATTCGTTTAATATGACATGACCTACAAAGAGGGAATAATAGTCCAAAAAGGAACAAATAAGAGGACTTCTAAGGTCTGTTTTACTTAATGTCAAACTCCTTTTTCCCCAGTTTAGTTTTTTGTATTGTGCTATCAAAATGGAGACTCTCCCCCAACTCTGACCACAAATATCCACCTATTTCATCTATCCTTTGGTACCTACATATACATACTGTATATTATATACTGTACTCTTTACTACACCAAAGACTCTGCCACTGAGAGAACCACACACGCACTAAGAATAAAACTATTCGATGAAATAAGCCTTTTAAGTCTAAGCATGACGGTTTGAAGATCTTTATTTGAATGTAGCATAAGTGGGAGGGGTTGTTATGGAGCAGAAGTTGCATAGTAACCACAGGTGGACACCATGTGTTGTTCATTTATCATGTTCGATCAGGGGAACAATTTCACTCAAGTCGAAGGCAGTTCAGCGGATAAAATACCAAACAGACTTTCTAAAATGCAGATATAAGACTATATTTACATTAGTGCTGCACAGTAGAAAGAAGGAATGCTGGTGGGCTAATCCTACCGTAGTTTTTCTATCCACAAGAACTGTATGTAAGGACACTGTTGACCCTGAAATAAAGTTATTTCATACAATGATGATCAAGGAGTCAAAAATCATCAATGTGTTCTTAAGAATAGGCCAAGATCTAGAGAGAAACTGCCTGAAGCATGGCAGTTCTTTGTCCATTCTCACGTGCACTCAAGTGAAATCAAAATCAGCACACGCACAAACACCCAACACATGCATAAATGCACATGAATCCTCTTCCGTGTCCTTGCTCTGCAACACTGCTGCACGCTGAGGTTATTATTCATCCTTTTCGCTTCCTGAATATGATGCTTCTCCGGCCATAAGTAAGCAATGACTAAAACGTTGCTTCCAATAAACAATGGATGGTGGGCCAAGTGGATGTGAAATATGGTAATGTGCGTGTGTGCGTGTGTGTGTGTCCAGCTCTTGATCACCAATACCGACCAAAGCAGACAAGCAATATTGCAAATGACAACAAAGGACTTTTAATACCTCAGCGTGGGCAACAATAAAATGGCATCTAAGGGTGCAATTACAGAATTACTAGAGTGGTGTGGTGGCTCTTTCTCATTAGAATATTACCTCTGGCTCCCAACAGCAAGTTGAACCCCATTAAGATGACCTTCACTGGTCCAGTGCTCATTAAAGAATGCTGAAATGCTCTTTTTCATCTGTTGCTGTAATGAGGCAACCAGCACACATATCAATATGGAGTTTTATCAGGAAAGGCTCCAGCTGCAATTATAAAGACCTTTTTGAAAAGTTCACTTCTATTATGCCCCTGCACCACTGCGTAATGACATTGCAGCTAGGCCCCCAACCCCTCCTCCCTCCCAGTAAGTTAATATCAAATATGAAACCAGATATCAGCGGCCCCGGAGACCATGTGTGCAAGCTGTGTGTGATTTCATGCGCTTACATGTAAGCACTATCGCAGTGTAAAGCATGCGTGTCTTTCATTGCATTGTGCCTTTAATCCTCTGATATTACAAGCCATTCATCATTTCACCCTGACGCGTTCATGAAATAAAAACATACAGTAATTAATTTTGTCGGGTTCAGAGATAGTGATTACGAGAGAGGAGGTGGGCAGAGGAGGGTGGAAAGACTGGCTTTCAGGAGGGACGGCCGGAATTAAGATCAAACCGAGAGATCAGATGGCTCACAAATTCACTCTTATTTCAAGGTTCCAGCAGTATGTCAGAGGAAGCGTCAGGGAAATGATTGCCTGCTGATTGTTCAAACATATCTGATTTCTTATCTTCGAATATAAAAAAGCTTAAACTGCTCTATGAATGTCAGATTTAACCTCTCTACATGTCAGCAAAAGCTGTATAATAGCTGAAATTTCGCCTGATATTAATTCCTACACAATAGGAACTTTTTCTTCTTCTTGCGCCTCAACATTGTTACATCAAAAACATGCTGATAAGAGGAGCTTCAAACTATCTGTTATCATGGTGCCTTTTCATACCACCATTACTCCATCCAAGCTTCTTTCCATCAGTTGTTCCACTGCGCTTCGCTCTGAGCCCTCTAACGCTACTGCGGACAGGACGAGAGGGATGCCTACGCTGCGGAAAGTGCGAAATTAAAAGGAAGAGTCTGATAAATTGACAGCAGGCACCTCAGGATAGAGAGGCAGGAGATGAAATGATCAACCTGACTTGAGGGTGGAGCGGCTGATGGATGTGCAGCAGGGTACGTTGTTCAGCTGTAAAAATACGGACTGCCGTGTGTGTTCTTTGTTTCATGGGGGATTTGATTGTTTGCGATCTGTGCAGGCCCCATTCAAGGTTAGACATATTTTAAAAACCAATACATTGCACTTGCACTTGTCTTCATAGAGTTTTCTTGTAACTACAAACACATGAATTAATAATGCCATATTGATGCACTTAAAGCAAAAGTAAATCCAACATAATTGCTAAATGTTTAAGTTTTATGATAACTTCCAGCAGTAAACAAAATCAGTCCTTTATTACCGTAATTTACACTTGTTTCTTTGATTTTATTATTTTTACCTTTTACCATTTAAAAATGGTGATTTTTTTTTGGGTGTTGTTGTTTCTGTCCTCTTTTGGTTCGTATTATCAACAGAAAACCTTCCAAAAAATCACATTATTTATACTGCACGCGATATAAATGTATCCCACGGTACAGTTTTAAGGGTGTTTCTGGACCTGCTGCTACATACAGAAGCAACATTACAGAACATCCCAAAAATTACGATGTCACAAAAGAATCCCTCTGTGTGTGTGTGTGTGTGTGTGTGTGTGTGGTGGGGGGACCTCTCCTATCGGCACATCTGCGCTAACATTTAGCAGACATGAGACGTAACTGTAACTAATTCCTTTAGTCCTCCACTTCACAGCAGTAAACGCTGAGGATGCGGCAGGATTTTATACCTCCCTCTTGACTTTTCCTTCCTCTTCACGCAGTGGTACACTCCCTCCTTTCTCTACCCACACAGGCTGCCCGGCTGCTCACCCCAGCACAGGTGTTTCCCATTGCCACTCGCAGTCCCTCTCGCCCGAACGCCAGCAGTTCTCCCAAGGTGGAGCCCTCTGGGCTCTTTCCACAGGCCTCGGATGAATCAACAGGCACGCGTTTATCTGCACACTTTCAGACTGCATGCCTTGCCGTGTCCACTCACTCCCAGGGCAACACGTGGTTTTAGCATTACGGCCAACCTGCTGATTGGATGAAAAAGAACCTGAGATGGCTTCAGTGCCCAGCAGGAGCAGTCAAACAGGCCAAACTCTGAACAACTGCAAGCATTCTCCACTGTGTGTGTGACAATTTCTCAATACATTCTATACACAAGTACAGAGTGATTAGCCTGTAACCGTACCTGAGTTAATGGGAGAAGCATGCATGAACTCATCTTGATAATTTAATTTGAGTGTGCCCTGAGGTGCAGCAATCTTTATTTCATCAGCTCAAAGCAGTTTATTCCATTAAAACGTCTCCTTGTCCATCAGTTAGACCCTGTCCCTTTTGAGATAAGCTGGCAGAGTTCATCATAATTGCAAATGTTTGCCCATAATGAAAAGACCTTGTGGGGTCTGAATCGTTTTTTGAGATGAAAAAGGTTGTCATGCATACAAATCAGGACAAGTGACAGCAATTGCTGCCAACGGTGTTCGATTGGCGGCAACTCGTAAAAAAGCGCCAGAGATGCTCAAACCTGCAGGACTTTATCATTTAGAGCTCCAAAGAAGCAGTCACATGCCTTGTGAAGATTTCGATACCAGTATAGACAGCTGGGCGACACCAGTGAGAACAAAATGTGATTAAGAAAAGGTGGTCTAGTGGTTAGCGCGATCGAGTGTCTGCCAGAAGTTTAGGTCAGGGCTGTTTGAGCAGGTTTGTATGGTTTTCTTCTTTTCTCCAAGTTTTTTTTTTTAACCCACGGTCCACAAACATCTGTGTGAGGGTTGACTGGAAACTTTGAACCACCCTGTGTTGCCCAGGCTGCGTTTTCCTTTCCTGCCTGTTTTCCAGTGACTGCTGGGAGAGACCAGCACAAAAATTGTAACAGAACATACATTTTTTTTTTAATAAATTTTTTTTAAGTTTTTGATTGAATGAATTTTTTTGACTTGCAATCAATATTATGCTGTGCTGTTTTTTTTAGCCTATACATTAATGCAAAGACACACACACACATGCAAATGCACAAATATGCACCCGGCTCCCACTCGAGACGTGAGGGGACTAACTGACGGAGATTGCTGGGTAATTCAAGCCGACGTGATTGACTTTATGATCACTTAAAGGCTCCAACTGGTCTTTATGCTTTCAAGAAATGCCAAAAGTTTCCAACGCAAAAGTGGCAGGAATCAAGCATGAAGGGAACAAGGAGTAGAAAACCCCTGCAACGGCTTTCGCTTTACAGCCCACCTCCCACCCTTCCATCTTGATTCACTCCTTTCCCCTTGGCACTTTTAATGGCATAAAATTATGGGCCTGCGAGAGCAACAACAACCATCTAGGTTTAAAAAATAAAAAGTTGACAGGACTGACATGGCCATTTTCTCCTCCTCCATTAGTGCTGAGACATGGTCACCTCCTTCTGCTCTTACGGAACCGGGCGCTGTGGTTGTCAGACGTCACTTCCTCTGTCATTAACCGCTGATGGCTGAATACAGACTGACATATCTCAAAAATATATAAGTGTTTCTAAAGATGGCCACATGCACAGGAAGGACACATGAGCAGATGTAGTTAAGATGCAGAGTTTACATAAACACAAACGCGATCATCGCTAAGTGGATGAGAGCATCGGTGAAACATGTCAGGATAGTGAAGAGCACAAGTTCTGATTCCAGCACACTGCCGTATAATATTTTTGCTTGGGTAAAAATGACATTTATCACCACAAAGGCCTTTGTGTGCTCAACATCCTTCTTTGCTCTCCGATTGGCTAAAATGACCTGTGACACCTCATTAGCTCCTGCACCATGTTAATAATGGCACCACCAAAATCAGAATCCAGATGAAGGGGCCACCTTTGAAAAACATCGCCAACCCTGAAATCATGACAAGGTTGATGAGAACTTTGTGCAACCACACACACACACACACACACACACTACAGGCTCACATTTTTCCCCAGCTGACCGGGGATATGACTTGGTTATCAGCATAAGCATGAAAAATAAGGATATCAGCCTCATTAGGGATGTTGATGGATGGGCTGTTGCCACCACCAGGATCTCCGAAGAAAAGCTCGGGGTATTATTAGTGTTGGTGTGTTTATAAACTGACATTTAATTGCAGGTGCAAAATCCTATGTATTAATGTGTTATAGACCAGTGATGCAGCCAGGCTATGTGAACAGAGGATGAACTGCGATCACAGATATTATGACTAAAAATTAATTTAACCATTGAACATTAACTAGGTAATGTGTTTTTTTTAATTAAAAAAAAAAAAATTATTATTTTTAACTGTAGTCCTTTTCACTGCATTTGTAAGAGATACATGTTTTAAAACCAAAAAAAATAAATAAATGTGCAAATCCACACAGAGCATCTTTAGCACTTTCTCAAAAAAAAACCCAAAACATTATTTTTGTTTAGATTGACGTCTAGCTAATGGCCACCTAACATCAGCCAGACACTGATCTGTTCATTTCCAGCATCGTGTCATGAACACCTCACCTCCTTTTCTGCCTCACACACACATCTGTGGCTGTATATCGGATTTACCGCTGATACTTTACTTTTATACCAGAGGAGGTCATACAATATGATATTTTCAGTTTCCCAAGATGGGTTCAGCCGAAGGC
>CAAE01015019.1:1020732-1032511 GCA_000180735.1 Tetraodon nigroviridis
AAGTTTGTTTCCCCCGTTCTCTCTCTTTCTTTCTTGCTCTCTCACTCTTTTTCAATACAGGAGGATAAATTTAAAAGGAGTAAATTGGAAAATCAGATGAGGGCTTTAGGCAGCCGCCGAGATTTGCAGAGCTGTCGGCCGGCGTTGCAGAGCCTCATCCATCATGTCCCACAAGTAGTCAATTCCTCTAGTATCTGTAAATGTTTTCAGATATTAGCCAATTTATATGCTCCGAGATTCATCATGGAAAATCAGCTTTAGTGGCGCACATTATCAGGACCTGTCTCTCCCTTGCTTCATGAAGTTTGATGAACGAGTGCCCCTCCACAGCTCAGCGGCTGGTGCATGGTGGGGAGGGGGGGGATGTGGACAGAGATAGAGGAAATGTGGAACAACCCCACCCCCGCCCCTCCGTCTGTGAATAATTTGCGTTTTTAATTAATAAACAAACTTGCAGAGGAGCTCATCAGTGTCAGGGGCAATAACAATCGTCATCCGTTACTGTTTATTACAGCCCTCCCTCAACAAATGTTGCAATCTAATGAGGTTTCCCCACATTTTTCCATGTTTAGGATAATGAGTTCTTCACCCTAGCGGAGAAAGGAAGAGATGTTACAAATGACACGAGGAAGCAATAAGAAATCAAGACGAGCGTGCGTCGCTGTTACCTGGCTGTGTACGTCGTCTGCTTTAGGAGTCGCGTGTGAAAATACGCTGGTGGTTTGTTTACACTGGTTGTTTTCTTTAGCAAATCCCAGTGGAGGTGTAGAATTCCACGTTACTCATTCAGTTCAGATGTCGGCAGCGTGATTTGGTGCCTTTGTCAGAATTTATACCAGCAGCAGACAATTATAGTAAATGTGGTGAATGTTTGCAAGGTGCAGCATCTTGCTGTGGGGACTTTGTTCTCCCTGTCGCGCCTTCCTCAGATTATGCCTTTTCTTTATTTTTCTGCTTGTTTTTTATGCGTTTGTGTGTGTTTTGGGAGGTTGTGTTTGAAGAGCGTTGCGTGCGGCAGAGAGGAGCTCAGGGTGTCATAGAAGAGCGTCGCTGTGCGAGGCGGGGGCGTCTTCAATAAATGTATGCTGATGTCGGAGGCTTCAACGATGCGAGGGGATGCGAGGGCTCTGTTGTTATTTACTGCTGTGTTTGTGCACCACGGCGAATCCGTGGCCTGCAAATGGCATTACTGCCCGTGATGAATGAGCATTAGGGTAAACTCATTTTAAAAGCATCCTGATTTATTGTTGGCCTTGCCTTCCATTTTCATCAGGTCAGCGCTTACTGAAATTCCACATTGTCAAGGTCACCTTTTTATGGCTATTTTTAACCCCTTTTATTAAAAAAGCAGGAAAAGGAGCATCCTTTCATTCAATATGGCTGCCCACCCAAAAAATACCAAAAATCTGCAGGGTTAAGAAGAAAAAGAGGAGCCTGGTCTTGGAGGTGTGTTATATGTGAGTGACCAAAATATGGTAGTGGTCAACCTCCAATTATGAGTGCTGGTAAGACAAGAGCTTTAATGGCTGCCGTTTGCCTTCAGGGAGGTTTATTACACACCACTGTATTTGCAGAAGCAGCGTCAAATCTATAAAACGACCATTAGGAAGAGAGGGGAGAAAAAAATCAATCAAAATGCCATTAAAGTGGAATAAGTTGCCAATATTGCTGATGTGGTTCTGGGTCCTTTGATTTTCCTTCAGATTATTAGGCACACTCGAGTAGTGACTTTGTTAAGGGAAACCACAGTGTTGTTTGGGAGTAATACGTCTCCTGGCTTCATAAAGTTTGCTGCCTCATATTTCCCACTTTATTGATTATCCATTATCATTTGTCACGAGGAGTCCTAACTCAAGGGGAAAATATAACGCTCCTTCTTCGAAGACGCCCGCGCTGCAGAGGCGCGTGGTATGGATCTACGTGTGAAGGTACCAATCTCTGAGAAAAATGAGCAAAGGAATAAAGCACAGCTCTGTGCCTTGCAGCCTTGGAAGGGAAGTGTGTGTGTGGTTGCAAGGTGGGCTGGGAGCGACTGAAACAGATGTGGCTTAGCCACAATAGAAACGGTGGCGCAAAATTTTGGAGGAACAATTAAATAGAGTTTTTAACAAGCTTTGCATTATTTTGAAAAATTACATGTTTATAAATGTAAAACCCATAAAAAAGATTGAAAATAAAAGGTTTCTTGTTGATGAAATCCATTTCATAGCCTTGCAATGATAAAATAAACTTTTGTAAATGTGCACTATATTTTGTAAATCAATGTTAACAAGCCACCCTAATTTAATATGTGTTCTTTGCACAGTTGTGTAGCTGAACTGGGAATTCTCCGCCTCGTGTTGGAACAGGCGCCATCCATGTCTGAAATGTGAATAGAAACATCCTGGTATCGTCTGTAATGCCGCACATCTGGCAGGGTCATGTATCACGAAAATGGGGAGCCTCAAACATTTCGTCACACAATGATACAATCCATTTAATCCAGATCTTTTTAAGAAATGATTTAAGGAATTTTTTTCTTGCCATTGCTGTGCCAGTGAATCAATCCGTGAAGCTTTCCTTTTTGATTTATAATGTTAGTAGAGCACGAACGAGGATGGGAGATGCAGAATAGCCAGCCTTGGTAACATAGATGAACTGCACGCTGCGTCTGCGCTCTGGACCGAAACATTTATCTGTGGCAAATCTGTATATATCTGTATGTCACTGGGCAGCCATTTAAAGGACTGATATGGAAATAGCGCATGCCAAGAATTGTGTAAAGGCTGTCTTATTTCTTTTCTAACAATTGCTCTCTCAATGCAACCATTAGTGTGAATAGATTAGAAAAGCTTTAGTATTTGATGCAATTTGCATACTAATGTTCATAGATTTTTGCATTTTGTGTTTATCTGCAGCCTCTAAAACAGTCCTCAACAGCATGTTAAAAGAGCCATCGCTGATTCCAGATCTGATTTTGGCCCAAAACATCCAACAAGTAAGTGTCTTAAACACATTCTTTTAAGGAAGTCTTTAAATAAATGTAGAATTTCCTCCATCTAATAATATTTCAATTAAATTTAGCTGTTAATTTGATATGATGCAGTGCCTGCTAGATGACGTCAACTGTCTTACCGATGAGGGTGTGTTACCGGCGGTTGTCATGCCTGCCAGGCTCTGCCAGATTCCCCTGTGTTTTTGCCGTGTGGGCTTCCCGTTTCTCACCTCTCATCTAGCCCCACTGTTTCGGTATCACATAATATATTTTCCTGCTATTTGCCAGTGCACCATAAACGACTGCTGTTATGGACCGCTGGTTGACTGCATCAAACAGTATCATTTTCCATAAAATATTAAGCCTGAAATTGACGAGCAGCTATTGAAAGGGATGGGATGTGTCTGGCTTCACCTGACATTAAAGTTCTGCTTAACAGTGGATGTGTTTCATCTCCTCCTCCTCCTCCTGCCCCCGCCACCGATTCACAGGCTGTGAGGTGACGGAGGGAGGAGGAGAGGGCAGACTTATGGGAATGCATCCTCACGTGCACGCAGTAGATCAGATCCAATGTCCTGTGTTGAAAGAACAAAAATCATTCATAAACATTGTGTTAGACAAGGTGGTATTTTATCCAAAGAGTAGGTTGTATTTTAAAATATACATTTTTTTCCTAATTGAAATGTTTTACTTTAAGTTAAAGTCAGACTCTCTTTACTATCTTCAGCACCATGCGAGAGTTCACTCCTCTTTTTAAATCAGCATTTAGTTAGACTTATATCTAATCAAGGTGTGTTTCTCTTTTATTTGCCCTTAAGATCAAGGCTTAGAAAGGGCATGGCCTGAACTCGTGGCTCAGTAGGGAGTCTTTGCTTCTTAGGGTTGAGCAGCTGGGGAGCAGAGCAACTCTTTCCTGGGGGAGGAGCCGCATTTGAATGAGCATACAAGTGTATGTCTGTATCGTACTGTGTCTGGCCCAAGCTTTCATGTGCGCACTGGGGCTTGCTCATTCTCTTCATATCCAGTCAACCCTGCCCCATCTTGTCCCCTCATCCACAACCCCCTCTTTTTAACTTTTTTTAGCCTCCCTCTCATCAGTGTCACTCACTTCATCACTGGAAGTTAATAATAACCACCTACTGGGGAGAATTCCCACATTATAGAAAAGGTTCTTTTCTTACCTTTGTAAGAAAAGATACATAACAGTCTGGTTATGTATTTATTTTTGCTTTCAAGTGACTGCCGTTTTTATTCACATTAATTATTTGGTATCTGTGGATTAATCGAATTCTTGTGTTCTATTTTTATTACGTAGGAGTGGAAAGAAAAACAGCAGATACAGTATATAAGCAACTTCTTCTACTCTCTCCAATAACATCTTTAGTATTAAAATTTAAAGAGCTGATATGCCATCAGTCTTTAAAATTAAGCATCAGCTATATTCTGTTTGCAAGCCTTTTACTTATTTTGCTGTAATGTGCACATTTTTAAATGTATGAGGATGAGAACAGACAATAAATGTGTTATTATGTAAGGGAGACTTTGCGTTTCTTGTAATTAGGTAGAAAGTGGTTAAGTTGCACGCTGGCAAAACTCCACTATTGTGCAGACTCATATCAGCCACTGTAAATGCAAGGCTTTTCTATTAGCCCTGAGCAGCCGGGATCGTCATTCAGCGTGACATTTATTCTTAAAACATTTCGCTTCAAGGATTTTAGGGGAATGACTGGAGTGTCTGGTCCAGACGCATTATACATTTTGCCAAATTGGCATTTGTTTCATCTCTCTTTTTTAGGTAATGCACTCAGGAAATTTGTTGTTAAAGCAGATTAGGGTAGACCTGAAAACACTATACATTTATAAAAAGAAAAGTACCTTCTGCTTTGCATAGTAAGTTAATAGTGAGGCAAAGAATGTTCCCAGTGGTTTAGGTGCTCTTTTTTAATAAAACTTCGTGCAAACAGTTCACATCTATGCATTTTTTTTGTCTGAGCACTTCTGTGGTTGGAATCTTTGACTGTGCATTCTCAGCGCTGTGGGCCAAGAACACGAGGTGTTGCTCCGTGACAAATTAAAGGAGAGGAACCTTTCTTTTCTAGGTAAGCTACAACAGAGCTTCTTATCACAATTCCAGCGTGACACTGTTGCCTTCTGGAAGGCTCGGCAAACAAACGCATGGAATTAAAGGATTTAATGGATGTTATTTCCCATTGATTCTCCAACAGGAAGGAAAATGTCAGATAGGTTGCACCAAAACATTCATGGATTTGCTGGTATTTTCTGTATTTATAACAATTGTTTCTTTTTATGTTCCCTTTTCCTTTAAGTTACAGCAACATTAAATCAAGATAGTGTTCAGGTGTGAAATTATAAAGGAGAATATCAGCCCGATCACCTCACCATCCCTTAGGTCAGAAGAGTGATGAAGGGTAAAAGTCATTCCCACTGCCATTAAGGCCAGATCATTTATTTGGGCCAGGCGTGTTGACCTTTCCCCAGATGTGCACGGAGCACTGTCCTAAAACTGTCAGAGTTTGGGCAACAAAAGGGCCGCTGAAACGGCCTCACCACATCTGATAAATGAATTGGTAATAAGCGACCTAACAGCAGGGATGGTCCATTAATTTTAATCAAAGGTGGTGCAAAAAGGTGCTCAGCACCACTGACACTGTCAACTGACTATTCTGAGCATCCTACCACACACAGCTATCCCCACATTACCACACCCGCGATGGACCACAGGCCTCTGGCAGCCTCACTGACCCCACTCCCACCTCCCCTTGGCTGATTCTTCCTCCTCGCCACCACCCTCCATCTCTCCTCAATTCCCCTCCATGCCCCATTAGTTGAGCTTGGCTGGAGACAAAGAGGCAGGCCCTTGGAACCGAATGACCTGGTCAGCCTGAGATTTAATGGAGAAATCAGGTGTTGTTGAGATAATGGTCGAAGCGCACCAGAAGTCAAGGACAATGGCTCTGCCCTGCGTCAGGCAGGGGTCAGGCTTACACAGTCGGTAATGCCAACCTTGTCCTCTTGCTTTGTATTTCACAAAGCTTCACCAAACTGCAAAGAGCAGTTTTGGAGCTGATCTTTACAGGCCTTTGTGCAGCAGCAGCAAATATGTGGCAGATGTGCCTAATGTTTTTACCGTGCTTGCTGTCCTTTACTGTTATTTCTTCTTCAATAATGATTGATGTAACAGAAAAAAAAAAATCCACAGCAAAACATCCCGATGTAACTGTCAAATGGTAAACTTCTGCACTTTATCACCTTCAGATGAAAACCAGCTGAGAGCTATGGGCTACGACAAAACACCTGATATTATCCTAGAGGTTCCAGTTGGTTGGTATTAACTTCTCTTACTCTATGCCAATGTTTCTGAAGTGCCTGTTAGGTGTTAACTTGTAGAGATCGTAAAACTTTGAACAGAACAGATGTTTAAATCTGCTCCTGTTTGACTGCTGAAAATGATGTAGTTCTCTTCTGGATCATTTAAAGGAGGGTTTCCTGTTTTTAACTGCCTATTTTTTCTTGTTTTTAAAGCTGTGGAGGGACACATCATACACTGGATAGAGAGCAAAGCATCGTTTGGAGACGATCACAGCCACCACACTTATCTAAACGAGCAGTTTTGGAGCTACTGGAACAGGTAAGAGGTTTCTTTTTTTACATAGGTTTTTAGCTTCAATGCCTTTTGTCATTATTCTACCTTTTACTCTCTGGTGAAGGCCATACTACCTCCAAATCTGCAGCAACAGAGAATCTTTTCTCAGCCAAGTTTATTTTGCTAAAAAATTTTGCAGGATGTTTCTGTTCCTATACCGTAATTGTAAAAATTTAAAATGCAGATTGAGTAAGTCTTAGAATGTCTGCTCTTTTCTCAGCAATGAATCTAAAATATTTTTTTTAAATTAAATATTGTCAGCAGAATTGGCTGCCATACAATGTGTCCGCAGTCGTTATCCAAATCATTTAGCACGGTTCATACTGCTGCACTGACTGGGTTTCATACTGAGGTTGACGGCTTTCATTGCACCCTGAGAGAAGCATAAGCGTTGCTCGTGTGTTGTCTCTCCCTCCACCGGCCAGTGGCTCCAGCCATGATCTGGAATGTTGTGACATGGTGCCGGAGAACAGGGAAACCCTGGACCACAGGCACAAATATACTCTCCGTTTGTTTTGTTTTTCTTGGTGAACACATGATCCTCAGTCAGAAGTGGATGTCTAAATCCATCAGGGCATAAATGCTGGAGGAAAAACTGAACATTTTAGTTTGATTTGTTCTCCAAAAATAAAGAAATGTCTGTTGACGGCCTGTCAGAGACCGGTGCCAAAATTTCAAATGCTTTTCCCCTAAATTCACCATCTACTTTAAAACACTTAGTTTTCTTGAACTAAGGAGTTTATCTCATCCATATTAATAAGCTCATATCATTGTAGAAAAGAATGTTTTAAATTATTTTCTTTTATTTCCTACGTTGTTTATGAGTGGTATTTAATTCCAGTGAAGTGTGTAAGTTTCATATTAGTATCATTCACATTTGAAGTGTGAGTTCAGGTTTTATTACATCACTAATATCCACACAAGGAACATTTGTTGACCATTTCTAATGAGAAATCATTGCTTGCTTTCATAGTCAGTCATGTTAATGATGTGGAAGTTATAATTATCACGTGGAAATAACTCATAAATCATCATAAATATTTCAGTGTGCACATAAGTTTTGCTTTATTTTTCATTCAGTTTTAAGAAAGCGTCATTATTCTGCCTTTATGACTGCATATAACTTTATGTTCGGAGTAGGTCAAACTCTCCCTGATTGGACAGTTACAGTTAGTCTTACGTACTTGCCTACGGCTGTCTTTCATTGATATTCAGTGGAGCGGCCTTGTCTGTGTGTATTAAGGGCCTGACAAAGTAGATCCCATCATGTCAGCCGGCAGCCCGGTCAGATAAACATTGCTGTGTCAAACAGGGAAAGAAAAAATGTCACTCCCTTCAGACCTTACCTTTTCTAGCACCCTTGTAGCTTTTAATTGACATTTACTGCTGACATTTGAGCACTTGCCTCATCTTTTTCTTCGGCTGCGATCCTTTTGTGCGGCACAGGCGCACACAGATTATAATGGATCTGCACGTTGGAAAGTTACAGCAGCCAGTTTGAGGTCAAAGCTTTGTGTTCTCCAAATCATAAACTCAGTGCAAAAAAGGGGGGGACAAGAGAGTGATAGGGTGACATCATTCTCCCTTCAATTCTCATTAGACGCATTCAGTTTATGAGAGGAGCCCTGAAGGGCTGATGTTTAGGATGTTTGTCCATTCCTTCATTCATCAAACTTTAGTGTTTGACTCCAAACCTTTTGGGTTTCTTTTTGAGTGCTCTTGGCATCACATAGCGGTGTTTGTAATTACTTCATTGCCCCTGATTGACATTTCCAGTGATTTGCTTATTTTTCATGAATTCTCTCTTTGCTTTAACTGAGCCGCTTCACCCATTGCTTGTGTTAATTGTTCTTGGTTTGCCCTCGAGCACTGCTGAGTGAGCTACAGGGACATGTTTTTGTAGACGCAAATGAAAAAAACATAAGTAATTTTCCCTCCGAAGCGCTCACCAACTGCATTTATCATCCAAACAATAGTCTTGCCAACATACTAACCCCATAATGAACCCTCTTCAGTGGAGTGAGGGGTAATGACGCTTTACCTACAATGCTCCTAAGAAAAAAAAGATAAAAAATGGGCAGCGGGGGGGATGAAGAGAAAAACGGTCCTCTGCAAAATCAAACGGCGTGTTCAGGCCCAGTGCCTGGATGAGATGCGAGGCAGCAGCTATCGGTGTCTCCCAGCCATCAATCTTAGCTGGTGGCATTCTGGAGCCAGCCAGCGCTCTGCTCTGACGGATGTTCCCATAATTGAGTTATCCATCTCACCCAACTATCAGAGTTGCATGAAAATTATTCACCTGCTGGTGAATATTAAACACCTAATGAGCCTCTTGTGTGTTTTAGGAGAAGTGGGTAAGGTTAAACACAGCATGTAATGAAATATGAACCCTCATGTGGTCTCACCTCGAATGCTCCTTCTCTACGAAGGTGCGTTTAAATCAATTAACTTTTTTTTAAGTTCCTTCATAAGTCTCTGAAGTTCTGCCTTGTCTCATTAGTTATTTTATTTCCAATCTACCAACTATATTATGATAACATGCACTTGTACATATTTTAAACATGCTAGCTGGTTTAGCTTTACGGCATTGTCGTCATTTTGTCCTCATTTTTCAAAAGCAGTGTTGATATAACAAAATATACAAAAGAGGTTGTGAGGAATGGATACAAGGTAATTTTGTCATTTATCAATGTTAGGGGCCTGAAACCTAAATAAGACATGCAAGAAAATAATTCAAATCAAGACAGTACCTTGGTTACATAAATAACATACTGATCTGTGCTCATAAAAAATTAAATAGGAGTTAAAATATCTACAACATAACTTTTCCCGATGGTGTAGCATGTTGAAAGGAAAAATCTCAAATGAAAAACAGCACTCGAGCCTGATTTTCTTTTGCTCTGTCTTAATTTCACTCTCCCATTCCAACTGGTGTATCACAATGGTCAGCCTGTGTGGAAATACGCACGAAACACCCCTCCCCCCCCGAGTAAATCAGCTATGAGATTCGTAAACTGCGAAATGTGTCAGAGTTGAAAATGTTAGCTCTCTTAATGGAGGCTTGAAAAGGTTAGATCTGATAAAAAGCTGTCAGCCATCCACAAAAAAAATGATTTATAGCATTATAATGGGACAGTATGCCTCATTTCATCCACCATATGTAATGGGGAGTTATGACTTTTGAATTTGCCGATATACATCATCCAGTTTGACCACTTGGAAAATCATGAGGTTCGAATTCAGACACATGCACGCAATTTCACCTGGCTTCTTTGTTTTAGTAATTGCAAAAGTCTTGGCGGGATTATTTATGTCTTTTCCTTCAAACTGGCAGAAAATACTTCTCTTCCAAACGCTGGAAGTAATGGTTCCCATTCGGATCCATTTTGTGCGGAGCAGATCAATGCTTCTGCTTTGTTGTATTGAGTTTTTCTTGTTTTCTTTTCTTTTTTTTTTTTTTATGCACATCAAGGAAACGAAAGTGCAAAATGAAGAAGACTCTTGGCATGCTGGTCCAAAGCATCACTAATCTGCTAACTGACATGTTGGCTAATGAAGAGACAACAGTGTGATTTATGCGATATCTTATCCTGTTTGACGCAACTACAATTAGACATCTTGTGAGAACTTTCTGGAACCTTCTGGTTACATTTATAACAGACATTGCAGGATAATTCTGTGGAGCTGCAATATATTACAGAATTAGCTGGATACTCATTGAATCCAATTATTCATTTTAAAGTTCTGTTTTTCAATCATCACCTAATACTCCAATGACTGATCCGATACTACAACTTCAACCTTTAAAATCGCTGATCAGAAGCCTTCTACTGCCAGGTTATGTAGCCTTTGCATGGTAGGACTCGACGTCTCTGCAGCAGGGCTGTCATGGAGCAGGCACAGATAGGGCTTGTCACCTGGGAGAGTCGCCCACAGGTTGCGGTTGCGCTGATCCGATGAAGCTGGACATTGCAGGACTATCCCCGAGGAAGGTCCTGGCACTTCTAGGGTGACGATGTGACACTTCTGAGACTTGTGTCTGTGTATCAGAAACACTCTATTCTACATACAAAATTCTTGTTATCGCTTTATTTCTTCTTTTTATTACATTTTCATTTGTTATAAAGGCTTTCCTGGTAAACCATCTACCCCCCTGATTTCGCCTTCGACCTATTTATAGATCTGGATACCCCATGCAGAGCCAGAACAGGGCCCACTTTATTGTTTCCTTTGTTATGACATCCTCTCCTATCCACAGCTAGAAAAATAGCTCTGCACAGTGTTCGTTCCTTTAGGGCTTTGCCACATCAGCACAGTGCAAGAGTGGCCCCCACAGCACAAGCACCTTGGAATATTAATGGCAAATGACAAGTCAGCTTCGAAGCTTCAAGGATTTCATGCTTTTAAGGATGCACATTTGTGTGCATTGTCTAAGGCTTCTGGGGTGTAATCCGCACTCTCAGGTCTCCAGCAGCCGCCGGATTTAGCTCTGGCTAAGCCTCCATGTCACCTATTTATATTTGTAGGCTTGTATGTGCGCATTATCCAAATTTGTCATTTAGCATTGAGGGTAAGAGGGGCTTTGACACGGCCGCTGTGTGAATAAATGAGGAGCAGGACACAAAGCGGCATCCCAGTGGTTCCTTTCCTGTCTCCTGTCTTTCCATTTGGCCATGACGTTGAGATGGAGAAGAAAGCCTCAAGTCAAATGAGGTGCAAGGATGTCCGCTCTGCGAATTGCGGTTCTGCTGTGGAACATTTTTAAAAGATTAACATAGATTTTTTCTGTCAGCTTTCACAAAATATGTCATCAGGCTTAGACTCGCATGCCTTTCTCTCAGTGGCACAGCTTCGGTCTCCCCCTGCTCCCTAAAACACTGACCTCATTGGTCTTTTTCCAAGAAGTCAGCAGCATTTGTCAAAGACATGGCGAGCCATCGGCAGTGATTAGAAAAAGTCTTTAAATCCTGCTCTAAGAAAAGAATTTCAGCGCCAGCCTGATTCCTGTCTGGTTCCCATTGTATCAATAGTTTACTGACACAGATTTTGACACAACACATCTCGATATCATGTGTTTTGTAAATATTTTGTAAAGAGCCGCAGTTGACAAACCTCTAGACTTCTGGATGCTGTAGAGGATT
>CAAE01015019.1:1032719-1079690 GCA_000180735.1 Tetraodon nigroviridis
AGGATTTCCATAAAGATAACCTTTCATTTATGGGTATTAGGTCCTTTGATGAGGCCCTGGGAGTATTTTACATTGTGCACCTCCACAGCAGCTTCAGGAACAGCCACTCCTTTGTCCTCAGCTCATTAGATTTGAATCTGTGGTCTCTTCTATAAATGGGCTTATTTTCAACTTATATTGTGGCCAACGTCATCATGTGTGTCCATATGACCAAAAATGGTCAGGAGGCTTTCTACTCCAGCCCAAGAATAAATGGAATATTTTTGAACTCAAAGACAGCAGCGGAAACAATGCTTCATATTTCTGCCTTTGTGTTTAAAGAGCGGTCCTGTGTGTAGCAGATAATGTGCTGGTCCTCGTGGTCTGTGGAGGCCCATCAGTCACTGTGCAAAGCTGGTCGCCAGTGATAAGTGGTTGCTTAAAGATAATCTAGACAGTAGGCTTCTTTTTTTAGGCCCGCTGTCCCTCACATAACCTTGTTTTTTTTTGTTTTGTTTTGGTTTTTTTTTTTTAGGGGGGGGTGTTTTTCTGTTACCACACACGTTTATTTTTATTATTTTATTATTTTATTTTCCTGCAATGTCCCATTCTTGTTTGTTGACTTTTCTTTATCTAATAGTTCCCAAAAATGTACAGAATAAATTTCTAAGAAGAATGTAATCAGATTAGGACAAAACAACTTTTTTTCCTATAAACTGACTTTCCTCAACGCAGTTGCTAAACTTTAAATAAATACGAAGGCAATGGCTTTAAATTGTGATTGTCTATTATCTCTGTATGCTTATTACTAAATTAGAAATGCAAAATCATATTTCCCCCCCCAGTAGTAGTAACTTTAGGTTAAAAATTACCTTTTTAAACCATAATTTAGTTTTGATTTTATTCACCTTGCAGGACATGACACGGTGTAAGGCATTAGTCTGTTTGACTCCCAAAGCCCTTAGCTGATTGTGCACTACTGGACTGGTTTCTCTAATTAACCAAATTTACAGTGCCGGATTTGGAGCCATTTACTTTTTTGCATTGATGCCAAGTTTAGGGGAAGAGATACAGGCAAATAGAAACTTTGCTCTCCAGCCGTGAGCATTTGTTTGAGAGCCTTGCCAGGGCCGTCTTTCCCTGTTTTTGTTCCCAGGCCGCCCTCTCCCATCTCTGGCTTAGGTTTCACGTCTCGCAGCGCTCTGATGGCCTGATAGCTTAAACATCTCTGTCTGCTGTCCTTTAGTGGGACTTTGTAATCAAAGACACGTGAGGAGAACGTGTCCAAATACTGACCTTCTCATTTTGGTCATCAATTCTTGAGCCTAATGTACATAAACTATCAAGTCAACAGGCCTGTATGATTAGAACAAAAAATCATTTGGCTCAAACTCCTGAGAGGAAATGGGCACTCAGCAAGGCTGTTAATGTATTTTGTTGCTAATTTTGCTAATGCGCTTTCGCTCTTTTTTTTCCTTTGATATGTATAATAAATGAATTTCACAGACCAAACCTTCATGACAAGGACTAAAGACATGAAGTGATGAATGAAATCATCCAAATTCCAGCTTTATCTGCTGCCAAAGTAACATTTCATCGGAAATTAGCGAAACCCAATCCTTTTCCCTGGGCCTGATGCAAGATAAAAGAGGCAAATATTTTTGAACAAGTGAAATATAAACTCTCCACTAAGTTTGAGGCCTTGAGCCCCCTCTTTTGTACAGCTGCCACGGAAATGTCATAGAAATGTATTCCTCATTTTGAGTGATATCTCCATCAGCTGGCATGCTGGCACCATGAATTTTGTCCTAAGTAAAACCCAGAATCTGACTTCTCGATGACGGCTGTGAGTTGTTAAATGACCTCACTGTAAAAGGCAGGCGTGTGTGTTTGTGTGTTATGAAGGTTAGAAGTGAAAGGGCAGCATAGGGCCACCGATTGAACGTGCCACTTCAGTTTGCGCAGCTGCAGTTGCCTCGCAGTCCCGTCTGACACAGTGCATTCTGTTTTCTTACAACTAGAATGGATGTAAACTGTATTAGGTTTAGACAGAGCTTTGGACCACTTGCCGTTCTTGGCAACTTCTTTTTCATGGCTCGGATTGTCAGATCTCTATGTTAAAAATTCTCTTGGACAGTGTTCACAAATTCTTAGTGTGCTAGTTCAAAACGCGCTTAAACTAATATTTTAGTACTTATTCGTGGAGTCACTTATCATAAGAATACGTCTTACTCACAGACAACACACAGCACTTACAATTTGGGGGTGAGCAGGTTTAACGGCCCTCAGCAGAGCCGCTGACAGCCTTTCTGAGTCACTGCACTGAATGGAAGCGGTGCTTGGAGAAAAGGCTACTGGCTCGCTACACATCAGAAACGGGCTACATTTTCTGAAGAATGATCACAAAACATTTACTTTCAGCTGGCTCTGCAAAGCAAAACACACTGGAATGAACCTTTTATCCCCTCTTCAGTCATTTTGTTTTTTAGCTTGCCCTGCTGAGTTCATGGGAAACTCGCTCCGAGGTTACCTGCGCTCTTGAGAAGTGACGGGAAAAAGGGATTAAACCCTGCAAGAATGTTTTTACAGTTAGGTGAAATATTACTAACCTTGTCAAATGTCATTTGGAATGAGAAGGCAAACATATTTTAATCAGACTGTTTAAGGTAAAGGGTCCTAGACTGCAGCTCTGAGAGGGAGGAGGTCAGCTAATTGCAGTGGTCGATGTCATGTTTGGGATCTGTCTCCATTTTGATGTGCCTGCTTAGAAGCCTGCTTGCTCTTTGCTTTACTGCCCCTCCTACATCACACACCACGCCACAGAAGGGTCTCGGAGTTGTTGGGACTATACTTTTTCCTAAAGTGTGCTCCTCTACAGACCTGATAGCAAAGAAAGGATCACGCTAAAACCTCTAAACGCCTTATCCGCAGTCACTTTGGTCTCATAATTACTGTTTTAATAGCAGCAAAGGGGGTGCAGGGGGATATACATTGTAAATTCTGTTTGACATGGTGTTGTTAGTGGTTTTGTCATAGCTTGTCTTTAGTTATTACTCACACTTCCTCCTGCCACAGATAAGGTTTGTTAGTGAACATACCAAGGTGATCACCGGCGTAGGGCCGTTATCGCTAGCATTGATTTAGGGCAAGAACCCAGTGACAGAGGTCATTGTGCAGTAAAGCCATCCATCATTCTAGTTTGATTTCTGCTCAGACCTGTCTCCAAGTTGTCTACATGCGTAGGCGAGTCACAAAGAGCTGAGGCCACAGGAGGGTTGGACTGCTGGGAGATGCAATGGTGCAGATATGTTGAGGTTGTTGGGGTACTGCTACAATAATGCAATTTGAGGAAGGGTGTTCTTTGCGTAACAATCAAATTTGGATGCGGATTTTACATGTTTGGTTAAATTATTTGATCAATTATTCCATATAATTGAAGTTAAATTATTTGTGATCAAAAGCTGATTGTGTGTCTTTCTTAATCTATATTTAGGTGTAAAATGTATATTTAGGTGAGATTTTGTGAAACCTTACTATTTGGTAAATTTAAAATAGAATGAATTGCTGAGTTTATATAAAAAAATATATTTACACTTCTGAACTCTAGGAGGTTGTAAATCTCTAGTTTCATACCAAGGTAATATAACAGTCAATATTCTAGCAATATTTTAGCTATAATAATTCCTGACAATATAAGAGCCAGGCCAGTACCGGTTTGTCTGGGTCTGAACACAATAGTGTGTACTCATCTACCACAATCAGCTACATGACTTAAAAAAGAAAAACAAATGTGGATTTTTGACAGTTTTACAACAGCACTCTGTTAGACATTAAATTAAAAGCAGCTGAGGGGCACTGAAACGGGTCTGCTGCAAGAATTAAAATGTACATCTCTATGGCCCCTGTACATTAAACATGCTACTTACTGTGGAGGATAACTTAAGTAGCTAATTACACTTCAGTCTGTAATCAAACCCATGTCAGGTTGTCTGAGACCCCGGATTTGCGCAGTGGATTTCAGTTAAATACTGCGGAAGCTTAAACGTTTTTTTCCTGGTTTTCTCTTTAAATTTAAGTTTACTTCCACAATCCCCTTGAAAATATGTCACATCCCATTACACAAATATGGATATGGTAAATTAGCAAGCAGAGTGCTTACTCCATGAATATGTTAACTTTACGTGCACTCAGAGGGTTAGTTTGCAGAGGGCTGTGGTAGTCTTTAACTCTTAAAAAAAAAACAAGTTGGCTTAAATTTTACTCTGCTCACAAGATGATGTGTTTTTGCAATTCAAATATTTGCTCATTCTCCTCTTCGTTGCAAAGCTGCCTTTGAAGCTGAGGAGTTCTATCAGGACCAATGACAGCGCGAGTGTGCAGTGTGACAGCGCAAGAGGCAGTGCCGGGGTATTTCTAACTGCATATTTAAGCAGCCAGGAAAACCAAAATCAAAAATGTATGCAAATGATGGCATGTTTTTGCACATTGATGTGTTTTTATGATTTAGGGCTTGCATATTCAGGTAGGGCTGAGTGCCTGCTTAGCTTTGGCTACATTAGTAAGAATTACTTCCTCCTTGATCTCCTTCTGAACACACTTGCAGGGTGGGAAAGCTGCAGTTTAGCAGATTGATTTTTAAGCCTTGATTGGTGTTTTTGTGGACTATGGAAATACAGTGAGATCCTTTGTGGTTGTAGTCTGGAATCTCGACTCCATATTTGATTCCTAAGGTGATTTTATCCATGCTTTGAGGCCTAACCACCTGATTGTCTTTACAATCACCGGAGCTATGTATATGCTCAATATCTTCTCTAAAGCTTTTTTTCACCCAAATGAAGATTAGAGATGCATTCTTCATGTTAAGCGTGGGTGGTGCATAAGTGACACGCCTGCAGCTCCTGCAATGAGCAGCATATAGGGACCAAGCATGTGCTTTCAATACAGTCTCAAAGGTATAGAAAACGCTGTATGAAATAATTAATTGAATTGTCATTTGTATAAGCACTCCTTGCTCTCTGCACCCTATAATTCCAACCTCTTTTTCCCCTTCCCCTCACCACATTTCTCCCCTTCTTTTTTTTTTCAAACGGCAATTAATCTCATTTTTAGTCCAATTTTCAAGCCTCTGCTGGAGTCAGAGCTAGTCCCCTGTTTTGTTCCTATTTGGCTTGGTTCCTCTGCATAGTCATTAAGGGCCCAATTAATGTCACCCTTTAGCTGAAGAGTGCTCATTTTTATTGGGGAGCTGACAGTCACCGCCATGAGTGCTGCAGTGTAATATGCATTAATTGCCCCGTAACACTGGTAATTACCAGTTCTTCAAGCCTCTCAGTAAACTGTCATGCCCAGACACGACTGCTTTGAAATAGATTACTCATTAGGGGAACCTGCCCTGTTTTCCAATGGGGGCTCTCTGGGTTGGCATAAAGATGAAAAAAAAATCTGGTGCTTGAACAAATAGTTGCCAAAAGCAATTTCCTATTACAACTTCCAAGTGACGGCTTTTCTCATTCCTTAATCCTTTCTTTCCTCTTTTTCATGGCATTCCTGCCATCACACAAGGTCCCCATCAGAGGTAAGGTCAGATGTCCATCAGAGATCTTGCTGAGGGCATTTAGATTGCGTCGCTGAATGTCCTGAATTCACACTTTAGCTTATTGTCATCGAGTTAACATTAGCATTCGAGTGAGAATGAAAGTGTTTTATTTCCATTATCTTTTTTTTTTCCCCCCTCGTGTTTGTATAACTCAACAGCTCAGAGGCTTTAAACGCTGCAGTGGGAGTAGCATCACTGTGGCTAAAATTGGGCATGACGAGGCGCCTGCATAAAACAGCAGGCGGCTGTTGATCTGAAGTTATTGTTGGGATAATTAGGGTAACTTTGCTCTTGTCTCATCTAACAACTGGAGTCTCCTTTCTGAGCATTGGCTTGTGGAGCTGAGACGCCCCCCTTAGAGAAATAAACAGAGAAAATCTAAATATCTGGATTTTTAATGAAGCACAAAAGCAGCTAAAGTCATATGGGTGTCAGTGCTCACTGATAAGAGATTATAAAGGAGGGACGAATCAAACATTTTCAGGTGTTGCGTGTTTCATGTTTAGAAAGGTGTTGGTCTGTTCAGTCATGCAAGAGTCAATATTTACTTTTCTCCGCAGCTTTGCAAAGACTTCCTTGTCCTTGCTCATTTTTCTTCTTTGTGTCATTTTCCATTCAACATAGTAAGGCAAAAAACAAAAAAAGAACATTTTGGCCTCACAGATACACATGGCGTATAGCACAAGCCTATGTGCACACTCGCCGAGCCTCTCAAATGTGCGATTTTAGTTTTATCTCCCTTATAACACCTGCTCCAGGCAATCTGCTCCCACTCCTCCCAAATGAATTTTGTCACAGCCTTTCAGATTCTCAGCCGGCGCTTTACTAATGAAAGGAGATGGTACAATTTGGAGTGACCAGGTAGCAGCCAGCAGTGCACAGCTGAGCGCAGAGCGCAGGGACACACCCCACCCTGAAACCAAAGACAAGGCAACCATCCACTGATATACTCATTACCCTTTTCATTAGTACCCCACAGACCTTGTGAGTGAGTGTGTATGTCAGCGTGCGCTCGCGTTGCACTTATCTGTTTGTGTTGGTCGAGCACTTATCGAATTGTTTATGACAGGCCTAATTGAGCTAATTGAAGACATTAAGATTACCTGTCAGCTGTGTGTATCCAGACTCCCTTCCTGTCTGACAACTCCTGACAAGTGAGGGACCCCGTAGCATCCGTCATGATGGAGCATTCCCAGGCTATAATAGGGACAACGGGGGCCACTCTAATATGATGCGGACAGCCTTAGCTAGGCGTATCGGCCTCCTTCCGCGTGTACGTGTGCGTTAAGTAAAAGCGTGAGCGAGGGGCTGTGTGCATGGCCAGGCTAATGGAGTCCCCTTCGGCAATGTGACAAAGCAATGAGGCGGTGTGAAGAGAGAAGTAAAAGGGGTCTTCAAGTGTTTAAGGACATGTGAGGGAAGGTGCTCGGGGGTTGGGGGGTTCACAGATTGAGTGACAAGAGAAGAATGCTGACATCTGGGTGCATCTGTGTGTTCACAGACCCTAATTTCAGCTGCTTTTTTCAGAGATTCAAATTTTTGGAAATGAAGACAAAGTTGTGACCGGTGCAGCCTTGTTTCCATGCGTCCAGCAGGGCACACGTTTGCTCTGAAACTGAAATGTCTTAGCCAGGTTTTTGAGGAATTTGGGGGCTCCAGGAATGTCCCACTGCATAACTGCTTCCGTCCACCTTCCTCTCTTTTTCCTCCTCACTCCTCCTCCTGTGTGGGTATTGTGTCAGGGTTTGCAGTGTCATCGCTATGACAGATCAACACTGTCAGCCCTCTGTTTGTTTGTTCGCTTCAAAAAGGGGTTAAACTGTCAAGTTGACAACTCACAAGACCCTTAGTGCTCTTTTTTTTCTCTCTCTCTCTTTTACTCCCTCTGTCCAGGGCTCACTGTCTCTTTCCTTAGCTCCCTACCCCCGTCCACCTTCATCCCCAAACGAGTGAAAATCAATACCAGATTGCCTGAGGACCACTGTTTGGTGTGGGCCTGACCCCTAGATGCCCCCACCCTCCTCTTCTTCTTTCATTACACGTAGCTTAGTATTTACCTTCCATCCTGATCCCTCACCTAATTAGTTTCGATAAGCTCTCTCTCAGCCTCTCCGTTACACATGTACAGAAACACAAGCACTGCAGGACACACGCAGACATTGTGCCTTCTTGTCCTTTGAAGGGATGATGTGGACTGGAAGTAATAAAACGACAAATTCCCACATGTGCACCGGGGCCCTCGGCGATTCTTTGACTAGGATTATTGTTTTGTTTGCAGAACAAATTCTTAAAAACTACACTAAAATTAGATTTGCACCCCTGATCATCAGTGAAAACACAAGGGATATCCTGCGTTGTCTGACACTAATGGAGCTCTGTGGTAGGCCTGCTAGTAGGACTGCTCCCTGCTGGGTCCTGTCTGAGGAGATGCAGCCATTTATTAATCATTTGGATCTTAATATGCAGGTATGCCAAACCCGATACAGTCTTGTGAGTTCTAACGTACCACCCACATGTCCAGGTGCCGCCACTATGCCGGCAGGACCGGTTGACCACTGATGAGGCACAACGACACGTCGGCCCGACGACATGCTACCCCACCCACTTCTGGTCCTCTCCCAAGGGCTAAAATTACCCTCAGGAATGTAAACAAACTGCAGAGTAAGCACACAGATTCTGTCGTCCTTTGACGGCCTCTGGCTTCAAACTCGCCCCGAAACTAAGACGCCTCCATTTTTAACTCCTAGGCCAAAGTAGACGGCAGGGGACGTCTTAACCTGGCGTTGTCCCTTTTGTACCACACATTCTTGGATAAAATTAACAATGTTTTCAAGTCGTCATCTTGCCGATGGACCACAAAAACTCCACGTGTAAGCTGAAAAAACAGCCATTTCTCCTCCTTCTCTCCATATCTCAGCACAACGGACAGCTGGACATTCGCACCAATTCATTAGGTGTGGGGTGGCTGTGAGCGGTGGAGTCTGGGTAAAAAAGTTCACCGAGCTCGGTGCTGACATGTTGATTTAGTAGCGGTAACACGACTGCACTTCCAAAGGTGCTGATTTGGACGAAAGCCAGGCCTCTTTCTCTCCCAGGGAGACGTTAGAGGCCACGCTCTAATTTTGGGGCAGGGCTCTTCTAAAGGCTGCAGAGGCCAGCGCGCCTCACACAACAAACAGTCCCACCTGCCTTCCCATGCTGGGCTTTCAGTTTAAACCTTACAAACAGTCTAAGATATGAGCCTTGTATCTCCACCGGATGATTAAACTAGACTAGTAGAACTGCTCTTGTGTGTTTTGTGATTTGTATGTTTGTTTTTGTAACGTTACAAAAGGGGAAAAAAAGGATTGCAGAGTTTCCCAGGCCGTGTCCTATGACCTCACGTATAAACATGATATCATCCTTATATACACAAATAATGTCGTTCCTCTACTGGACACATTAGCTTTACCGGCGCCCTGTCACACTGACGCTGCCCTCACAAGGGCAGATAGGGTTACAGTGCAAACTGTTGTTGATTAGGGCCACGTCTGAAGTGGGGGATCATTCCAAATTGAAAACACGTTAGCGGCCAGGGTTAAGAGCAGGACTTAAGACCGAGGCTGCGCGAGGTTGAGGAGTAACGGCAGACACAAAATGGCTGTCACCCTGCCTGCGTTTGACCGCCTTTCCCCAGAGACAGGTGGCAATTATCGGCCAGGGCTGCTGGGAGTTCACAATAACAGGTTAAAGGTGCATGTATCCCCATGACGCTGTGGTCGTCTCTGTCTGTGGCGGCTCCCTGCCCCCAACTTGCGCGCCTGCAAGAGCGGGAAGCTTTCTGTTTCCAAGTAAAACTTTATTTAAAAAAAACAAAAACAACTATATATGCTCCAAATGTGGCTTCAAGCTGATGTTTGATGTATTTGTTAAGCAGCGCTGAGTTGCAGAAACAACAAGCAAAACTCTTATCCCCATGGCCAGATCAGTCATAATCAAGGTCATCTGTAACCTGAGCAGTCAGTGTAATTTAAATATATACATACACTCAGAAGCCGGTTATTACCTGGTCAGGATTTTAGCACTGGCACACAAGACACCATTTACAGCCACAGCTATAATAGAATTTAATAATATCAGGAAGTGTTAATGAATACCCACTCAGTGTGTCATAACTGAAGAGATCAAGCCGTTTTCATGATGTAGAGGGTCATTATAGAGGATGGGGAGTCAATATCTGCGAAAAGATCAGATGAGCTCTGACCAGCTGAAGGTTAACCCTCACACCACCAGAGTATATCACAGTGATAAGGCATTTTTACACCTAGGTTATCAGTTCTGCATAAAACAGCAATACACTAAGTAAAAGAGCAATTCACAGCAAATTATCTTTGATTCCAACTAGTTTTGCACACTGCCTCTCAAATTCTGTTTGATATAACTTGTGAATGTAAACAGGCGAAACCGGAACACACCTTGTTTGATTTCCCTCAGCAAATGTGTGTCAGAACACATTGAACCGTGACAAAGAAACCTGCAAGCTTTACACACACCATGGAGAGATATGTGTTGCTAGTGTTTTAGGTCACCAAACAGCTTCCAAACACAGACACAGACTTCTCTTGTGCTGAAGGATGTTTTCATAAGCAGTGTTTTCTTAGCAATGTGCTGTAAAATGCAATATAAATATTAAATCTAAAGCTTATTGCTTTATGTAGCAATTTGCATAATGCTATATCAGCCAACTTATCAAATGATCCTGCACGTGTGTGGGTGTAGTGATAAGATTTAGGTTAATTTGAGAAGGAGGGTAAAGTGATAGCAGCCTGGGAGGAGGCTGAGGACAGAGAAAGTGATAATTTGTCTGAGAGATAAAGACTCCCGTGGCGCAGGCTCACAGCAACAAGGAGTGCTCACAGAATTAGCAAAATCATGTGAAGTAAAAAACTAAGCCATTGTTTTTATTACAGAGATTAAGCTTGTGTGTGTGTGTGTTCTGGAGACTGGACACAGAAGAAAGCCCTGCTCCTCCTACCACCTCCATTTTGGTATTTCACATCAGCGGACATAAATTAGCCCCTTGTGCACCTCGCGGCTTGCAACACACTGACTCGACCTGACCTCCTACACCCTTCGTATGTGCAAATTACACACACACCTCTTTGTTAAATGTAACACTGCGCAAACATGCCATACATACAGTGTACGTAGCCCGCCACATCAAGACAAAAACATTACGTTATGGGAAGTGCACCTGTAGATAATGTTTTCTTTGTTCCTTCTGCTGCCCGCTAATGCAACATGATCTCCAGCCCATGAATTTTTGTTTTACTTCTCTGAGCAGGACTTCTTGTGTGTTCACGTGGAGGGACATGGAATGCGCTCCGTTTTTAGCTCTGATTTTGTTATGAACGTTTTCGTGGCGGCCGGACAGAACTGGTGGATGCCTGTTTTGTAATGTGTACTTTATTTACCCCTCTTTTCTGTGGCCACTCCTCCAGGCGCTGTCAATCTTTAAATATCCTGTGTGCGCAGAGACGCTCGTGTTATCAGGGTGTCTTTATCATGTGGCTGGCCACAAACAGCCACGACCAAGACCGTTGAAATCCACACACTGGGTGTACAGTACACGGCAGAGGAGTCATATCGCCTGATACGTACCCTCTGAGTTATACATAGAAGCAGACCACACAACTGTTGTTTGACCTTTGTTTAAGAAAAAAGCCTAATTCCCACCCTAATGCTGTGCCTCTGAAAAGACAAGCAGGTTCCATACGTCACCTAAATGTTTGGTTTTGCTTTCTAGGAATATGTTATGTTGATGTATGAAAGCTGAAGACAAAGAAGTCTCTGTGGTGAGGCTTGTGATGCAGAGTTCATCCCTCAGGTGGAGGATTACGCTGTCTAAATTATTGCCGGAGCATTTGTTTCAAATAGTCCTGCGTCTTGTAGCGACGGTATTTTAAAGGCCAGCTTAAATTTGCTTTGGTTTTATTGATAATTCCTGACGCTGTACTTCCTGACAGAAGTGCCCCATTCCGACCCTGCAGACATACCTTTCCACACCAAACTTTCCTCTAGGGACCTCCTCCTAAAAGTAAGAACAGTTCTTCTTTTCATAGCTTTTCACCATAGCATTTTACATCACCAGTGGAGATGTGTATATGATACTGGGTGCTAATTGTACAGTTGAAACCGGGTGCAAGTGCAGATGCACGGAATCCAGGCGGTAATAATCCTCCCTCCTCTCATTTGGAGGGGTTTTTGTCCCCCAACGCCTCTGCTGCCGCGGTAAGCTGCTCGGCACCTGCTTTGAATGCGACCACCACCAGCTCATTAACACTGACTCAAGCTTGCCTGGCAATCGCCATCCACAAACAGGCCTGTCAGGTGCCCCCCCCCCCACCCCTCGGCTAAAATTAGCTGCGTTTCGTAAACAGTTTCAGCGAGTCATTAAGCAGTTAGGTGTTTATTGGGAGATGGCTGACTCTGAGGTGTTGTGCGTAATAAGCGTGCAGCAGGTTAAGATGAGCCGGCCCACATAATAAACCATAATTTAAACTTCCATCCACTTCACAGGGAACGTATTCTAGAATGTCAGGTTTCGCCGCGTTACTCGTGTGTACGTTTACTTATAATCATGTAAATTTTGGAGCTTGGAGCTTTTTCGTTGGTGCTGTCAAGCTCATTTTTGACTTTCTGAATTTTGCTTCAAATGTGTTATCATTTATACTCACCATTGCCTTTCGTTTGCGGTAGGGAACGACCTTGGTGACAAGGCTCCCCCGTGTTTATAATTGTGCTTGTTTTAATTTGCGCCCGGCCTCGTCTGACAGATCAGGGACATGATGTATCACGTGCCGCCACCTTATCTGTTGATGTACAGTTTTAACCTTTTCAGAAGGTTGCCTCTCTTGGCTCTACAGAGCCGCCCCCCCCCGTCTCCCCCTCCCACAGTTTTACTTTCATTGTCTACTCAACCCGGACAACAGAAAATCCATAGAAGAGAGCAGCTGAATCAAAAGAAGAGCATAACCCCTTTTTTCTAAAGTCGTCTAATGTAAATGTTTAGGTTGACTTTCCATAACATTTCCATATTAAGAGTTGGCGGCCGTTTGTAGCAGTGAGCCGTGGACGCAGTGCAAGTCTGGGGGCTTTGCTCGCTGCAGAGAGGCTGAGCTATGTGTGTGTGACACCGCGGTGAACCTCCCCCTGGGCTGTTTGCTCATAGATACAGAGCCGTAAATCACACGCAGTAAAATGCAGAACATGAAGATCGGGCTCAGAAGCCTGCGCTTAAAGGGCCTCTCAGAGGAATGAGCGTACGCACCCAAAGACAGCACTGTAAGCTAAACATGGAGCTCACCTTTACAACATGTGGCTGTTGGAGATAATAAGCATACAACTTAAAAAAAAGATTATTAAAAAAGTGTGCTTATCCTAGTATGGCGTCGATAATATTTAAATCTAAGGGTTGAAAATTTGCTCGCATGACCTTGGTGTTGACCTTCTTTTTCTTTCTGTCTTAGACCAGAGCAGACTTTGCTCCCTGAGTCTGGTCTTTTAAGTTTAAGTGAAGCAACGATGCTGGCAACAAATGTTTATAGAATAAAGATGTTGTGTGTAAATCAGAGGACGGTCACTGTTCTCTCCTTAATGTTTATCCCAATAGTATCATCATAGTCATTGTTTTTGGCACTTTTTTCCAACCTTCAGGTGTGTGGTAACTGCACCGTCTATGAACCATAATAACGTGATAATAGGAGTAGGAACAAAAAAAGGAGGCAAGAAAAGACCTTGTGTTCAAACAGTCTGAACTTAGCTTTTCAGTTGCTCAATGAGTCGTTATTTATAGATTTTAGTAAAGCAAAGGCAAAAGTTGCTGCGGTTCTCAGGAGCGAATGTGAATGAAACAGCTGGACACACTTGGACTGGCCAGCATCAGCTGGCGGTGAACTCTGCGTGCACTCCGGAGCGCCAAAGGCTTCCCATGACAGGATGCGGAGGCAGTCGTGTACAGCTTTGTTATTTAACAGATTGTTGTTATTTCGCTGCCATTGTAATGTGATCAAGTGTGTATCACACTGTCAGAAAGATCCTAATCTTCCCAGCGGCTTTTATTGTTTGATTCAACACAAGTTTCCTGAGATGGCGATCAAAGAAAAATATAAATGACCTTATCTCTGAGAGATCGCTCTTGCTAGTATCCCATCTTCCCGCCCGTACGATCTGTCTTTTTACTCGCTTCTCCTTGCTTTCTTCCCGTACCTTCCGAATCCAAAGTCAACATCCAAAAGCATTTTGCAGATATGACTTTTACGGCGTCTGAATCCCCAGCTGCTTCAGAGCTGTTGCAGATGGCAGCACTTGATGCTAACTGGCCCTCTTTCTCATATTTTGCACCGCAGGTTCGGCCCAGGCCTCGTTATCTACTGGTACGGCTTCATCGGCGAGCTGGACTGCCAGAGAGACAGAGGCATCCTGTTAAAAGACTGCTTCCCCACAGACATCGTCACCCTGAGCCAACTAGACCCCCAAATGAAAGGAGAATAAAAGACGAAGAGCTCTGCACATGTGGGCCAACAGAAAACTGAAGGACTAAAAGCTTTGAATGGAAGGAAAGAGGTAGGAACAGGAATACGGAAGCAATTTGGCCTTCCTGCTGCGTGAGACTTGTTAAAAATGCCCTGCTCTGAACTCCACCTGACCCTCCCTCGGCCCTCCATGTCTTTCACAACACACACTAAACATGGACCAGTATTTTTGATATTCTGTACCCATTCAATCCCCCCCCCACCCTCTACCATCGCCACCCCCAACAGCCCGGGCCAAAGGAGGACATTAGGACCTTTCTTATCACCCGTAAAACCCTTGGCCTTTGTCATTACTTCCTCCTCTGCTCCACTGGCAGATAAGCAAACTGCGAACAGGCAGCATCATGGCGTGTACCCTGTCGTTCTTTAGGAGAGGTGAAAAAAATCAATTCTAATTAAGGTTGATCTCTCTGTGACCTTATTCATGTATTATTATATTGAGGTTTGGGGCACAATTCATGACAATGTGTTGAAAAATGGTCACATTTATCAAATGGAAATATGTTTCAAGTGCAATTAAAGATTATTCCAAGTGTTCTGTCCTTTTCCCTTAGTAAACGAGCACATCTTTAACTTCTACCTGAACTAAAGGTGCTTAGCCGTGTTATGGAGGTAGAGGAACCAGGAGTGAGCATGAGCCAGAGTGATGCTTTTAGGGGGAAATATTCTCTGTCTACCTTTCCCATGTTAAAGGCCCTAAAAATGATAGAAGGAAAAACAAATGTATTTAATAAAACTGGAATTCAGCAATGCATGCTTTGTGGCCCCTCACTGAGAAAAGAGGGTTTTTTTTTTTATTATTATTTTTTTCAGAGGGAGGGTCGTCTCTGTCCCACTGTGAACCAGCACAAGACACAAAAATGCACAAGAGGCTGTGCAAATGACTAATTTTAAAACAATAAATCATTAAAAGCAGCACAAAAATAATTCCCTATCGCCTAAACGACCTTGTTGCCAGTCCCAATCTTTCACCGCAGAGCAGTTGCAGCTGTTATTGCCGTTTACTTGTTTTGTGGCCGTCGGATGAATCAAAGTGGAATTTATTATGAGTGGAAAGGTGTTCCCGCCGTCTTTATTGTACCGCTGCCTAAACTCCCCCCTCCAAAGGAATAAAAATAAGCCTTTTCGTGGTTGTTCAGCGCTCAGGCGGTTGCAGAGATATGGAATGCGGGGGTTAAATAGCACTAAAGTGTTGCTTGATTTGTTACCCTTAAACCTCTAACCCTCAGCCGGCTCCCACCTAGGCCTTGATCCCTCCATGCAGAGGCCAGCGGGTCACAGCGAGGTCGCCAGGCGGCCGCGGCTTCCTCTGTCGGGCCCCCCTCATGCTCTGCGCAGTACAAAACAACTGTCCCCAAGTGTCCAGTTAAACTCAGCCCTTTTGCCCGGCCATGGAATGCTTAGACATCAGTTTATGGCTCCTGTTGGACGTGAAAACAGAGCTATTTTACTCTGTGAAGGGGCGGGATTGGGGGAGTGGGGGGGCATATTCTCTGTTGAATAAGAAGAAAAAAACAGAAAACAGCAGCTTCAGTTCCTCTCAAGTTTCAAGCCTTCCTGCCATTGTTTTCCAAGATGGCTGTCGCGCAGAGAGAGGAGCCGGGGTCAGCTCCTATAAATTAGCTCCTACGCACAATGAAAGCTAAATACGCATTTTTTTAAATGTCCTCTTCAAAGGCAGTGATGAGTGTAAATATAGAAAAGCAAAACCCTTCAGGTGATAATTAAAAGCTAGACGTCTTTATTTTGCGGTTTCCTCTGTCGGCACGTCTGGCGGCTTTGCCTCCCTAAACAATGGCCCAGTTCTCACTCCAAAAGGTCACATTTAGAGCACGGGCAGAAATATTAGTATTCTGGTCCAAACCACTCCTATCCAACGAGAGAAATGTACATCAAATTTCAATGTGTGAGTAAGACAACGAATATATATCCACAGTTCTTCCACTGATGTAAAAATTGTTTTCTTCATCCCCTTTTTCAGATTATTTTGATGCTGTTTGATCGCCCCAGTTTACTGCTTTTTTAGACCTCCTCAGCTAAGCTGCTCGACCCATTGTTGAGATTCAGAAGACAGACCTCTGGGTTCTCTCTCTCTCCCTCTCTCTCTCTCTCTCTCTCTCTCTCTCGGACCACCAAACGGACTTCCCTGATGCTGCTGCCTTATTCATGCCCACAGCGCTCTGGCCCTGTTTCAGCCCCGGGCAGTATAACGCTTTTAGTCCAGAACCTCTCAGCCTCCTCGGGCCAGCAAGTTCCCCCTCTGTTCTTCTGTAGCAACTGTTTTTTACGTTCAAACAACCCATGCAGTCTCTTTTCTACAGCACAGAAGGGAAAGGCAGCTCCTTTGATGGAATTTTTATTTTGGGGGAAACTAATCAGACGCTGGTATTTAAAAACAACAATGGATCATGAGAAAAGGCCCGGAGGGGATTCCTGATGTTTGACTGACAGAATGTGGGGCAGATGGCATGGAAACCGAACATCTCTGATGGACTCAGAGGAGCAGCTACATTGGCGGATGTGTCGCATGGTGACGCTGCTGAAATATTCTGCTTTAGACTGTTTAGAGTCTAAACCAAGAGCTATACCAAACTGGTCAGACACCAACAGTGACAGAACCAGGAAGAATTCAGGTACATTTCAGTTTTGTCTCATCGGGCTGGTGGTCAGTCTCAGAAGGTGTTGACTGGACTTGTTGCTAACAGCGGTATTCTGTCTTGAGCCAGCCTCTCATTTATTACTGCCACTGGCCCCTGTAACTAACGCCTTCCAACATATCCAGGCAGCATATCTGGAGTTACTCCCACGGTGACCCGATACGCCCGCTCATCTGCAGCCAAGCGCAGCCACGATGTCACGCGAGAGCCACGCCAGGCGACAGATCGTCTCAACTAAAAGCCATCTTTGTGATTCTAATGTTTGTTGTTGTGGGTACAGAAGCGGCAGGCCGGCAAGAGGAGAGAAAACAGTTTCCAGCAGAGAATTCGAAGTGATGGTGCATTTGTGGTTGCAACCCACAGGGGTGACACGCTCACACAGAGGCTGCCCGCGCTCGCGGCAGCCAATGGAAAAGGTCAGTCCCTACCGATGGCTGTCACACAGGTGACCCAGAAACGGTGCCGTCTCCTCCACTCAGCCAGGGTCCAGAGGAAGACGGCAGGTACCTGCACCTCGGCTGGAATGCGAGTCGCCGGATAGAGACTGCAGCGGTAACGGCACTAGCAGCATCCAGAGAACGGCTGGATCTGCACGCGGTAGGAAAATATGACTGTGAAAACCATCTGGCTCGGGGGGGGGAGGAGCGCAGGCGGGAGAGAAGGTTCGCTGAAATACTTCAATTCAGCCAAAACAAACTCTGGCTCACCCTCTCCCTCATCCTCTGTTTGTGATTGCCTGATGAGAGCCGCCACAAGCTTGTTATTACGAAATAAGCTCGCTCGGGAGGAGGCGAAGCAGCCGCGCTGCTGGGACACGCGTGGCCATTACGCGGCAACCGCAGCTTTTTTGATTGGTGCTCCCGTCCAGGACGTAATCAGAGTGACTAATCCGGTCAATCGCTCCGCACGCGGGGCCGCCCTCGTTCGAAACCATCCCTGCATTTGTCAAAACAAACTGCCTGATTATTTATCACCGCCATAAAAGCTGGCGTGGGTTCCCGCGCTGATGAAACCGCGCCATGATGTGCCGACTAAGCTTAATTTTGGAAGTGTATGAAAGAACACAAGATAGACTGTTGTATTCAATAGTTGCCTGTAGATACATAATATTTGTCTCTCATTTTAAAGGAGAAGAGGACGGGGCTTACTGGAGTAAGTAGTTTGCTGGACCAGCACCGCAATGAGCAATTAACTGTTTGGCTGGAAGTTCGGTGCCAACTCCGGTTTTCCACTGCCTGAAATGTGGCTCGTTTATCACTTTTACAACTCATTTCTACCTCCAGACCTCACTGGCCTCGTCCTTGGGCCGGCAGTGACAGGTAAATATACGCCTCTCATCCAAACACATGTCCCACACTGTCCATATTTGACTTACGGGAGGTCGGGCCTGCGACGGATCGATGTTGCCGTTCATTTTTAGAGGCCTCAATGATGTCAGGCTGCAGTGCATGCTGGGTTCCAGCCGCACATACCTGTTGCTGAGGCAACGTTTGTGGAAAACCCCAACCGTCCTGTGTTTTCTCCCACCTCCATCCCACGGGGATAACTGCGAGGTCGCATGAATGGGGCCGATGCGGCGTTGCGGCCAATCACTTGAAACCTGCGGTGGTGTTGTGATGACCTGTAGCACCGTTTTTTTGTTGTTTTTTTTTTTTTTTTCCTCCCACAGCGTTTCTGAGGAAACCCTACTCCGCTCCATTCAGACCAGCAATAAAGTGCTTTTCACTTTCTGAGGACTTCCTGTCTCCAGTGGCGTTCTCCATTAACTCCTCACAGACAGACAAGAGCCGTCCTATTGGCCCGGCCACTCTTTATCGCAGCAGTTATTCCCCGCAGGTACGCCGCTACCTGGCCCGCAGATAAGATATGAGGCCGGCCGCCTGTCATTATTGGCAGATGAAGGCTGGCGGAATATTGACAGCAGTTTACACTCCTTGTTGGGAAACAAAGCAGGACTTGTGAGATGGGCTCCACGGGGCTTTTATTGTGTAATGGTGATTTGCAAAAGCAGCTTTCCTGCGCTCACACACCCAAATAGTCTTATGTCACAACCGCCCCCCCTCCCCCCCCCCCTCTCCTCCTCCTCTTCTTCAGTTGGAATCTATTTATTCCCACCAGTAATGTGCTAAAAAAGTTTGGTTTTTATCCCTGCAGCTTCCACTTGCAAGATTTTGCATTTGTGTCTGCAAAAAGAAGCTGAAATTTAAAGCAACAAGTATAAAAACGATGAGCACAACTTAGATATGGCTGCATATTACCGGTCAAGTAGTTAATAATATAATATATGCATGAAAATCTGACTGAGCTCTCAGACTCGCCGTGCTCCTGTTTAAATTCCTGATTTTTGTTGTCATTGTGTTTTTTAAACTATCTCACAGCCCTTAAAGGCTGCATCTCCACCGTGTTCCGCCTATAGAAGTGACACTCTGTCACTTTCTGCCGAAAATAATCGAACCTTTACACAATTCTCCTAAAAGTGGGTCATTTTCAACGTTAGTACCCAGAAGCTCCTAAAATAGGTTCCTTTACTCGCAGGGCCGTTTGCTTCTTTTAAACGAAGAAATGTGAAATGAAAATTGATACCAAGGTCGAAAAAATAGAAATCTTTAGAAGCTTTTCTACCTAAATTATTTAAGATTCAAATTGCTTATATTTTAATATTGTAATAACTGGATTTTAATTTAAACAATGGTCACTGTGAAGTAATTCTATTGTTTGTACTATTATCTTATTCATGCAATTCACAAATTCTTTGATTAATATCAAGAAAAATATCAAAAACGTCAATAGTATTAAAAATAATACCTATTCTTGTTTGATTAATTATTTAAGTCGACATAATAACCTCTGAAATTCCCTCCAGGAAACGTTAGCCTGTAACTCCATCCCAGGAACGCCGGTTTCCTCCTCCAGTCCGGCCTCCTCGCCGCGACACTGTTTTGTAAATGAAGAGTGGTTTGAGCTGCCATGTGAGCCGATAATGGCCGCTGATTTCATACTTTTGGTCGTAATCTTTCAGATGGGGTCGTGATTAATGATGCCGGCCCTGCCCAGCTCCTGCTGGGCTCCTGGCGGGATGACGTCAGCCTCAAACCCTCCGCCTCCCCCAGGTTCAAATACCGACAGCCCCCCCCCACTAAAAACAACCCTTTTTTTCCTTTATTTACTGATTGACCATCAGCGTGGGTGTCTGCTGATGTACAGGCAGAGGTAAAGGAGCAGCGAGATGGGGGCCACAATCTGACCCGGCTTAGAGTTTTAGAGGTAACATTTTCTCCAGTATTGTCCACCGGAAACTGATCAATACATCAATTCATATTCCAATCCAGACATGTGGAGGACTGAGTCGGGCCAGTCTGTGCGCCCCCAGCGCCGAGGCTCCTGTGTGCACAGAAGGGGTCGCCATCCTGAAGAAGCTGCAGGGGAAACTTTCTCTCTCTTCTTCTCTCTTCATTTCTGTCTACACATGTGTAGCCTCCATACAGTCATGCTAATAACTCATTCATCTGAAACTGCCCCCACAGAAATGTCCGGTTGAAATATTACTCTGGTCTCCTCGTGCACTCCAAAACCACCCACCTTCCTTTTTAAAAACTCCTCTAAAGTAAAATCTACAGAATAATACCGTAATAATGTGAATAATAATCCAAATCAGCTCAACTGGGGCCATTCGATGACAGCGTTACACCTCCGCCTCATAGTAGAATAACGGCAAATTTATTTAGCAATCCTTGTGGGTTCACAAGCCATAAACCGTGATTATTTCACTGGAAAAACCGGTCAAATGTTGACAACCTCGGGGCCATTGGAATCCTGGAGAAAGCATAATGAGAGGAGAGGAAAGGCTCGGGCCCGGGGCTCGGCTAATTAAATCTTAACTGATTGAAATAAAGGCTTGAGTACCCGAAGGCTTGACTAAACTCCGGCTATTTTCCTTTTTATTGCGCCTTATTTATTCTGCACTCATGCACCTCGGGGGGGGGGGCGCGAGTCCGCCCCCCGCCCGCGGGGGTGCAAGCCGACGGGAACCCAGCCCGAGCGGGGGGCCGGCGGGGAGGAAAAAGCCGAGCCCAGTAGGTGAAGGGGAGAAAAAGCCCCCCCCCCCCACTTCACTGGCCACTGCGATTTCCACTTTCTGCTCATCCCGGAGCCCCGCAGCTACGTTATTTGACTAATTATAATTTTCACATCATTAAGATTTAACTTTTTTCGGTGGGAGTGTGTGTTGGCAGGAGGAGGCGGGTGTTGGGGGTGACTGTCACTCATTTTTAAGAAGACAAGCGCCGCTGAAGTGTGAAGAAGCGGGGACCAATCACCAAAAAAGAGCCGGAATATTACCCATCTACTTAGATCTGTTTCCCCTAAAGCCACAAATCTCCTTACACAGGCCACTGCGCCTTTATATTTAATAAAACCCCGGGAATAGTGGATGGTTTTAAAAGGAAACTCAAAAATAAACGAATGGAGAACTGTCAAATCCTCCAGAACACGCGCGCGGATGATATTTTTATAGGTCAAGGCTTTATTTCTTTAAGATAAAATCCTCATTTTCTATTTATCCCAAATGCCATCGAGCAAATAAAGAAGTGCGCGCTGGTGAAAGGGCAGTGGAGGGCCATCGGTGGCCGTGGCTCCATTGTGTGAGGAAACCCTATCAGAAATGATAAATAGATAATGGAGCTGTCTCCCGCAGACGCGTTCATCAGCCCTAAATGGGAGCTGGCGGAGGAAGGAGGCCAAAGAGTCTGCCACATTCCTGCAGGGGATAAGTTGTTGACAATTAAAGAACACACGCACACGCACGCTCGCACCGAGGGACGGGGTGGGGGGGGGGGGGGGTGCGTCCGCTGCCCGTCTTTTTTCTGGATATTTTACTTCTGTTCCGAGATTTTTTTATTCTTTTTTTTTTTTACCGGGTTATTAACAAAGCAATTAGCTTTTTCAAATGCGTGGATTGGCAGTCAGGTGCTGCTGCTGTGGCGCCATTCCGCAGAGGAAACCGAATAAATTCATATTTGTTTGCGAAATCTCGCATTTTTGCCGCCCGATGTTTTGGCAGCCTCGGGCTTTAAACAAACACAGAGGTGCACAAAAGAGGGGGGGAAATATACTTACACGCACCAATGACAACACTAAAATAAAACTCTGCGTGGAGAAGTTTAGCCTTGCACTCCATTATCCTCCCCAGAGTCGACGATCAGCCTTGTCTTTTATTATTTAGAGACGAGAAAGGAAAAAAAAAAAGGAGAAAAAAGGTCCCCTCTCAGAGAAAAGGCTTTTCGGTGGTGCTATAATAAACCATTTTCCCTGGGCTTTATTGATCAGTCACTCTGAGCTAATGTAATTATCCTCATCAATAGGGGGACTGCAGGGAGAATCATTATGCGGTTGACATTGATAAATGATCAGCCAAATGCGGGCCTTTTCTCCCAGGGACCCCCGCCCCTGACCCGCTCACACGGGCCTGCAGCCTGCACCGCGTAGTCATAGAAACACCTTATGGCGAGATGAGAAAACTGCTGATTTTCTTTTCTCTTTTCTGTCTTTTCCCCCCAAATAAAGGAGCGAAACGCGCATGCACACGCAGGCCAAACACGCACGACTGTCCCCCAGAGCCCTGCCATTTTGTGTGTGTGTGTGTGTGTGTGGGGTGGGGGGGAGCCAGCTGCAGAGCGGCGGGCCCTCCCGTCCCTGACCACCACCCAGAAAACAAACAAGTTAAAGAAGCCCTTCTAATCTGACCATCCTCGTTTCTCAGACCTACACCTCATTTTATCATCTCTGCTTAAAAAAAAGAAGAAGAAGAAGAAGAAGAAGAAGAAGAAGAACCAATAACATGAGCGGTTATTAACATGTTGCCTCTAACGCACGCACACACGCACGAGTGGGAAAGCGCGTGTGTGCGGACTTTTAATATTGTTGCGCGGAGCGAGCGTGTTCCACAGGAGCGGGGCTGCATTGTGCAGCAGAGCAGAGGGAATATATTCCTTATTTTATTCGTGCAGCAGCAGCCCGGACTGGCTGTGACAGGGAGGAGATGAAGGGGAGGAGTTGTTTAGCTCGGCTGGGTCATCCATCATCCCTAGTTACGCCGAATCGGCAAAAGGAAAGCAGCAGAGGCAATCTACCTTCTGTCTCATCGGGGAGGAGAGGGGGAGGCAGCAGGAGGGGGGAGGAGGGCAAGAAAAGAAAGGCAGAAAACTATTAATATTAAAATCCTCTCCATCCACAATAATCCTTACGTTTTTCTCTCTTTTTCATCTGATAATCTCCGCACAAAACGGAGGTTTCTTCCTTCCGTTTCATCCGCCGGTTAATATTGCACAAGAAAGTCAGGGGCGATCAGAGGCCGTGGAAGGGTTTGGGTGGTGTGGGCAACACCAGATAAATGCCCCATTAACGAGCCGGCGCTGTGAATCAGTACGTGTGCAGGCCCGTCTCCATCGCTGCGCTTCGGCGGTTTGGATTTACCGCAAACGTTGAAATAATATTAATAACAACAGAAAACACGTTTGCACTTTCAGACAAACCAGCGCAGCTTTAAAATTAGAGTAAAATGAATAAATTAGGCTTTGAAGCCAAATATATATGTGCTACTAACAAAAAAAGGTGTTCATTTAAAATTTGAACTTCCATTTAGGCAGACTAGAAATTATAAAAGAAAAAAAAACAATTTTAATAAATATAACGACGTTTTACCTTTTTATTGCAAAAGAAAATTGACGGTGAGAATTCTAAAACCAGAGAGGGCCTGCAATATCCTGCTTATGTTATTAAATAAATTGTGGGAGGAACTAACATTTTGGTAGAACGATTGAAGAAACTTAAACTAAAGGTTTTTAGCATTTTTATAATAATCTGTTTTTTGATCCAGTCTTTTTTAGCGTTTCAAAATTGTGTACCATTATGTAAAACAAAGTTTAAAAAAATGTTTATTGATATAGTATAAAAAATACTATAAATATGTCTCTGCAAAACATAAAAAAATCCCCCGCTGGCAATTTTGTTTTGGCTTAAAAATAAATGTTAAATAAAAAAGAACATAAGATCATTATTGATTATGTATTAGTCATTATTATTATTATTATTATTATTATTATTACTACATATTGCCAATAGTATTGTACTTTCCCTAAAACTGATTAAAAATGAAAAAGATGATAAATTGTTTGTATAAAACCGTCTAAAATCCTTAAACGCAGCACAGCAGATGTTCACATTTTTGTAACAAAGGATAGAAATGCTGCAGCCGAGGCGGTGTTTTTTTTGTTGTCGTTGGATTTTATTTGTTTTTATTCTTTTTTAAGTCATTTCTGGCCGCGGCTGCAGGGACAGACGAGCGCAGCGGAAGACGGACCGTCGCGCAGTTCCGCTTTCTGCCGACAGGCGGCGCCGCAAAACGGCAGAAGCGAGCCGAAGCGCCGGAGAGGAGGCCCGATGAGCCCGACCACAGCAGCCCCTCACCGGGGACACGTCCCACTGCTGCTGTCTAAACGCCAGGAAAAGCCCACCTGAGACCCCTCAGCTTTGTTAGAAAACAACCTTTTTTACGTAGCAAAAGAATTTTTTTAAATCGATATTAAATTATAAGAGCAGCTACGGCTCAATATTTTGGGAAAAAAAAAAACTTCATTCTTGGGGGCCAAACATTTGTGCCTTATGTTTTTAAACATGGGAGGGGGGGGTGGGTGCACAGTTATTGTTGACAGTTTGTCTTTGATTCTAAAACAAAGACGTTGTGGATGATCTGCAGTGCGACCTGCCCTCGTCTGTGCATTTAAGAGTTTACATTTTTGATGCTGAGGACATTTCAGGCATCATTTGTCATTTTGTAATTTCAAGATGACATCCATCAACAAACTGGGCCGCTTGGGTAAATAAAAAAGGAAGCTATTGCAAAGTGGAGTGTAGGGAAATGTAGTAAGTTGGTGAGGCTAAATTTAGGGAGGAAGAACACAGAATTAAAAAAAAAAACCTACAACATAATAACAATAGTAAGAAGAAATTTACAAGACAGTTAATGACACAAAAATCTAACAAAAATCAAAAATGAAATATTTATTACAGCATTTGTGACTGAACACCTTTTAAACATTACGTCACAGTCCCCATACAAGTATTTAATGTAATTTTGACAAAGCTTAAGGGAGACGGCATCTTATTATCTAGTGAGGAACACGTGCTGAAAAAGGAAGGAATTCATGGACATACAATATCAATGCCACAGCAGATCTGAAACTAGCAAAAAACATTCTTTTTCAATTGAGGTAAACACATAGAATATCTAACATGAAACAATTAATAGACTGAACTCTGTACGAAGTTTGTTACATTTTTCTCTCTGCTTTTTCCCCTCAAAAGCGTTGAGTTTATAATTTAAGTTTTTTTTTCTTTTGTTTTTTTTTTTCTCGTTTTTACATGTTTTTTGGTGCATCAACCATCAAATGCTTCTCCAGTGCCGCAGACTCAACGCTCGCGTCAGTACTGTCCTCATGGCAACGGCGTTGATCCGCAGGTAAAGAAGCGCTGTAGGATGTTGCTTTTCCACTGCTAAGCTTCCTTCAATAGGCTCTTACCAAAGAGAGTCCAGGGTACAAAAAAAAAAAGTATAAAACCAACACAATCCAGTGCTTGGGCAATTCAAACAAAGAACCTTTTCTTCTTTTTAAAAACTACAGGGCAACATTCATTCTTTAACCAAAAAACAAAAAAGAAGGGCATGACAAATGTTCAAAATCTTCTGGAGAAATCCGGTGTCAATTAGCAGCCTATTCCCATCATGCCCTGCTCCTATGGTGGGGGACAGGACCGGATCACTGTCTGTGTTCTGGAGCCTTTCATTCTTTTTTTTTTTTTTTTTTTGAGATGTTCCATCTTCTTATTGTTCCTTTCTTTTCTTTTTTTTTTAATATAGTGCTACGCTGCGAGACAGTTTCTCCTTCAGGAAGGAGCACACACAGTGTGCAGAGAGAAAAGGGTAACCTTTAATTCTAAAACTAGCTCAGGAAACATAAACCATGTGATCAACGAAAAAAAAAAAATGCACAAGTTTTAACTTATTTATCTATACTTTTTATACTACAGTAGTTATAACTCTTGGAGTCTTTCCGTTGTTTCTTTTTTAAATCTTTCAGAGTGATTTTATTTTTGAAGCGTCTGAGCACATCACATGAAAGCGTACTGAACGTGTTTACTCGTGTGTGTGTGTGTGTGAGAATGTGTGTGTTTGTGTGAGTGAGTGTGCCAAAATGTGTGGGTTTTCGGGTGCGCGCGTCCTGTCCGTTCTTTGCGCACGTGTACGTCAAAACATCCTCTGTTGATCTTTACCAAAAGCCCAAGACTTTACAAAGTGTTCTTGACAGCTTGGTCCTCCGTTTGGATGAAAGTAAGAAAATTGACAAGTCTTTAAAAAAAAAATATCACAGCTCATCTGGAATTCTGTTTCTTTAGTGTCAAATTCTGGTCAAAAATGTTCTCTTTTTACTCTTAAAAATAGCCACAAAATAGGATTTACTGTCTGGCTGCTGTTTTCTTTCTTTCTTTTTTTTTTTTTTAATTGTAGTAGCTGCTGTTGTTGTGGTAGCAAAGTTCCCTTATTTTATTGGGCGTGGATGTCCAGGCCTTGTCCTCCAGCACTGGGGTCAATGGGAGTGAGCAAAGGGGGTCTCTGTGCAGATATGGCCATTCTTGGATGGGACGAGGGTCCTCCATGCATCAGCATGGCGTGGTGGGAGTGGTGGTGCGTGTGGTGGCCGTGAGGGTGGTCGGGCAGGTACGCCTGGAGAGGGGGTCCATGTCGTAGGACAGAGGGGTGGGGGGCCAACTGGTGAGGGTCAGTGTAAGTGTGTGGGGCCATGCTCATGCCCATAGGACCGGTCTGAGGTACGTACTCCCCTGGCATGCCTGGCAGACCTGAGAACACACAAGAAAAAAAAAAAAAAAAAAGTCAATGAAATGACTTTCTACCTCAACCGTTAATTCAATTTACAAAACAGCCTCGGCTACAAAGAGCTTATCAGATTTTATGACACGGCGACTGAGGCGCTTTTAGCTCCGACAAGTCAAGAGAGATGTTGCACGGGGCTATTTTAAGCCACGGTGAGTGGTTTACAATGCCCAACAGCGCTGTGGTCAGGTCTCAGGTCGGAAAATGATCCTCAGCCATCCACAGATGTACCACGCTCGTACAAAGCGGATGAGAGGGAAAAACCCGAGCTGGCCACATTGATGTGGAAAAGCGCTCACACTTTTACAAGTGGAACAGCCAAATCCACAGCTGATTTGAGTGGCAAGCCCCACACAACCTGCCTTTCTCTCTCTCTCTCTTTGACTCAAAATTCCATAAAAGAAATGATTCAATCGTTCCGGTCCGGCTTAGCCGCATTTCCAGCTTGTGTGAGACAGTTACTCTGCTCGTTTTGCATCTATAATTACTTTTGATCAGATCTGCGTTGTATCTCCTGGCCAGCTTGGCCTCCGATCTGCATTTTTTCCTATATTCTGAGGTTGATCACTATCTCTCCTGTTCCATGATATATTTGACTTTGCTCATAGGAAATGTAGCTCCTTGCTGAATCTGCTGCGGCCACCGTTGCGCTGCACACCGTCCTCGGATAAATTCAATAAATAATTACAAAGCGGTCATACTCGATGCATAGAGAGGAAGGGAATGTAGTAAAAACAAAAGGAGGAGAAAGAAGAAAGAGCTGCTGGGGCTTGTTGCTGCCCCTTAGGACACATTCCCCTTCATATGTGTGGGGACCCCAGCATGTCGGCTTCCCCTCATACTGTGACGGGACCCAGGACACAGAGCCAGCTCAGCAGTACCACTGTTTGGCTTTTAACACGGCGGTTTGTTGTAATCAGAAAGGAAAAAAAAAAAAAAAAACACTGGTGGGGGTTGTTCCTGGAGCCAGGGGCTGGAGTATGGGAACATGACTGGTCCAGAGGCCTGGACCTTGGGGAGAGAGCAAGAGAGAGAGCAGGGGGTCCCGCTGGAGCCAGGGGGCCTGGGTCTGCGATTGGGTCTGGGCCGGCCAGCTTTGTAATGTGAACCCCTGGGGGATTAGAAGCTGTAATAGGAGGGGAGAGGTCGCTGCAAGGTCACTAGTCATGCTCACTCTCTGCATTCCTCCACCTTCGTACACTGCAATTAAGAAATTACACTGGAGGGCCCCAGCAAGGGGAAAAGGAAGAGGAGAACAGACGGGAGAGAGGAGGAGGAAAAAAGGGACAGCAAAAGCCAAGATTAATGACCATTCTCATTGGCTGGAAGCTGCACCATTTTCTAATACTCCCCTTCTGTGTCAGTTCATTTGAAATGCACATGTTTGTCAGTGAAGGTCTCTTAAAACCTCACTACTGGGGTCATAAAATAAATAAATCATTCAAGGTGCTGGGGTATGATGGGTGCCCCTCACCTCCATATAACCCAGAGTGGCTCCTGTTAAAAGGCCCAGCAGATGTTTTTGACACTGTAAGCTGCTAATCTCCACTCTTGTAAGCTGTAGTCATTCTGCTAAGTAGACCTGGGACCACCGCCCCCCCTTTCCCCTTTCACCACACCCCACCTTCACCCCTCCTCTTTCATTAACAAGAGCGGTAAAACCATCCAAAGACAATAACTGTGGACAAACCGGGCCCCTCTTGCCGCCTCTTAACGCTTCTGCGTGCCGGCTCTGCCGCACTTCTGTTATGGCGCAGTGGTCCTGCTCAATGGCTGGTCATAATTAAGTACCACGTATACCATATTGTGTGGCTGTGTAATCAAATCAAGAGAGGATGATATTCCTCTGTATTAAGCTATTAATGTAATTGGTCATGAGGCATAAAGTATGTTGCATAATTAAATAGTCTCAAAATTATATTGCCCCATATTAAGAATTACCCAACCTGAGCAAATGTTGTCTTTGTGCCTGGTTTAGGGAACATCGCTTTCAGATTTTTTTTTTCCCCCTCCCTGCTGCCATTAGCAACGTCAGAAGCGGGCCAAGAGATGCAGAGACACACAAAAAGAGAGGGAGCAGTCAGGAACTCGAGGGGTGAAATGATGTCTATCGGCACCATTGCCCCCGTGACCCTGCAGAAAATCCTGTCTCCATTTCCATATAAAGGGTTCTTTTAATCAGGGTAAGTGTTATTGTATTGTGCCTCATTGGGCAGGGGTGTTTGGGTGTTAAAATAAAATCTCTGCTGCCCCGCCGCCTTTGGGATGAGATACGTCTTGATTTTTCAAATGTCAGCACTGTTGCACAAGAGGGAGGTGGGATGGCCGGCTCAATCAGACGCTGCCATTTAGCTGTGTGTGTGTGTGTGTGTGTGTGTGTGCGTGTGTGAGAGAGATAGACTCAAGGACACTGCATCTGCATGTGTGAGTGAGACCCTTTCCTTCAGATGCACTCATGCCTGCTTCCACAAGCTTAGAAATTTATTAGGTTATTCTCGCCGCCATCGTCTGTGAGTCTTAGGTCAAGACAGACCCCACCACCTCTTAAATCCCCCAGTTTCAGAAAAATATAATCAAAACACAAACCCACTCCTATTAACCCCACCATGAACACACACACACTCACGGGTCCCTTTGCACGGCCCAAACTAAACCCCCGATGAAGGATCGGTCGTGTCAGCCGAGGACCGTATATCTGGCTCTGGGGCCGTAATGTACTGTGGTGTTCCCTTCTTTGCATATAAGATAATTTGGGCATCAATCCTTCCCCAGACAGATTTACGCCACTCGGAGGACAGTTTCACTTCTCCTTCTTTATCGCTTCACTGGAGCCTGCTTAATTTCTCCCCGACAGCCCCTTCCCCTGGAGATGTTATTTTTTCCCTAAATGTCCAACATTTGCATTGGCTGTCCGGGATGGGGGAGAGCAATGGCGCTGTTGTGGTAAATAAATCTGCCCGTGCCACATCGGTTTGTTTCATCCCCTCCTTCCTCTGTTGTTGTTACTGTGGTCTGGCGCCACAAGTCGGGTCCCAGGATGGTTCCCCCTTTTTCTCCGAGCCTTCCCCATAAAGCAGCTTGATGAAACACCAAGGTCGTGGTCGACAGTAGGGGTCTGTGTGGTTTGAGCCTTTGCAAAATCTTTTTGTGCGAGTGTAAAAGGAAAATGGCGGTTGCACCCCCTCACCCTAAAAACCCCACAAAAAAACAAGGAAAAGAACCTAGTACTTACTTCCCCCTTTCTCTTTGCGTTTTGCTTTACAAGATGGAGGTTACATGTAGTGCCATTGCCCATCCATGCCCATATTCATCCCCATTCCACTCATAGGCCCTAGAAAGAAGAGATAAAGGCCAGAAAAGCGTCAGCAGAAGTTTGAATCACCCACACAGACCCATGAGAGGGAGAACGAGTGCAGTTAGCATTAGATGGAAACCGATGAGAGGAAGGGAAGAATGTAAAGGAGTGACAGATTTGGGTGTTTATTGCGGCCCGTACATCTTATTGTGAGAGTGTTGTTACACAGTTGCGGCCCAGTTTGAGGCATTACGATTGCGATGCAGCAGCTTGTTAGTTCTGTTTTGTGGCTGACCTCACTCAATCTCATGCAGCACAGAAGGTGATCAAGTGGGCCTGTCATGGTGGGAAGTGAGGTAGGCATGGGAGCGGGATGCAGACAGCAGGGGGACATGCTTACCGGCTGGTCGGATTCCCATGTGTTGCTGACCGTCCAGCACGAAGCTGCCCATCGGCTGGCCCTCGGGACTGTACGCTGCTCCTTGGCTCACTGAAGGATCAAGAAGAAAACCTGATTGTAGTCAAAACGTGGACATGAAAAAGGGTGGGGAGGGGAAGGAAGAAGAGAAAACACACCAGACAATCAGCAATTGTCCCAGCTTTAGCCCAAACATACTGTAAGACATTGTGCTCATGTTTGTGGACCACACTGACTAGCGTGAGACATGCAAACATGCATACAGTAGGTCCACATGCGTGCACGCAGAGTCATTGTTTTCTAAGAGGGAAAAACATGCAGTCTGGCAGGTTAACAGAAGGCACTGACACATCGGGAGTTGACCTATTCATCATCTGCACTAAACAGGCCCGAGTTAATCCTCAAAACGCTCAAAACGTATGCATATCACGACCAGTCAGCCCAGTCGTTCATCAGTCATGCTCGGCTGCAGTTTATTCTGTCTGTTATTAGCACTAATTGAATAATGCTTTTCAGAGACTGAGAAAAACAGTGTATTCTGGGACTATAACAGTATTATCTTGGATAATCTGTAATTCGTCAAAGATTAGAAGGAGCTATTTATCATAATGCTTTTGTGGAAGCTGCTGATTATCGCAGTAAGTACACGCTGGCAAATATTCCAGGCATGGCTGGGGTGACCATTTTTTTTTAATACTTCCTATTTTACTTGTCACCCAGGACAATGTAAAATACATATAGGAGTATATAAAAACTAACTAAAAAGCTAAAATTGCTGTTAGTTCTGCTGGCACTACTCAGAGGGTGCAAATATGCTCCCCCTGGCTGATGGGGATGAATGCTCCTTTTAAGAAGGGATCCAGGTAGGATAAGCATGCGAGATAATAATTGGGGATTGGAATGTTTTCTTAATGCAGGAGAGGAACAGAAAAGATCGATCAGCTGACTCATCCTTGTTTTTACCTGCTCGATTTGACTGGTCGATCATGGGCTGTACTATTCTTCTCCTGGCGTTAATGAACCTGGAAGAGAGCAGGAAAAAGAGAGAGAGAGGAAAAAACACCTAAATTTAAATCAAGTTTACATGGATTCATCACAGGCAAACACAAAGTTTTGCCCGAGGTAAAGTGACATTAGCCACCAAGTCCTTGAGATGAGAGGTGTCTGCAACCAAACAGGCAAACAAAAGGGCGATTGTGTGCCGACTTGGGAGCCCAGCGAGAGATACTTTTAATGTACCTTATGATCTATTCCCCCCTCTTTTAATAAAGCTTTTGATTACGTCTGGTTGCTATAGGCACCAGGGAGACATTCTTCAAGTAGGCTATTAAGTGGAACTTGGGGCGCTAAAGAAGCTGCGCTGCATCCCTGCCCCCCTCCCTTTCTTCGTCTGTGTCCACGTGCACACGACACTGTACAGGATCCGGCTCACTGATCATTCACCAAAACAATGTACCCCTGGCATGTTATCACCCACTGGAATTCTAAAGTAAGCTTTAGGTTAGCAGTGTGGGATACAAATGGTTCCTTTCATTGCCCCCCACCTCCACCCTCCGCCCTGCACCCTTCCCCTCTTTGGGACCCCTCGCTGGTTGCATTGTAGGGGGTTCGGCTCCCCTCACAGCTGTCTAAAAATGAGGACCAGGCATGGGCCACTCTGTGCTTTCACAAAGTATTGTTATGTCAGCGAGCCCATCAATTAGGCTGTCTGAAGTTTTATCACCACCACAGCAGTGAGGAGCTCAAAAAAGCCTACCCAGCCTGCCTCACTCCTGCGGCTTTTCCAGTCTGGAGCCAGAGGTCGTGCAAAGGTGACGACCAGCCAGGGGCTAACCTTTATAACTTCTGTTGGGATGTCCTGGGCTGTGGTAAACTGGCCAGTGTGTTAAGAACACATATCCTTTTCTATTGCTTCTACCTTTTTTCCCTCATCTGCCTTAACATGCTACAAATGTAGAGGCATGACTATCACCATGTGGTTGATATTAGGAGGTGACTCCCATTGGAGCTGTCCACCATGTTGGTGAAAAAAAAAAAAAGCAAAAGAGCAATTGGGCCCTCTTCCCAAGTACAGGCTGAGGCACCATCAGCACAGCCAAAGCAGTGGTCATTAGAAGGGAGGGAGAGCTGGAACCAATTTGGGCTCCTAATCCCCCATGAAGGCCTGATACCTGCCTTTACCTTCTCCAATGAACTTAAACGCTTGTAATCTGCCGACTCAAAGAGACATGGTTAAAAGTAGAAAATGCACAGTTGGGGAAAAGAGAGACTCGGTGCTCATTTGCCAGGGGGGCATCCAGAGTGCAGGTACATGCAGGGGTGCTGCTGGCCCCTGTGAGGAAAAGATGAAACGCATCCATAAGAGGACTAAGGGAGGGCTGAAAAATAGGCGACTGTATGATTTTTGGCTTTAGGAAACAAATGAGGCTTGACTTTTACAGACTGTGAAAGTATTTTGTTATAAAACAATGGTGACTGACAGCATTAGCTGCAGTCAGAAAAGTCTTGATGCTCCCGGCATCAAAATAAACCAAGCAGGTAAAGGGAGAGCCGTTCCCGAGGCCACACTATTTCTTTAAGAGCAAAACCTGCTCCAACATACAGTACACATCCCCTTCTCTCCCTTTCTAGTTGTAATTTAAGGGCTTTAAATCACAACCACGTGTATCTGTGCCTATTTTGGGACCCAACCATAAACACATAATATTAGAAATGTACTTTGCAGGTGCTAAATTTGCCAACACGGCCTGTGGTTTTTGCGGGGGAAACACAGTGTACCGGAGGGTATGACGACAAAACCAGTCTGGTTTACATATGGTAGTTTTTACGCAACATGGATGACAATAATTCAACGGGAAATTCTGAGTGATTGTAGTGTCTGCTTTTTTCATTTAAATTTGTTCTAACTAAAATTTGTAAAAAAAAAAAAAAATAAAGAAAAAAAAAACACATCTATCCTCACCCTCCTTCTCTTGCTTCTTGCCAACATTCCTCATAAGCTTCACCTTTCACGTCACACAAACGTATGTACTTGTATGCTAACAAGTTGCCACAGTAACCAAGAGGCAAAGAAATCCACTGAAGGCATTGTGTGTGTGTGTGTGTGTGTGTGTGTGTGTGTGTGTGTGTGTGTGTGTGTGTGTGTTGTGTGTGAGTTGTGTGGTTTTTGGAGGAGTGGTGGGAGGTGACCGATGGGCTCACCTCTTGGCCTCAGAGCACTTTTTATCAGGCTGAGTAAAGTCAATTGAAATTATCAGCCAGGTCTGATAACAGTGTTTTCCCTCAACCCGTAGGCTGCTGATGGTGTGTGTTTAGGACAACTAAAGTGGAATCCTCCTGGGATAGATAGATAGACAGATAGACAGATAGACAGATAGATAGATAGATAGATAGATAGATAGATAGATAGATAGATAGATAGATAGATAGATAGATAGATAGATAGATGATAGACAACCACAGTTGACCAGGAAACCCATTCCCAATTCCCAACCATTTGCTAAAACATGTCTGCAGAGACATGGACACAACTGACATGACCACAAGTCTGCCAGCGTGTCTGTAGGCTCACAGGGGACACAGGCCGAAACCCTCTTACCCAAAGCCCCTGTTTTATTATCTACATCTGGTGGTGGAGCTTATTATGGCCTGCCTCTGCTCAGCGTTAGAATGCAGGCGCACCAACACACATGTACACACACGCACCAACAGTACACAGAGCGGCTCTCAGCATGGGAACTCCATGCTGTCTTCAAACAAATAATTAAAGGCAAGGTTATGAGGTCACGCCGAGGTCATTCCTGGGGATACAGCTCAGAATGTGTACATTACTGCGGGAGAAAGCGGCCCCGGTGGGGAACACAAAGACTCCACCATGGTTTAATGCGCACAGCCGGGTTGCCTCAAATGCATTTTCGAGCATATTGAAAAGCTGCAACAGTGTCGATGTGCTTGCATTCGTCAGTCAATATGTGTTTATGTGCACATCAGCGCATTCTTGACACACTGCTGCCAGTTGGCTTAGAAAGGCAATTCTTGCTGACTTACTGTGAGACACATGCATGTGCAAAGACATGTGTGTGCAAATGCAATATGCATCTCGCTCCCAGAACTCTCTTCACAAAAAAGCTCTTTGCAGAGTAAAACAACTGACAGATACAGTACGTGTGAGGGAGCCAGGGCAGCAGGAGTCCACTTGACCCAAGGTCCCAACTAGACTGGATCAGCACAGCATCCCTGCTTACTAATACCTTCTGACTCACATGAGGAGGTGGATTTTAATCAAGAACATCATGTGGCTCTGTTTTATAAGGAAGAGTCTTTTAATTTTACAAGGCATCACTTCAATGCAAAAGCAGTTGGATCATCATAAAAGAAGGGCTCTAATAGGCTGACAAAGGTTACTGGAAGTTTAAAGACACAAACACAGCAAAACAAGTCTGTCAGGCTCATTTATTGTTTTTTTGCTTTGCCATCTCACCACGATCTGTCAGATCGGCCTTGTTTCTGGTTATCTGACTTGCGGACACACCTGGTAACACGCTCCTGTTGTCAGCATTCCTTCCCTGAGAAATCATCACGCCAAACCACCCCGCACTGGAGCGCATCCAACGCCGAGAGAGAGAGAGAGAGAGAGAGAGAGAGAGAGAGAGAGAGAGAGAGAGAGAGAGAGAGAGAGAGAGAGAGAGAGAGAGAGAGAGAGAGAGAAAGAGGGAGAGAGAGAGAGAGACAGAGAGAGAAAACGAAAGAGTCGGTGCTCTGTTGGCCAATAGCCAATGAGCGCAGCAAAATCCGGCCAATCGGGAGTAGAGTAACTTGTTTGACCAGTTTTTCGTAATGAAAGAGGGCCAAGCCAGAGAAAGAGCAAAAGGGGAAGCAAAAACAGAGATTCGTAGTCAAAACAGTAAGAGAGCGATTCCAGAGAGAGTGAATGAGATTCGGAAAGTCAAAAATCTGACAGTCCTGAAATCTGACAATTTGTGGAGATCATGTGCCCACAACAGGGGTGGAAGTTTCCGTTTGCCTGTCAAATCCCCTAGCCTCTGCCTGTCTTTGCAGAAAGATTAGTTGCAACACAATCTGAATAAGAATGTGCTGCATTCAATCCCCGATCACTGCTCACAAGCATGGTTCCCATTAAAGCTCATTGCTTCCATACTTCTGCTTCAGACAGAAATAAGATTCCAAACTTCAGTGATTGAGTCACAGCTCACTTGAATAAAAGAGGGAAGGTTTTAGTTTGATCTTCACTCTTTTAACGAAAGACTGGAGGGGGAAAAAACCACACTTTAACCAGGAAGTGGATGCAAATTAACCTTCATGAGGAGATTTGTTTAACATAAGCAAAAGCTAATTATGGACTGGTCAGACAGCGGGCAGTCTGGGGCTACTGTACTTCCAACACTGATCTACTGTAGTGTCAACAACAGTGGCTTAAATTGGTTCACGCAGTCCTGACAGGCCCAAGGTAACCGTTTATTTAAGGTTTGCCACCCGACTAAAGTTACACTATCAGTGAATTCATCATAAAGGCAGCTTTTCAGGAATCAGCCTTGCAGGAGGGATACAAAAGGACAGGAAAGAGACAGGCCTAGAACGCACAAGCTTTCCTGGTACCGTGTTCCACCCTTTTTTTCTGCTCCTTCTTTAAAGCTGTTCTTTCTTTAAGCTAAAACAGGGATTCAAGAGACATAAGCGAACATTACCTCACCACCGTGTTTGATTTAGTGCAGTCTGTCTAGCAGAGCGAGGCCGGATCGTTTTTTAGGAACGTCGGAGAGGGCCCATGTTTGGGGCAGCTGCTGTGTTTACATAGTTCTACCTCTGTCTCCCTCTCTCTCATCCAGCCAGCCGAGCTGCTAGTAACCCCTCTATATTCTTTTGTCTCCCTCTCAAAGGGGAACTGTTTCACCTCTCTTCCATGGACTTTCACTGACCTGTTTTTCTTTCCTTTTTTATTACTCCGCTCATTGCCCTTTTGTGGCACTCCCCCCAACACACACACACACACACACACACACACACACAAACACCCTTGGCCTCATATGAGTAACATTTGCACTGCTCCATCAGTCTAGCTGCAGAAGCCATTCCTCTCCAAAACCCGGGTGCACGAGTCATTAAGGCTCGAGTGAAAATCAGACAAAGAATTATATATTTGTGTTTCAAACTGATGTGATTTAACGAGCAGCTAATTAAAATAAATCAATAGCACTGCGGCATGCTCACTCTACCTATCTCTCTTTTTAGTTCTGATTTCCTAAAGAGGGGGAAGCTGAAGCAGGAAAGACATTACTGTCTAATGTCAGTCCTCAGCACAAGGCTAATAAGACAATTCTAATTTTAAAAGATATTATTTTAGTTTAGATACTAATCTCTCTTCGTATTTACTCCAGCTACCACTCCCTCTTCCCTCTTCCTTTCGCTGAGAGAGGACACGTAACCCACAGGCCTGCGGTCCAGCAGCCTGACCCCTACGTGGCGGGCTGCGTGGACCCCAGCTGCTGACTGTCCGTCAAACACCTCCAGAGGAACGTTCAGCCAGGAAGACCATGCTTGTTGCCCCTTTGATCTGGCGAGCAGCAGCTGCTGCTCCACACAGCAGCACTTTGTTCACGTCTCCTCACCACGCTCTGTCCTACGGCACCAGAAAAATGCCCGGCGCAGGAGGCAGAGGGAGAAGAAGAGGAAAAAATATGGGGGTTATGGGGGTGTGAGGAGCTAAAGGAAAAAAAAAAACAAAACAAAAAAAAGCCCCTTTTTAGCTCCACTAAAACATCAACAAGCTCTGACAACGGCAGCGGGGGTTTTTCTTGGCCCTGATACAGCTCTGAGGCATCTCCTTCTTGACGCTTCACCCTCCCTTTTAGGAGATGTGATAGTTATTGTTCACATCAGCCTGGGTGAACGGGATGGACCGGGGCCAAACCTGCCCCAGGCATCAACACACCTGAATGAGAGACTTTACTGTAGCAACCCAGGATGGCCAACCTGCCCCGGCCGGGCCAGACTTCTGATAAACTGCTGGGACCTTCTAGTCCTTCTCTTTTTTCCAGTCCCACTGATATTTCCTGTCATTAACCTCTTTTTCTTTGGAGGCCCAGTTTACACTGCCAGTGCAGGGGCATCCCCTCTTTCCTGTCTCTCTCAGGGAAACATATTAATGCGCTTGAATTAATGATATTCAAGCAGAGTGACCAAGAGTTGCGTTTTCTGTTTGAACTTGCCACAACATATACCGATCCCAGCTCCCATCAAAGGTTACTCCATGCTGGCGGCGTCATCAGCCGCTGTGAAGGTAGTCCTCATTCCTCATGAGTCAGCTGGCATGAAATAAACAGAAACCTGCTGCTATTTCTGCACATACAGAAATCAAAGTGGGCAGAAAAATGAATCAAACTCTTACACAAGACAGTGTGCTTGCAAGATTCCTCCTTTTTTCATTATTTAGATGTAAAGACAGCAGATATGATCTATCCTTTACTTCTCAACCTTTTTAACCATCATTTTACCCATTTTGGCTCCTTCCTGCAGTCTCCACCTCTCTCGGTTCCTTTCACCCTTGCTTTTGTGCTTATTATGTCTTCGTCTGCTCCCTTTTATGCTCATCCTTTTGTCCCTTTGCCTGGTAATCGAGTGAGAGATTGTGGGACTCTGTGACTCCCCCTTATTGTCAGAAATCAAACAGAGCAGCTTTGTGGATTACCAGGGGAAGTTGATAATAACGTGATAGAGGTGTGATATTTCAAACAAAATTGAGTGTCAATTGCTTGAATCGTCTAGGCAACACAAGTGCCTGCATTTGAGCAGCCAGGAAGGAAATAAGGCCGATCTATTTCCTTTGCTTCATATCAAAAGTATCTCATTTTTCCTCCTTAAAGGACTATAATGGGTTCAGCTCAAAGAGAAGGAGGCCTGCCAAGAGGGGGGTTTACCAGTTGCATCCTTATGTAACACACATGGTTTGATACACTACACACACACACACACTCAAAGGTACAGTGCCGAATCTCAGAATTAGAGCCAGTGGGATGTTGTGCAGGGAAGGCGCCCCAGTTTTTCCCACTTTATGTCCAAACATACAGAACATAGATGCACACCCGCTCTGTGTTTTCTGCTCACTGCTGCACTCTGACTTTAGTCTGCAGAGATCCAGAATATAGGATAGCGAAGAACTCAAGCGTGCCTGTGTCTGGAAAGGGATTCTTCCTCCCTGTTGGATGTCATCCTCTCATTGCCGGGTCTTTGGTGAGTGAGTGGTTGGGCACATTTCCCTCATGCGTTTGAACCAGTGTGTGTCGAGCACATATCAGTGAGCCAGTGGTTAAATGTTGTCAGCTTACCTATTGAATAATTAAGCCGAGTTTCAATTGCACATAATGGCTCTGACACACATAAAACCCGCTGACACGCATGTGCAAGCAGGGGTCAGAGCCAGAGTTTAGGGATGAAAGCAGCAGCAGGCTGCTGATATAAATAACTGTTGTTTGTGGAAGGGGCTGCTGGCAGAAGCCACACTGACACTGAAGAGCCGACCGCAGGGACTCTGGTGTGCCCGGTGGCCTGGAGAGAGCCCTCAGCCTCTCAAATCAGAGCGGCTGTGCATGGTCTTGACTGGCCTCCTTTATACATGATACTCTGAAACAAGTGCAGTCATCTCTCAAGGTCTAGATCTATAAATATGCCAACATAACCTTAAAACATTCTCAGGATTGTTTTGCCAGAGACTATGGAATGAAGCCAGCCATGTGCCGTCTGAATTGCTCGTAATCAGAAGAATAAATATTCATAAGGCTGGAAATAAAGGAGCCCTACAGGTTACCTCACCCCATTATCACCCTTCCTATCTCAATCTCTTCCACCCCTTGTTTCTGCCTAATTGTAGCTAATACCTCCAGCCACCGATAACTTCCCATGCACATGTGCGTGCGTCCAAAATCACGCTGCAACGAGCCGCGCCATTTATATTCCACCTCTTCCAAATGGCAAATTACCGGCTTTTATATCTCCAAGATGTCGAGCTGTGTTCCAATTAAGATGGGATTGTTTCAATAAAGAGGTGCTGTGACTCCGTCTTGCCTCCCCCTCCCAGTGAGAAGCTTGACATAAGCTCAGCTAATATCTCATCTATAACAGGCTTTGATGCAAATGTGGTTTAAACAAACAAGAGAACTCACTGATTTAAAGGGTCTTCGATACGGCCTTACTAGTCTGCGCCTGAAGTCACCAAGGGTACTGGGTCATGAAAAAGACTCAACAGATGCACAAGAGCCTAAGTGCTGGTGAAACCGCTGATAAAAGGGCACGCGTGTTTGCATGTTGTCACTGCATATCCAAACAAGGGAGATAGATGGAAGGAACAGGCAAGTAGAGTTAGAGAACAAGCATGTCTGGACAGAGAGAAAATACCATGTGGAGGTTCAGAGAGTTTAAAGAGCTCAGCTAAAAAGAAGGTCCTGTCCTCTCTGGCTCAAACATAAATACACACGTGCACGCGCTCACTTACACACACACACACACCCTCAAGGCCATTCTGCTGCTCCTAGTCACCTTTATCCCTTTTAGTCCTCTGCACCTCTCACCCCTCATTCCATACATGTGCATGACATTTCTCTGGCCGAAACACAAACAGCAGCACCCTGTGGCTAACTTTTTGCTCCTGGGTACATCCCCACAGTGGATAAAACTAATTATTCCAAATCTACTCTGTCAGGTTGTCTGATCCTCTGGAGACCTGGGTTCAAATCTCTCTTTCTTTCCTCTCTCTCACTCACTCTGCCCCTGCCCACCACATTGAAACCATAAGCCACAAAAAGAACAGGGGCTAGTGCCATCTGACCTCCTGAGCAGAAGCATTATCAGAGTGAAGAGCTGATGAAGACACATGAAGCAGCATAGCAGGATTTTTGAAACGACAACGCTAATCTCATGTAGTGGTGACGGTGATCTACTGTCTAATCCAAAGCAGTTACGCACCTTTTCAGAAAACTAGTCCCTTCTTTGACACTTGCCACTTGCACACATTGCAGCATCCAAAGCCTCCCAGCTGCATGTCCCTGAAAGCCCAGGCAGAAACCATTCCATCCAATGAGCTTTAGAGGCAAATGGCAGCTCATAAACACAGACTTGACTGTATAGACTTTGCATTTTATCTTTCAGCCGTTTTCTCCTTTTTATGAGCCGGAGACCCTGATAATCAGGGGAGAAAGGTATAGGGAGAGAGTGGGGAAGACAGTAAGGATGTTAAAGAAAGGGGATGATGGCAGGGAAAAGTGGAATAAGAATGAGACGCAGGTTGGCGGTGTGAGGCAGAGGAGAAGCGGGGTCACAAATCTTGCTGCTATTCTAGAACGTGACATCTCTGCTCGTTTGCGGCTGCTCATTAACAAACAATACTGCTGTGAAATTGGTTTAATGACAAAGTAATAAAATTGCTATTCTGCTCACAGATGGCCTCAGGCACAGGGAGATTCTGGCAGGCTTACTGTGGCTGCCCGTCTGCATTAAGCTGCTCTCCTTCATGAAAACTACACTTTCTTTTTTCACTATCACCAGTCTCTCACTTTCTTAAACTTCTGTCTGTTCCTGCAAATGAAATAAATTAACCTACTTTCCTTCCTTATGCTCTGCCTCTTTCATCCCTTTGCTCTCTGCTGTATTATCTCTCTTGCTCTCCCCTTCTTCAGTTTTCACCCCAGTGCAGAAATTACCATCCTAAAATAAAAAAAAAGGTCGAGACGCGCCCGCGCAAATGCAGCTCAACTTCATTTCAAACATCGAGCCCTTGTTATTAAACGACCCGCCAATAAAACCAAGCCATTGAGAAATAAAAGAGCCAAAAGAAGCAGGGGCGCACAAAGACCTCCCTCCGCCCGTCTCTCTCTAATGCTTTCCCTGTAATGCTTCTTTCAGCTCGTTGCCTCGCTATCTTGCCTCATCTGGCTTCACTCTCCTTGTGTACCATCTTTGCTGAGAGAATTCTGCAGCCTTGGAGAGACTTGAGCTTGTAATGGCAAAACAAATTAGGGGAAAAAGGTGGCCTTTTGCTGGCAGTTGCTGCTCGTCTACATAAACTGCCACCTGTTTTGTTTTTTTTTTATAATTCTACAGTCCGGCAGAGGTGGGGCCAGGCAGCAGCGGCGGCGGTTTCTGCCACGTTAGCATCATTAGCACATCCCCAGCAATCTAAAGGGAACGGTAACCAAGTGTGAATTTCCCAGCAGGAGCAGATACTTGAGGAATCCTGAACCAAATAAAAAGGAATGAAACCTACTGCGAAATGCTGCCAATAATGAAAATATGGTTTTATGTTCCTAAATGGGTTTTTTCTTCCAAAACAGATAAAACCGGATTATTATTGCTTAACGGGCAGGGGGTGCTAGTAGGGGGGCTGGCACTTGGGATCTGACAACAGAGTCAATTCTGCTAATTAACTGCCAATTAGCAGTCTCTAAATGAGAGGGATCATGATGCTTGTTGGCAACCCCCCCAACACACACACATACACACACACACAACCCCTATTCAGCAACACACAAGAACTCATGTTCACACACACAGCTGCACACCCGGACCCCACCACCCCACGCTCAAGCTGTATATTTAGAAAGACGAGGGCATAAGATGGCCACTACCAAGGGTCCCTAGTCGTGGCCAAAAAAAGGCCTGACATTTCCATCTGGGTCAAAGTTGGACAGATAACCAGTGACTTCAAATGGCTCACTGTTGTGGCATAAAGTGGAGGGCAGATTAAAAAAAAAAAACAAAAAACACAAAAAAAAAAACCTAGATTATCTGTAGCAGGATGCAATCTGCTAACAAGATACTGTAAAGATGTAAAAAACACATCCTTTTATTCTTTCGTGTCCTTGCATTTTCATACAATTCCATTGTTTAGCATATTCTATTGTTCTTCTCCACCTCACTGTAATCGTATCTGTGTGATATGATAATCGTTGCTAAAGGTGGAGTTTGGCCAGCGATTAGGGCGGATTCTCAAGGATGAAAAAAAAACATGCCTTAACCTGACTGGCTAAGGAGACTGGACCCATTTCATCTCCTCAGTAGGCACAGGCTGCTTGGCGCCGTCGTCTGTCGGATATCCTTCTCTTATCATATGACCTGTGCTCCAACAGGGGGCAAAGGTTGGCTGCAATCCACCTCTGTGTCTTAATAACTCACTCATTGTATTCTTTTCTGCTGCTAATTAGAGTTTCTTTCTCCCTTCTGTGGGTGTGTGTGTTTGTGTGTGTATGTGTGTTTTTGAGCGTCTTTACCGCAGTTTTCCCTAGGACTGTATGAAGGAGGAGATGTAAAAACAGAATACAGAAAAAAATCTTTTTTGTTAATAGCAATGTTTTTAGGACTGAACGCCTGGTCTGGTTAACCGTCTCTCCTCTTTCGGCCACACAAATGGCCAACTGTTGCCTATGTGATGTGGAAATAATAAGGGGGACAATTTTCTTCCTTTTTTAGCAGTGGTTTTGCCCAGTCATCTGTCATCAGCAGATCTCTCAATTCATTGTGTGTGGGTGTGTGTGCGTGTGTCTTGTCACAGTGGTAAATAATGGCAGCACAGTTGCCGTGTGTGTGTTTATGGTCTAACGCTGAGACATGAAAGGATTCGGTCAGGCCCCATTTAGCCCAGACTGATAGCAGGACACCAGGAGCTGCTGAGGCGGGCTAATATAAAGCTAGATAGGACTAACTGTAAACGATACGATAGCCAACAGAAACCTCAGTCTGCCATTTCGCCTACTTGATTATCCTGCAATGCCATGTGTGACACGGCCCTCACCTTTTCCCCCTGCAATCTTAAACAAATGCAATTTCATACCTGACCACGCCCCCATTCTGTTAGCATGACGCCAGTAGTCTCACATGTAAACAGAGCAAACACATGAGCTGATGGTCAGCAAGCGATGTTGTGACACCTTTGGGAGGTGTCGCTAAGTATGCAAAGTGTGCGACTAATAACATGTTACATGCAGACACCCTTAACCAAACATAGACTAATAAAAGAGATTGTACCAACATCACGCTTTCCCCGTCATCTCAATATTAGCGCAGTGGACTTTGACCCCTTTCTTTGTTCGTTATTAACATCAGACAGCTAATGGGGTGAGCCTGCCGACTAATGACACAGACCAGACTAGACATAGAGCCAGGTGGTGTGTCTGAGTTAGGACACAAATTATTAACAGTCGAGAGCTTGATTGCTTTTTGTTGTCCTTGGTTTTTTGTTGCACACCGGTGAGCTACAGGTGAGTATAACTCAGGGAGGTGTTGGACGGAGGGTATGGTTCAGGGAGATTGGATGGTGGGGACACCGAGATGCACTGTCTATTGATTATCACACAGAGCAGCCTTGTGCCCTCGCCGGACTGCGATTGTGCCGACGCACAAAGGCCTGATTCAGCACATCCTTTCCCCGAGGGAGGGCTCTGGAAACCAAAGACGGTGGCCATCCACCCCCCCCAACTTCTCATCCTATGTTCCTGTCTCTCTCTCCCTCTGTTTTTATCTCCCTCTCCTTCTCTCTGGCCTGCAACATGGCAGTGGCCATGCATCAAAGGGAAGTGCAGAACAATGTGAGGGCCCAGACAGGAATTTGACTTTTTTTTTTTTTTCCAAACGGCAGAGGTCTGTCATATCTTAGGTGGACAATCAGGTCCTGGAGCTGTGGGAAAAAAGCTCACTCTGTCCTTTTTTAGTTTGTTCATCACTAGAAAAACTTGATTCCTGGTGCTGTAGAACACAGCCTAACCAAGTTCTTGATGATGTTTCTTGGCGTGAGAGTCATTTCTGCTTGACTGTAAGACATTTCAGCGCCGCTCTTGGATTTCACCATCCCTCAGAAAGCAGATTCTCCTTCTCTATTATGTCTGTCTCTGTCTGTCTCTCGTTCACTCTCTCCCCTCGCAGGTTTGCCGACTTACTCTGCATTAATCACCATGACACAGGCAAGGCAACTCAATTTTCTGCTCCTGTAGGTAAGGTGTTTGGCGTCCCGAAACAGTGGCACAAGGCATGAAACAGGCAAGCAGGGGGCTAATCTTTGGTTACTGGTGTAATTGAAATGCTATCCACACTGTAGGGTGCATTAAAGTCTGATAACAGCGGTTCCTGTGGCCAATTTAAGTAGCTTGACTTCTTTTGGCTGGAAGGGAATAAAAAGAAGGGTGAGAGAGCTAGAGAAGGAGAGAGAGAAAGAGTAAGCATGTCAGAATGAAAGGGGGGAGGAGAGGCGAGGGAGAGGGTTGATAGATAAGACCGACAAACCGGTCTAATTCTCCAGGCATGTTTCTCATTGTGATCTAGAGAAAAATGAGGAAAAAATGCATCGCGGAACCAGAAAAATCAATTGACCCTCGGGTGGCTTGTCAGGCTGTGAGTCTGATAAACCTAAAAGCTTCGTTAATGTCAGCCCGCCTGTACCCAACAGATAGAGCACTTTGTAAATGAACCAGCTTTGATAAATATATTAAGGAAAGCTGTGAATAAAAGGCACAGACTTGTCATTTGTAAATAGAACCCCTGCGACATGGAATTAGAATGATAAAATGGGGTTCCATATAATTAAGTTTGTGTAAGACCTGAAATCCGTGCAAATACCTTGCCGGAAATTTGAAAAGAAGCTGTCAGTTCAATTAATCTGAACATCACCCTGAGAATGTACTGAACAAAATTAAGCTGCAGATAAAACCTGGGCTAGTATTTTGATAAGTAATTCCTGTATCATTTCTTTGCTTCTGTGATCATTTTATTTAATCCACCACCCCCAGTTATGTGCTAAGCCATCTACAAAGGACCTGCTGGCCAGGCCACCAAAACCTTAATCCACCATATAGCTTATATGAAATAGGGAGGGGGTGGAAAGAGGTTTTGCCTTATGTGGAGGCACCAGTTCAGTACCATAGCAGAAGGTACGGTTTTGGATGAAAGGGTGGGGTGGGTGTGGGCGTAGCTTATGATCCTTGCCTTTTTCCCTTAAATATATCCCACAGAACACATGTGCGTCAAACCACAAAGACCAGTGACTTAGCCATGGAACACTCCACCGATAACACCGGAACATCCCAGTAGCTTATGTACGATAATGCCACAAAAGGTTGTCGGCGCAGATGCCAGTATGTGCACCTCCGTGTCTGTGCAAATGCAAAGGAAATGGTTTAAAAATGCTTTTTTTTTAAATTTAACACTTAGCAGGGCGAGGGTGGTGAAAGCTTTTCATAATGAAAGGCAGAGCTTTGCTGGTGGCGAAGATATGGTGAGCGGAAATCTTGACTCACCAGTTGTTTACTTGTAAGATGGTAAGGCCCGTGTCTGCGGCTAGTTGCTTCTTCTGCTCTTCGGAAGGGTATGGGTGCTGGAAACAAACACAGGAATATATACACATGTGTTAGCCTCCCCACCGTACAGATTAATGTAAATAATCACACATGTTTTAGCGCTCGCACAGGGCAGCGCTGGAAGGGAACACATGCTGCAGGTCAGGCTCTTGGCTCCTGCTTCTAACTGAATATTTTCAATATGTTCCCATTTGTTGTATTGTGTAACCCAAGACTACACCTTTTTCTGACCTCCAATCAACCCTGCCCCTCCCACGTACAGTGCAGACATGCACACACACACACAAACACACGCACACACGTACATGTACACGTGTGTGTACATGCGAGTGCACGCAGAACTCGTCCGAAACCTGTCAGGGCTGGCTAAGCAAGTTTGTCAAAAACTGTCAACTGTGATAACCCCCATCCTTCTGCACACCACGCCCACGCACCAACAGCATATATGGAGAAAAAAAAAATACAACCATGCACTCAAAAACCCATGAATGCCTATAGTGTGACGTCTGAGTGGGTGCAGATTCACACTGAATAGATGTGTTTTCCCTTGAATAGCTCACATTTACACTGGCGCAGACCGCACAGACAGCACACCAGTACAGGAAGTGAATCCCGTGAAATTTCCTCCACACCTTTGCCAAGATTTTTACCTGCAAATGTAATTCTGCAGTGACAGTATTTGTGTCAGGTCCAATCTAGGGAACACGGGCTGATATAAATGGCAGACCCTGGGTAGCCTTGCTCCCTCTGGGCCTTCTATGAAGCATGACAAAACAACTGTGATCACTGGTGACAGATGTCTTTAAGGGCCAGATTAGGAGTTGGGGCACACGCAAACGAAACAAATGAGACACAGTGTGTTTCCTTCAGCCACTGCAGACAGACACACATTCACATGCATGCATCATGCGTGAATCAGGCGCAAACACTACTGCATATCACACCTGCACAAGACATATCCTTTAAGAAGGAGACTTTTCTATTTTGAGCACATTTGCAGGCGTTCTCAAGGTCTGCTAACACACGTTTAGTTTTCTTTTTGAACACCTTCAGCCTCAAGTTGGTGTATCCTTCTTCTGTTCAGATTTCTCCTTCAAAGTCATCAAGGAAGCAGAGTTCATAAAGCTGCAGTCCTGGCCTGGCTCATGTTAATTGAA
>CAAE01015019.1:1080430-1091814 GCA_000180735.1 Tetraodon nigroviridis
AGCATAAAAATCCTATTTTGTTTGCTAAGGCCTCTGCTCACCCTTTCTCATTCCCCAATTCTTGCCTTCTTGTGTCAGAGAAGACTCGCCTTCCTCCAATCCCAAATTATGCATTTATTTTCTCATATGCACACACACCCCAGAAATGTAATCAATCACACACACAATATGCCTACACACAGCCTTCCTCACACTTCCCTCCATGTGCACCCCCCACACACGTTTTATAGCCAAGGTTGCAGGCCACCCACACTTTACGTCGTGGCAGTTTTGCATGGAGCATGCCACTCTGAAATCTCAGCTTCTTAAAATGATGTGTGGTAGCAATGGCTACCCCCTGCCCCACACACACACACACACACACGGGGACATGGGAGGTTAGCCAACACATGGTGGCCCGGTGGTCACAGTGCTCCTGCATGCATGAAATTGGAGTAGGGCTGTTTAGACCTCTACGTAACCTCCTAATGTTAATTACACCAGTTAAAAAAGTTAGTAAATCATCCAAATCAATGCAAAAATGAGGAAAAAATGAGATTCGCCAGTGAAGTGAAGTAATTTCTAAATGCTAAAGCTCTCAGAAAATATTTTTTTGTTCCTGTGACTGCCCTTCTTCAGCCCCTGGAAACAGAACGATGTGGTTATTTAAAGGATAAAGCATAAACAGCGGGCGCGATCAAAGATTGTATTGATAATCTCGCCAGAAGCTTGGCGTTCGCTCAATATGCTGAGTTACAAACACCGAGGCCAATATCCTTAAAAGAGGATTGACCGCAACATGTAAAACAGCCAGTCAATAAATAGGCCAGAAATGAGCAGCTCCAATCTGCTGTCTGGGCAGCACTGGCCAATTGAAACACCTCCGTTAATTTCTCTAAAGCCCATTAATGTGCACGAGCATGTGCTACACAAATGTGACATGCGTTGTCTGATTCATACCAAGTGTGTACAGGTAGATTGCATTCTGCCAGCCACTAAAAATCAACATCTCCACATGTGTGCGTGTGTGTGTGTTTGTGTTTGTGTGTGTGTGTGCGTGTGTGTGCTACCAACTGCCGGCTAAATTACAGGGTGTGATGCGCTCTCTGCTCTCTGATAGTGCTAGGAGTAATGGCCCCTGTGGTTGTGGGAACATTACAAGCTGAGGAAGCTCCATCATCTGCTGTGCTGGGCCCTTAAACCCCCCCTGAGCCCAGCTTGGGGTTTCACCATATATACAATAACCATAACCACACCTACTTCTGACCAGCTCTTACCTCACAGCGCACATCTTCACCCGCCCCCCTCACACATTTGGCGCCCTGCCCCCTTGCCTGACCGAGGAGCTGATGGATGACATCATCAGTGTGTGACATGACTTATTAGTTATTAGTCGGATCACGAGGTCGCGGAGGCTTGCAAACCTATTCCACGCTAATGACTCTCAGGAAATAGATAATCAGGCCAGTGGCTGTTTATCTCGGTATCCCAGCAACACAAAGGATCTGCTGATGACAACTTTCTGTCATTCAGCCGAATTTATTTTGCCACACAGAGGCCCTGATTTGCATATACAGTTTTATTCTATAGAAGTCCTAATATTTTGCTAGATAAATTGATTTGTGTTGCTGATTGTAATGGTGATGCTCTTCTCTTTCACAGGCTTTTGATTGGTTTTACTGTGAGCTTGTGTCTAATGTTACAGCAATAGTCTATTCCGGTGTTTCCTTTCATATATTCCCTCTTTGCATTGATTGGAATCTTATTTATTTTTAATCAAAGTGACTGGAGGACGATAATAATATTCACTGTCAGAAACAAACACAATCAAATATAGGAATGACATTTTAATATGGAATCTGCATCGGACTGAGGCGAGATTGGCACATTTTAAATATAGAGTTGCCTTTGTTAATAATGCCACAATTGGCTTCTCTGACAAATGATGATAAGATTGAATGCACATCGGCATTACGAGGAGATCAAACAGATATGACAGAGAAATCCAGTCAGAGTTTCTGGAACCTGCACGAGTATTGGGAATATCTGGCTTCGGCTGCTGTTTTCTGACAGATTCTGTGTCCTGTGTGGAACCACGTAGTTAATGACTCATAATTTAAAGATATTTATATAAGAATTTCTAATCAAAGAATTTTTCAAATGTTTCTGATCACTGAGATGAATTATGCATGTTTATTGTAGATCACATTAGGCCTGATTCAGATAAGAAAATCACCTGAGGTCAAACTCATAATTGTAAATATGGTGATAAACTTTCCTTTCCTTTTAGTTCTTTGCTCAAATCTAAAACTTGACTGCTTTTTCCTTTCTTTCTGAAGCGGAAAGGAGTTTGGGGAGTTTGCTTTATTATAATAAGCCGCACACTGCTTCCTGACAGCAGTCTGAAAACAGACAAGAATGCCACATGACTCAGTGATCTAACCCTACAACTCCCTTCCCCTTCTGCTGATTGCTAACACACAAACACGCGCGCTCATGGAGCCAGCTTATAAACAGAGCTCGTATGTTGCCAACTGCACGCCCTGCATGCCAACCTGGGATAAAAGAAAATGCAAGCGCGTCCATATCTGCACCTTGCACAATCTACATTCAGATCATACCGCTGCACTCCTGCCTCTATCGCTCCGGCCTCCAGAGTTCCCACCTTAAGCCACAGAGCTCTCGGCAGACTGCACTCTGACAACCAAACGCCGACAACTGCAAATGCAAGGAAGGTGCAATGGTGAGGCTCACGGCATCTATTATCGAGCAAAAGGGCCCCCAGTCTGTCTGTCTGCCTCTCTGACAGGCTAGCAGGCTGGCTGGCTTGGCAGCGCATCAGTACTACCGCTGCTGCTGCTGCCACAACCAGCCACAACAATTGCTGGCTGGGCTCCTGAAACCAGCTCCTGGCTGTCAGCCAGCAGCCTGTTTGCTCTACACCATTAATTTATGTTCACTAGAGATGGTGCAAGGTTGTGGAGAAGCTCCACGGCATAACTGCCCCGCTCGTCTGCCAAAGCTACGGCAACAGTGAAGTGGGCGAGGGGAGTCGGCAGGAGAAAGGAATGAATGAAGAGGGAGGATGAGGATGGAGCCCTGGAGGATGTGTAAGTTATAGGCTTCTGTTTGTTCCAAGCTGCATGAGGCTAAATAGCAATCACCCCCACACAATCCCAATGCAGCTTCACATTTAGTGGACTCGTTTCTAAACGCTAAAATGATCATTTTGCGCTACTTTTATCCAATAAAAGAAACAAAATACTGGAATAAATTATTGCATCTTTCTGCAAAAATGTAACCAGGCCTCACTGAACTCAACCCAGAGACCATTTAAAATTTGCAAGCAGATGCATATGCACACAAACTGAGCTTGAACTTGGTCTTCTTTGTGGCCTGCAGCCACAGAGATATGCCTATTTAATCATCAGATCAAGTTCATGGTTTCTTTTTTTCACCACACAGATGCCCCTCTACTTACAAGAGGAGGAATACGATCCCTCTATCATTTCAGTGGGGGCCAGGTCTGTTCTCGCTCTCTCTCCTCCTTGCCGTACTCCGTGGGCCCCAGCAGCTATCTCTTTCTCTCTGCACGGTAACCCGTCTGGCCTTGTCTCCTTCCCTCCACCTCTTCTCCTCTCCTCTCATCTCATCTCATCCCTCTCTTTTCAAAGCTTCCGCTCGAGCTTTAAGCCAGGTCCTAGAGGGCAGGAATTTGGCCTGGTTTTTCAGACCAGTCTGTTGGCTTTGTTGTGGTAACTGCCTGCTCAGGGGCACCCGGCGCTGTTCTGCACCGCTCTACAGTTCGCCTGATGTCAACACACGTCCACGCTTGCTAGTTGCTTCATAAGAACCACTTATAAAAAAATAACAGGGCCTCTTTTGTTGTAGCAGCACTAATAATCACAACAAACGTGTTAATGCCTTTATCTCTGAAAATAATTTTCTTTGTGATGCTGTGTGTGAGGACCGTAAGGTAATCAAGCGGGTGAGTGAGTCACCCACCCACTAGTCTCTACTGGACGACCCTCATATCCACACTTGTTGGTCATAAAGTTGGTGGGAATGTAGGCTGGAGTTAAAGTGCACTGAACAAGCAAAGCTTCTGAATAAACACCAGCCCTGGTTTAATGGTGTGTGTACATATTATAAAAAAGCAACAACTTTCTAATGAGACACCTAAGAAAAGACTAGTGTTGAAGATTGAAGGCAAAAGTGTTTTTGGGATAAAAAAAATCCATTTAATGTGATGTAATTAGTTCCACAACTGAAAGCCTGGCGTTAGAAAGTACAAATATTATAACCCCTGACATTTTTTTTATTGTTTCATATGCAATTTTAATGTTTTAAGCTTCTAAACTAGCAAAAACAGTGGAGGGGCTGAAGGAACGCTTGCCTGTTGAGGTCTGTTGGGACTTATTATTAACATAAAGTGTCTCTTTAAGTTTGTCCTCTTTATCTATTGTGTTCTTTAGTCTTTGTTGAACTCCCCAAGCCAGAGCATTAGGACTGATCTTTCGATTGAAACAGAAACAGATTAATCTGTGGAGAGACGGACTGAGCGGAGAGAAGCAGTCGGGTTACTCTTCAAATAGAAGCTTCTGAGAGTTTCCACTCGATGCCTTTCCCCTACACTGTGCATTAAGTTAATGAGCATAAGTATTCAAACACACAACTAGAACCTCTTTTAGTTCTTTCTTTGTAGTCTCCCCCTCTGTCTCTTTAAGGCTCGACATTCTTGAAAGAAAGGCCAGTATGTTCTAATATTGAGCCGCGGGACACAACAACACGAGTACAACCACTTAAAGAGGACAAACAAGGTTCCCCCGGGGCCAGCCATAGAATGTCAAGGCAAATTGGACAATATCATAGGACATTTGCAATGTCAATTTTTGTTTTCAGGTCAAAAATCAGAGGTGAAAATTGTGTGTAACATTTGTCCTTTACCATGGAAGGGGGCAAGCCCCATCCTCCACTGAAAAAACAGCTGCAGGGGACGCTTCCTGTTTGCTAATGATGCTAAATGTGTTCAAGTCAACCATGGCAAATTTTCTCTCTCTTTGAAAGGGCAGCTGGGATGGAAAAATTTTCTCTCCTCTATTGCCTCCTGTTTCTCCTCTGTCCTCTTCTGGTGAGAGAAGCTCTCAGGCCACGACTGACACGCTCCTCAGATCACATCCCCACCAGTGAGAGTAGCACGGGCAGGGCTAACCATAGGTGCATTCATCTGAGATCACAAGTGCTTCCATGGAACAAAGCCAGCCGAGCACTGATCAGTCGCCACCCTGACCAGACCTGTTGTGACTGCTCTTTTTAAAGGAATACCATATTTGCCATTCTCTTGTGAAGAACTCAAAAACATTGCTTCTGTCATTGCTCAACACCCAAAGCCGCTGAGTGGAAGAGAAGAGAAGTATGTAGCTTTTAAAGCTGATAGTAGTCAATCATTAAGTGCATTCTTCCATCCTCTCTCCTTGTAGTGCTCTTAGGCCCGATCCTGCCCGGGGGCCAAGGTGACCTTCGACCTGGCTGGCCCGCCTGGCTACAGCCCTCTCGTTTGTTAGGGGCTTTATCCACCGACAAAGCAGTCAGGAAGTTGGCAGCCACCCAGCAGCCCCATGGGATGATGACCATCAGCTAGCTCAGCTTACCGCTTGTTACAGGATGGTGGGGAGCATGTGTGTTTGTGTGTCTGTCTGTGGGTGTGCTTGTTACCTCGCATGCATTGGTGTTTATACACACATCTGCATGTCTGCTTGGCATATTTGGCACACATGTATGAAGTGTATTTAAATCAGTGCCTGACCTTTTTTTCATGTGTCTCAGCATTTTTTCCACCACGATAGCTAATGACACGCAAAGAATAACCCTGGAAGCTACTAACGTCCCCATCTTCAAGCTAACCCGATCAGCTACGCATGTTAGCAACAATCAGGCAACTTTCCAGCCACTGGACTCAGGGGACCCCAGCACACTTCTCTCTCTCTTGCGGGCGCGCTCTCTTTCTGCCTGTTCCCCACTCCTCCTCCTCCCTGCAGCCTGCTCATCAGAGCGCTCAGAACAGCTCACTGAAACATTATATCATAATATGCTGTAGTTTCACTCACACCACTCCATAAAAGTCAGGTAATTCACACTTCATTTATATATCGTGCCATTAATAAAGCTGATGAACTTTTACTCCTTAAATCTAATGGGCCATTCTGCCATGACTGCGAGCGGTGCTTACCGTGTTCTCAGCCTCTCTACGCCTGTCTCACCACTTCCCTTTCCTCTATGAGCACTTGGGAGAAAGCTAATTCACAGCTCATGTACAATATTTTATGGGTGAAGAGAGAAAAAGGATGCTTTTTAGGGCTTTTGTCTGACCTTTGTCATGGATGAACCACGACACACATCATATTATGATCTTTTACACTTTTTGGTGCTTCCCTTTGTCCCTCCCTCTACTTGGAAACTATATGAGGTCAGTGACCTTTAGTTGCAAAGCAGGGCATGATGGCTCCCCATCTTGAAGGCTGTTGACAAGCATCTGTGTTCTTTTCAACAACTCGTTGATCCGCCACACTACCCCATCCCTTCTCAGGAATGTAACACAACCGCTCACTGAGGTAACCTAAGCCCCTCCCCTCATCCATCATTTTACAGAAAGAGCAAGGCATGGGGCTTGAAGGGGGAGAGTGCAAAATCAAGGAAGAAATGCAAAATCAAGACCAACTGGGGGTGTAAAGACAGCTGCACCCCATCTTCCAATCCTACTGTTGCTTTCTCTTTCTCTCTTGGACTTTAGATGTGCTTCTAGTCCACTGGCTGTGGAATAATTGATGATTCAATTGAGCTCAGGAGAGTTCTTTGACGAGCAGGAGCTGTTCCTGAGAGCTGGCTTCACTGTTTTATAAAAAAACAGGAAAACAGCACAAGAGAAAGGAACTGGGAGATGGATAGGTCAAGGAAAAGAGCAGCGAGACAGTGGGAGAAGGAGATTGTTAATAGTCTGTTCCCATCATGCCTTTACACAGTCTTCTTTTCTGTTTTCTTCCTCCCTCTAGTCTAATCCTGCCCCATCCCCCTCTTTTCTCCTCCATCCTGATGCCGGGATTGGGGGGCCTGACCTGTCTGGTGATTGATGGTAATGTCTCAGGAAGTCATTTTCCCCGACAGCACCCTGCCGCCTTTCACCAGGCCTGGTGCAGAGGTGAACCCATCACATGGATGCTTTTAACTCTTTGCTTACTCTGCCCTGGTTTTTCTGACCTGTCGATCTCCCACTGTATCGTACCCTCACCCTGAGAACTACCACAGCTGAACCACCTACTTTTACCACCAGCACAAGAAAGAACAGTGGACAAAGAGAATTGTTTCCAGCTTGATGCAAACATTAACTTGTGAAAATGAAAGGCCATAGGAAAGCGCATCTACCAAGAGGCCCCTTTTTCAGGATTCTGAGGATGGATCTCTACAAATCCATTACTGTCAGTGCCCACCACCTCCATTACAGCAATTAGGACATGGTTCCAATGTGAGGAATGCTTTGCTATGCACTGGAATTGCTAACATCTGCCGCATCTCCGCACCATGTGTCAGAGTGTAGTTTTCTTAAACACAGAAGCAGCCTCTCAGCTTCCTCTCTCCGTCTTGCACCCCCAATTCTTCAGCACCGCTCTCCGCATTTATTTTCTTAATTCAACTCAAACTGTGCCTTAAAGAGATCCCTCTCTGTTTGAGTCCAAATAACCTAAAATGATCCGTGAAAAGCTTCCCAGTTCCCATTTTCAACAGGCTTCATTAGTTTTTAATATCTAGCCAAGGAAGGGATGGGAAAATGGCAGCGAGATAATCAATGGAAAGAGGCTGGTAGCCTATTAATCTCCCCCAAAGGATTGTGGGTTAATACACACTCTTGCATAGGCAAGCACGGCTGTGTGGGGAACACATCTGTCTGCCTGGATGGGCTACTTAATGAAACAGCCTACGTTTGGCTGCTGAGATGGATGTCGTTCCACCAGTGAAAAATGAGTTCCCTCTGCCTGTGCTGAGCCACACATGATAGGGCTCTATTCAATTCGCTGGAGACATGACAGCGTCCCCGTGTGAGAGCAGCTTAAACAATGAGGGTGCCGGGTAGGACAGGCAACGCATGGCCACCAGAGCAAGTCTCCGTGGAGATCATATCAGGGAACCCTAATGGAACAAAAGTCTAACTGATCTGGGCAGGGAGGGAAAGTTTAGAAGTAGCACAGCACGCAGATAAGGAAGAACACAAGAGCAGATGAAGGCTGGGCCTTCTGGGATTTAGAAAGAGCCCTGGCTTTTGAGTGACAGTGTCGGTGTGTGTGAAAACGTTGTGGCGTGTGCGTGCACGTGCACTGGGGGGCGCGCGCGCACGTCCTGTGGCGGTGTGGGACGTGACCCCTGATCAGGGAGACCAGTAACAGGAGCTCACCTCCTGTTCTGCGATCTCTCCTCTAACCGTGCTAAACAGCCACCTGAAGACAGGATTAGCCATTGTGACCTGGCCCCAGAGGTAACTGAACTACGCCTCCGGGGACAGACGCGAAACACACACTGTCACGTGTCACACAGACACAGCCAGGTGGAGAGGAACATAGAACGGTGGAAAATAACCCGAGTTAAGTATAGCACTTAGTCACAACATCTTCAGTCACTTTTATGTGAATATATCAACAGTTTCGCTGCTCGAGTACCTCAATAATAAAAGCATAATTGAGACTTTTGGGGAATGTTAAAGATATAGAAAATAAGAGAATGTTTAAAATACATATACTTGAGAGTTGAGTATGATTCTGCTGTTTTTGGTTAAAACAGTCCCTAAGTATGTCTTCCAAACAGTGGAGACAGACGTGGTGAATATAGGTTTAAAATAAAGCTATAAACTCATGGAGGATAGGACAGGTGGCAGAGGGGGGTTGTAAGAGCAAACAGGACACCTATAAGAGGATGAATGCGTTTGGATCCAGTGTACTGTTGAACGAGCCGGGGTGAAGATGTCAGTGGTGTTTGCTGTTGTCTAGTGAAAACAAAGCGGCAGACTCTAAGAGGATTGTGCAACCTAACCTAGAGCCTTGGGGTAGCGGAGATTTGTGCCTGTGCAGAAATTGATGGCTGTCAGCTCCTCTATGCCTCAACTCTGACAGCATGCTTCCATACGTGTTACCGTGGGCACATACAAGCGTGCATGCTGCGCTGTAACAAATGAGCTGTGCTTAATTTGCCACTGATTATGCGGGCTGCTGATGCCCTAAACCCCTTTGAACTTGTAATTGCCCCTGGTTTCATTAATGAACATTAAGGAGGATTCAGAAATGTGTGGCTAATTACACATTTGCCCCTTTTTAATTTCTTCATCTTTCTGTTGGATAAGAAAGCAGGAAAGGAGGAGCAGAGTTGTAGGAGCAATATGAGCGCCAAGAAGGAGGCGCAGGGTTGGGAGGCATGTGCTGCCGTTGTCGCCTGCTTTATCTGAATAATTGTACAAGCTGGTTTATGGGTTTTACAGGGCTGCTTTGTGTGTCATTCGCTGCAGCCCTGGGGATATCAGGGACTAGCTTTCCCCATGATCAATATTCAGAGATTCACATCTAGAGCCAAGGCCTGCTCTGCCTTGATTTAGATTTATATATACTTATTTATACTCTTTTTAAATTTATTTATGCATTTTTTTTGTATTCTTCATCCTGCATTCACATGCTTTGTCTTATCACCATGTGGTGGAGCTATTTTTGATACCAGGTTTGTTATCCATCACACATGTTTGCTTGTACAGCCTTGTAGTCTTATTGGGCAGCAGACAAATCCAGACATTTGAAGAGAAAGAAGGCTGGTCTATATGAAAAAAAGAGACATCAACAACATATGGCTCTATATAAGCTGGGCAGTGGCTGCAGCACTGGGAGGGTCCACTGAGGCTTGTCATGAGGGAAGACTCCGGGAAAAGAGCAACAAATTGACCCGCTCAGCCACAGACTTTGATGTGGAGAGCTCTGTCTCTCAAAAATCAGCCCATATGTTCAAGAGAGGATATCTGAGGGTGGGGATGGTGAGGGGGATTAAAAGGTGGGGGAATAGGTGAGAACAAGAGAAACAATTTCCATGTATAAGGAGCCTACTGTGCCGAAATCCTACAGCCTATCACTGGACTGGCAAAGCAAAAGCATGCATGTGAGCAAGGAGAAGGTAAATGGCAGAGAAAAAAATGGCAGGAGTAGGATCTGGTGCAGCAAGGGTCCCATGACAAACCAAACAGGGAAGCATCAGGTTTGTTTTTGATTTCTACTCCATGCCTCGATCCCTTAAACCTTTCCTATCTGTTCCTCCCGCCCTTCTTTTGGCCTGGTTTGCCGTTTCTATGCTTGTGCTGCTCCTATTCCCCTTTTCATTTTTTTTTTTCTTTTGGTGTGAGACGAATATCAAAGCACCGCTGCGCCAACTTGGAGGCTTGCAGCAGAATCTTATTGGCCTCTAAGATCCGCCGGCATGCTAGTAGTCGCTGTTCTAGCTGCTCTTGCTGCTCTTGCCACAACCCCACAATCAACTGTGGGGAGATGAGGCTAGCCTGCAGGGTGGTACCTTTGCACGGGTAATTTAAGAAATCTAGCTCTAAGAAAGAAACCAAAATCCTTTTACGGACTTATAGGGAACAAAACCAAAACATGCTACCAGCATCCTAATAACTGCTTTTCCACCAAGGGCATATTATATGCTAACACAGGCTACACATGATGTCATTTAGCCTTATTTTGTTCAGAGTCAGCTCAGCCAGACCCCATCGAGCAGGTCTGTGTTATGACTACAGCAGCAGCGGATTGCGTTGCCGTGCTAAAGGAAGGGGAACATCCCCCTTCTGAGGCCTATTCTCAGTGGGGCTTAAAAGAAGTTTCCTCTGCTGGTTTTTTTTTTTTTTTTTTTTTTTTTTTTTTGCAACAAACACATCTGCGAGTGTTTTTGCAAGAGTCTCTTGCTGTACGGAGCTGAGTTTATAAATCTGACCTTCACAGGATTCTGCTGCGGTCAGAGCACATGCAGTCACCCCTGCAAGGGCCGAAATCCCGCTGCGTTCTAAGACTTCCATTGAACTGTTGTGACCCTTATTTAAAAAAAAAACCTCTGATTAAATATTATTTTATAATTATTCTATTTTTTATAACTTCACTTTCTTCAAATTTTGTTCATCTGATCGGGTTAGCTTTGTTTTCATCTTTTGCAAATGTTGTACTAACACGTAGCCTAATCATGTCCGTGCAGTGGGAAACATGTCATAAACAGTTTTTTCGCAGAAAGTGCTTCTCTTGGATACTTTATTAAACAATTTGCATTAAAATGCAAACAGGTGGCCTGAAAATTAACAGGGGGGAAATATAAGCTCTGGGAAAAGCAAAAATTGCTGC
>CAAE01015019.1:1093247-1106389 GCA_000180735.1 Tetraodon nigroviridis
AAAACTTTATAACAAATGCAGCACATGTTTGTTAAAATAGGACAAATAAATTCAACTTAGCACCAGTGGATTTTTAAAAAATAGTAAAAAAAAAGTAGGGTTCAATATCTTTTGACAGTTTATAAGGAGAAAGAGCTAAGGTATTTCAAACTGTTAGCAGATGTGCATCCACAGCAGTTAAATGTTGACAACACACAATGATTAGATGGACTGGAGGAGCTTGCACAAAACTGGGGATACTACAGAGAAAACTGTTTAGTCTACGCTGAGAACATGCCCCTCTCTTCAAATGGATGGACTCGTACACTTGTTTATCATACGGGACAAACATCCGTTGCCAGGGTCCGGCCTTGCCTGCACACATGTCTTGTGAATGACCCTGTCGAGCTCTTTTATGTGCATCTATAAAGGGCAGCCAGGAGGGCTCGACCTGCCGATGACACCCCGTTACCAGGGAGACTAACACTATGCCGGGCAAAGATTGGTGTTTGGTGGTGGCGGGGATGCTGGGGTAGCCTCTGTCACGGGTGTCTAATGAGGTTTTCTGCCTAATACACTCATCAGATGGCGTGAGTGTGGTTGGCACCTGTATATTCACATAGCCCCATTCCAGACTGAGAATTACCTTAAGATCATTTTGGTGTAAAGAGGATAAAACATGAGCCTTAACAAGAAACATATTTATGTCTAATCTTATCTCCGCACACTGTATTCCATAGAAACGGCAGTTTTAAAGTTCACAGCTGAAGGCTTTTCCAAATAACACTTGCCTTAAAAGGAGCCCAGGGGACCAATACACCTGGCTTAACAGCTTAACAGAAATTCCCCCAAACACCCGGGCCAAAGGGTGTCCTGAAACAAAACCCGAGAAGCTTGATGCCTCAAACGGATCCCCCCTTCTATATCTGACTGACCATTCTGTGCCTCCCTCCTGCCGTCTATCTAGCACACGCGCTCTCAGCTGGCCTAGTTTGGTTCTGAGGTCTCTTATTTATTTTCAGATGTGTTTCAGGGTTTACCCTTGTTGAAGGCAAGGCCACAGTCCCAGAGTGGTATCTTTGGATTTGAGTGCTTCCTGTTTTCATTGCAAGGCCGACCCCTGTCTTTACAAGGGTGAGTAGAGGCTTACAGGGGGCTGGCAGGGGGTGAGAGAAAAGAAGACCAGGGGCACCCAGGGGCTGATTGTAGATTTAGAGTTTTTACCAAACAAAATACATCGCCTGCACCATCCGTAAAAATCTCGATTTTTTGCTTTATTTTCTTCTCTATTACTTCTCAATCTATACTGTATCCTGAAGTGCATTTTTGTTGCCAGTGCTTTTGAGGCACTCTAGAACATTTTACCCCTAACAGTGAAGTTTACCTTTCAGATAACATAATCTCCCTGCAGTATTGAAAAGCTTATACCAACAGTCTGGGATTTTCCTAGCCCTAATGTGGCTGGAAGACGTCCAGAAACACATGGAGAGGGAGGGGGAATTAGAAAGAGAGAAAGACATGGGAGTGGGAGGGATAAAAAAGGGATTGGAAAGACCGGCTGACCCTCTTCTGTCGGCTAACTCCAGCTGATCTGCCCAGCCATTTGTCAGTATATGGGGCATTTAAGGTTGCCACCTCAAATGCCCTTGTAGAGACAGCTTGAAAATGCCACTCAAATGAAATCTATATGTCTCTTAATATTTTCTCTCATCTGAGCTGGAAGATACATAAAAATGGTTTATTATCAACATGTGGCATTCTGGAAAATGGACATTTTGTACTTTCTTTCCAAAAAAAAATTGACACACAGAGGCCTAAGGGGGAGAGTGAGCGCACAATTCCGTTATATTGAATCTAAAAGCCAACAGTTGTTACTATTGGTCTCTGTTGTTTTTCTGTGTGTGAGCACAGGGGGGTCGAGTCCTTTTGAGCTTTTCAGAAGAAGTGACAATGGCTGGGTGTTGAGAACATATGTAGAGAGACCCCCGCGGCTCATGGACGAGGAGCTCCATGCCGGCCCTCACAGTTTGAGAAAATACAAGGCCGCTCCTTTCACTCCTCACCCCTCAGTTAATGAATGCATGAATAGCAGAATGCCACTATAGGCCATTCAGGGGCCAAAGTCCCCAAGAATTCACCCTTGCACAAATGCATCTAGCAATAGCAAATACATTTGCTTAACAAATTAAAAGAAAAGAGAATCGTGTGTGTGTGTGTGTGTGTGTGTCTGTGTGGGAGAGAGTTTATGGGTGGGAGAATTTGATGGTGAGAAGAGAAGGGGGATAATTCAATTAGTCTTCTTCCTCAGTAGGGAAATGAAGGCAGGTTAAAAGGGAGGGATTATTTTTTGAACAAGACCAACTAGGACTTTTCACAAAAGAAACAAATAAAGATTGGAGAGAACATCTACGAGCAGTGGATGCTATAAAGGGGAGCAAGACAGAGAGAAACGGGGCCTTGAAAGCTCGGCTCTCTCTGAATAAACCAGACAAAAAATAAGCCTGTGCCCAACGCTGGGGTTTTTCCCTTTCTCGTTTCCCTTTGGCCTTTTCAATCAAATTTTAAGAAACAATTCTAAAGAAACAAGAAAACAAGAACCACCAAAGCAGTGATATCATTTTTTTTTTTTTCATGTTTACTTGTCAGGAAACTATGTAAAATCTCTGACTAAAATGGTAAATCAGAACCCTAAAGATATTAAAGATATAACAATGCAGTTTTGAGGTAAAAGTACTGTAAAATTTGTTCCCTCAAGCGTAAATTGATTGCCACTACAAAAAAAAAAAAAATGGTGTCACTCCTACCCCGAGCGTGTGAATGGAACCCGGTTTGTTTAGTATGGTGCGAGGTCTGGAGTCAGGGAGCGATGGAGCTGTGAACAGCTGTGAAGTCATTTTGATAATGACGGGAATAATAAGCACGCAGACTGGCGTGGTGGAGCCGCTAAGGCCTGCAAGGCTCAGGGCTTTGCTGTTGCAGCTTCACTGCTCCTGAATAGATAAAAGTGATTAAAGCACTCCTGATTATCCCTGACCAATATGTAATGGATTTACAGCCCTTTCAATTAGACCGTATTCGCTGGCCACACATTACTTCGGCTTTTGGTTCGGTAATCAGGGTGCAAGGTGCCATGGGTAAGGAGAGGGCACAGGCAAAGAAGGGGGGGAAAGCAGGAGAGAACTGAGTTATAAATGTGCAGCTCTCTTTCTTTTACTATCACACTCTCTTTTTTTATGGTCCTGCAATCTCTGGGACATGTGAGCAGCTTGTGTCCTGCAGTGCAGACTCCTCCTGAAACCTGACCTGTGTTGCAAAATCAATACACCCTGATGTTCTGATAATGTCCTGACATTAGTGAAGGGTGTGTGAGCGTGTGTACTATTGTGCGCACCAGTGACTGAATCGCATAATCTAATTTTAATTTAGGCACATGTGTTGCTGCTTGGGTTGCTTGAAGTGTCGTTGCTTGGAGACGACAGAAACACAAAAGAGAAAAAGGTTTATTTGAGCAAAATTTAGTGGGAAAGGGCAGACATACTGTGGATGTCATGTTGTGTTTCATTGCTCTGCCACCTGGCCCTGTTACCACTGGCAGATAAAATCTCTCCGTGTTTTTTGCATTGCCCCCATACTACCTTTCATTTCACGATTGTGCTTGACCGTGAAAGTAGGTAATTGGCGTTAAATAATTACCAAATACCCCTGCATCTGTGTTGGGACCTGCAGTACTCTGAAAAAAAGCCCAGAGTGTGTCGAGCAGAGTAAACACTCCAAACTGATTAGATTGACCTGGTCACTGCGTCCCTCTGACAGCTGTCCGACAGGTGAGCATCACAGCACTGCTGTCACTCACTCACTCACTCTCTCACTAACAACTGTGTGACAGGTGCGCGTGTGTGTGTATGTGTGTGCACATCACACTTGGGTTCTTACCGTGAGATGCTGGAAAAGCCACGCCCTCATGATGTTAGTGGCCACCTTGGGGAAGATGCCGCGCTTTTTCTGCCTTCTCTTGTCTTTTTCTGGATCATCGTCGTCCCCTGTGCCAGGCGATGCAACGCTGTTGTCTAAGCCATCTCCTGGACGGAAACCAAACCCAGCATTAAATAACATCTTGGGCAAAGCCACAGAGCACACAACAGTGAAATCCTCAAAAAGGCAAAACTGAAATGGAGAAAGTCAAGGCTCAAGAAGTTTAAGACACGTGGAAGATGGATATATGAACAAATACCACAAATGCCTATGAAAGAATTCAAAAGCTCTGCGGTGAGGCCCAAAGAACCGCTGCAGCAAAGCCAGCGTTGTGAAGAAAAGATATGGAGGTTGGGGGATTTAGAGCGCCTTAGAGGAAGGCCTGTACAGTGGGTAAGGAATTTACACACAGGCCTCGTAGAGTTTGTCTATATTCTGGAGCACAGAAGAGGGAAACGGAGGTTAATGACTCGACTGTTATGGTTGGACGATGAAACATTGGGTTCCTTGTTGGAGTACTGCACTGAAACGACTAGGAAAAAGTGGAGCAAGATGACTGAAAAAAAGGACGAGGGAGCCACTACAGTAGAGACTTGAATCATAACATTAATTCAATTAAATTTACATGCTTGACAGAATGTGAAGCATTTTTCATAGTTTGAAAAAGCCAAAGGGGACAGAAAGGAGTTAGGCCCACATGTCCAGCCATACACAGACACATGCTTGCACAGAAAACCCATAATTCACGGCATCCATTTGAGACGCACAAATATTAAAGTAAGAATGTGATTTGGGGTTGCTCATTGTTGCACTTCGATGCACATAATGGACTCGTCTGCCCCCCTCCTCCCCATAGAACCCGACTCTCCACTCCCACTTCTTTCCCTCACAGCAACCCCTCCCCATTCTGCCAGATTAGCATGACAGACCAGTGGCAGCTTTGCCTGCATTAATGTCCGTCACTGTTTGATTTCAAGAGGAAAACATGCACACACACACACATACACACAAACACACACAGGCCCAATTTCTCCTTCAATTCCAACTTTCCATCTTTGTCCCCTGCCTTTTCCTTGTTCGTCTTCCTCTGCCATTAATTGTGCATTAGCAAAAATGATTTACTTTTAACAGTCATACTTATTTTTTCTTGCCCCCGGGCACAAATGCCTTGAAAGCCTTCCTTGAGGGCATCTAAATTATGTATCTGAAAAACTCCTCCACTAAGACAGCGAAGGACCCGGACTCTCTCAAAATCCAGGCTCAGATGTCTTCCTGTTTTTAGCGAAGCATCAATCACAACCACCTATACATGTCGTAATCTTGCATAAATATTTGAACTAATAAAATTAAAAAGGGTGAAAAGAAAAAGGATTTGACTGGTGGCATAATCAAATGCAAAATAAATGAATAATACAAGGACAGCAGGGGCCCTCTCCTCTAACTACTTTCCCTACTTTCTTTATCTTCTTTTCCTGCCTTGTTTTTCCCGTTTTTGTTCTCTCTTTTTGTCCGCAGTGTTTTCCTTCCACATCATTAGCACAGAGCCACACGAAAGAGTAAAACAGAAGGGCCGACGTTGCACTCCCTCTGTGAAGTTAGAGAAGCAACAGCCCATCTGAAGCACATATGGGAATAGAGATAGACTAGGGGTGTTGTAATTGTAGAATGGGAATTCATTAGCGGCAAATGCCGTAAATCCCAGGCTAAGTATGATTCCTTGTTCAGGAAAGCCTAAAACAATAAACTTTGGTCTGGCCATTGCCCTTCTCTGGCTGTGAAGGGGCTTCCTGAGAAATGTGACCCAGAAGGAAGCCAAGCCTGACTCCCCCAGTTTGCTTCCAAACTTCAATAACAACACAACTAGTGAACTGTGAATTTCAACCACCCTCCTCTTGTTTCTCCACCTTGGAGTTCCAGTGAATGATGTTGTTACACAGTTAGGTTTGTTTGTTTGCATGCCGCTGGCTTCGATGTTGATTTTCAAGCTAGCCTCCAAATCCCCCCTCCTGCTGGGAGCAGTCAGGCTCATCCAATGGAACCACACAGTGGCCAAAAGGCCGGCAGATTAATTTTATTGACATTTCCATTTTCACTGCAATGCGATAGCCTCCCTCCAGCCAGGGCCAGAACGACCCATGCGTATTTACAGACTGACCTGTCACTTCATTACCGAGCATGCTTGCTGCCTCTTGCCCTTGCCTGCAAAGGTGAAATCGGACTCCAAGCCTTTCTACTCCTCTGTCTCCCTCCGTTTTGTGTTGTGCACGATGCTTACACGGAATAAACACGTGGCATAAAAGGCATTTGATGATTTTTGTGCAAAGGATTTATATTTATATGCAAAGTGCAGGGTTGGGTTTAGTGAAAATGTTAAGAAAGAACAAAGATAAAACACAGCTAAAAAGAAAAGGGGAATAAAACACACAAAAAGGGGGAACAAGAACAAACATTAGAAGAGAGAGCAGAAAAAAAGAAGAAAGAAGAACCAACTTGCACAACCTCATTACATTTAAAGGAGAGCTGGTGCTTTGCATCCACCCCCACTTCTTTCTTATGAGCAACAGAATGAACGCTCCAGGGCAAATTGTCCCAAACGCTAATGGATTCTGACTGTTCCCTGGCAACTCTGCCATTCTAACCTGTGTGGATGTGCACCTCTGAGAAAAAAAAAGGGAAAAAAGAGAAGCGGGTAAAGAAAAAAGTGCAGGGCAGAGCAGAGGGAAGCGTCCCATCATCTGGCCATGTGACACAGATGGGGGTTGGCTATTAGGAGGCAGCCGAAAGGCCTCGGGGAGCCGAGGTGCTGGAGTGTAGCCCCAGGCACTTTTGGAAAAGCAGCGCCCTTGGAGACGAAAAAAAGACAGCCCCCCCAACTCTCCTTCTGTCTTCCCTCACTCTTTGCTGCTCCCTCCCTTACCCACTTCACCAATATCTTGACTTAAAGTGCTTGCTGTGAAACTTTGTGCATATTTTCTATGCAATGAGTCTATGATGGCGTAATCAAGCAAGAAGACAATGACCAGAAACAACGAGGGCGAGAGAACGAAAGAAAACACTAGCAAACAAACAAGCACGCAGGTCCAAGAGCACATTACCCTCACATGCATTCCCTCTCTCATCACCAGTGGGTGGTTATTAAAAATGCATTCACATATATCTCCCTGCCACTAAATTGGTCTCAGGGCTGCACTCATTAACGGGTTGGGAAAGGACTGTAAACACACCAGGCAACTCTGCTTATCTAACGACAGTGCATTCGGGCTTGCTTCAAGATTTCATGCACAAAGAACTGATTTAGCACAAAGTGTCCTACAGTCGCTGCTGAGACTGGGGGTTGAGGGGTGGGGGTAAGATTTGGGGAAGGCCTAATGACGCTGGAGATCATGCTTCATGTCCAGGAGGCACGCTGGCCCTGGGGGAGTCACCAGAGTCTTGTCAACCCTTGAAGCAATATGGATAAGACTGTGAGTAACATATCCAAACGCTGTCAGGACAGTAAGAATGGCTTGCTGCCCTTTGTTGTTCTGTACTATTCCATGCATGAATGAAAAAGTACATTCAGAATAGACGGAAACCCAGGACCTTATAAAAGAACACAATATACTTAACTGCCTCAGTACTATTAATACTACTAGACAACCTCTAGACAAACTTTTGCGTATTATTATGGCCTGTGCAGTGATTTTGCACTGGGAGGCCCCAGCATTTGTTTCAGGGTAATGAAGCAAGAGTGTAGAGGCAGTGGCTTATGGAAGCTGTGGCTAAAGTGACTAATTACAACAGACCCCCCACCCAAGCCCTCTGTCAACCCAAACTAGTCAGCTGTGCTCACTCAAGCTCAAACTAAGAAGACAACCTGGGAGGAAAGTTATAAGAAAATGATGAGTAAGTACGGGACGGAAACAATGTGATTTATGGCACCGAGAGCTTCTTTGGCTTTCTTTGCCTCCCCATAGGTCTGCAGCCCTCCCTCCAATGCCCTTCCATTACACCACTTTTCGCCCCATAGGCCTGGCCACAGAGAATGAAGAGAAAAGAAGAGGGATTTAGAGCCTTCCTTTCCCCTCTTTTTTTCCTCAACTTTTCAGCCAACATAAGCGCCGTTTAGCACATTCAGTCCCCCAAATGGAAGCGAATGAGTGAAGCTGCGGGGGCTCCTCTTTTGTTCGTTTGGTTACCCCTTTTATTTAATCAGGATTTACGAAGGGGTCTTTGCCGGCTCTGGGACCACGTGCTCTTGATGCACACACAAGTATACACACATGCACACACACTTCTCGCTTGTACACACACAAACATACTTCTTCAATTGCATGAGTGAAAGGGTCAGCACTCTGTAAGTCTGTAATGACAGAAGATTATGGGTCAACATAATCAATATATATTTATATATATATTATATTATATTTTTTATAAGTTTAAAAAAGTAAAATAAACATTTTCTTTAATGATAAAATAGTTTACTTTCCTATTTGCACCAAAAAGTAGCCCATCACTGAACATCTTATACAACACACCATAATCATTGGTACAGTAGATGCAGGATCTAAACAAAACTGTTTCAGTGGGGCTGCATCATCGCAACCTGTGTTTTACGCTGATTATTTCCTGATCTGTGCTTAAACAGGCAGCAGCCCCTAGCACTGGACCATAAAACAACAGCTTAGTAAACAGCAAGCATGCTGACAAATTGGTAGCGCTCAGGCTGTAGTCATTAACAGCCCTAAAACCTGTCAGTGCAATTATAGCAAGCTCTCCCATTCAGCCTGTCTCCCTGCGAAACTCAGTTGTCACAACCCACCTCCTCTTTACTGCCCACTCTTACCACATGAACAACAGCTAAAGGTAAAGGATGCAAGACTATGGTGTTCAGCTCTCTATCCCAGTGGTCATAGAACCCAAGAGAAATAAGGGCAAACCTTCATTTCAGATGCAGCTGTATTTGCATTCTGAGTGCTACAACTGAGCGGTTCCCTTTACATGAGTAGTAATGTGTAGTTGTCTTCCCCAAAAAACACATCATTAAGTGTTCCCTTAAATGAAGTGGAATAAGAGCTTCTAATTAGATGTTTTTTTCCTATGTGTGGGGAAGCGAAGCAGTCAGGCAGTAAGAAAGGCAAAGAGGGGAAAAGGAAGGGTGGTAGCAGGGGTGGTTTTGAGGGGGTAGTTGCTCAACAGCTCCTGTACCTCCTATGCTCCGTCCCTTCCCCGCCCTTTCTCTAAACCCCCTAACCCTGCCATCAGGCAGATATCTCTCTGTCATCCCAGGAATGCTGGAGATAACTATCGCCTCTCAGTGATACAAGGCCTCTCTACTCTCACAGTCACAATGTTGACCCTTCTGTGCACATCTCTACCATAGAGGGCAAGGTTGAAATAAAGAAAGCACAAAAAAGACAGGGGAGGGGATGCGCTGGAGGGCTGGAGGTAAAACTTGGTTTTAACAACCAGCTAGGCCATTTTACTCTTTAACCCAAAATGGGGGCTGGAGCAAAGCTATCCTCCCCTTTCACCGTCCTCCCTCAAGCCAAAAGAGTGGTGGTGGTGAGGGGGGGGCGGGGGGCGTCAGGCTGCCTGGTTACAGCCTTTTCTCCAAAGCCATTGCTTCCAACTCTCTCACTCCCTCTCTCTCTCTTTTTTTTTTACAACATTATCATCTGCCAAAATCTTAAGGTTAGCATGACTTTCAGAACCCTAAGTGAATTAACTGTTGGTGCAATTGCATTTGTACCGGAAGCAAAAATGCTCTTTTTGTGTAATACTTTTAGACTTTGGCCTGCAAAATACTCGCCTTTTAAGCTCTTGTGTTTTCTTATACTTCCTTCTAAATGCAAGAAAGAACTATGTGAGATATATATATATATATAAGAAGCTATGTCAGCTGACAGTACTATCAAATATGTTCTTTATTTGAGAAAAAGACTGTTGAATTAAAAGGAACAGATAGAGATGTATGAAAGAAGACAAGCTGTTGCAGATGTCAAGGCCCAATTTGCATGAATAGCAAAGGACTAAATTGCAGGGGATGGGGACACCTCCCGCCACACTGCTTCCCCACACTCTTTTTTGGGGGAACTAAAAAAAGAGTTGTGATGCCCATGACTGCTCCTCACTCAGCAGACAGGGATCAGTGGCTAATGAAGGGCTTTGGGTCTCCACCAGGCATTTCACACTCTTTGCCTCCCTGACAACTCGACCCGTCTTTCCCTGCACTTCAACACTACCGCTTGGTCTGCCCTCAAAGTCCAGCTCAAATAGGGGCTAATTGGTCTCTAAGGTAACTTTATTTCTCCCATTTCAAATTTAGAGAAAAAGAAAAATTACAAAGCTGTCAGTTCACCTGTTCTTCTCCGATGTCTTCCTAATTGAGCTTTTTAGACCTGATAATATAAGTCATTGTATCGTAACTCTAATATTCAGCATTTATTGACTGTCTCACTGTGGCTTAGTGATTTTTAAACACGTAGTTTTTAACTAAGCCTGATACCATGTCAGCAATACTGATATGAACAAATCTTTCAGACTGATGGAAGGGGAGAGTTTTAGATTTACACAAGGCATCGTTGACACTCTTGATAAACAGGGCCATCAAACTTTCACTGACACGAGGTTTTACCACAGCTGCGGGACTTTTGTAGAGTAAATGTATGAAAAGGGTTTATAAATCAACAAGTCAACCATCAGATTGTAGCCTCTGCTCAGCAGCCCCCTCATCAGCCAAATGCCATGAAGTTTTTTTCCCCCTCAGTCGGTCTTTTTTTTTTTTTTTTGACGAATGTCCTGGAGGCAGGGAACAAAGCGAGCAGAACTGATTACTGCACTGCTGCCCTGCTCCGCCAGTCTAAACTCTGTTTGGCTTCCTAATGAGCTCACTAAAAACCCAATTCATCACCCATAACCCCTTTTCAGCTTCCCTTGAAATCCCCCCATTATGGCTAGTCAAGGACAGTCCGTTTACAAGCTTTGAGCTGGGGTCAAGGGCTGTAGGGGTTGAAGCCAATGGACAAGGCAACACCAACCAACATTGTTTTAAAACAAGGGATATTTTCTATGTGGCTTCTCTGACCTTAGAAATGTAAATCTCCTATGATTACATTATTTCCAACCAATCTTCTACTTAAATTGTCCCACTCTAGTGATCTTAAACACAAATCCATTCCATCAATATCCCAGCTAGAGCAAAACAACTTTATCCATGCAACAGTGGGAATGTCCCACTTCATCCTGCAAAGATTAGGATAATGAAATGGGAACATAAGCGATGCATGCAGAAAAATGTATATTATGGGCAGTGAAAAGAGACAGAAAAAAGGGATAAGATAAATAAAAACAAAACCATGTCAAACATGGCTAGATGAAAATGAAAATTAAGAAATGAAGAATGTTTTGAAGAAGTGATACACAAGAGCCAGTGAGTGTTAGAAGGAGGGTTGGAAACAGAGGTGTGGAGGAGGAGGACAGGAAGGGGTTGGGGTAAACTCCCACAGTTCCTCATTACATGGAGCTGAAATGATCCTCCTGACACCTGAGCTGTAACCAAGAGATTACAGAATTGATGAATCCTTGGTTTAAAATGCAGCTGTTTTATTCTGCTTTAGTAATTAATTCTTTTTCCAATAGCGTATTGATTAAGCGTAGCCCCTGATAAAGTTCAAACTGAGAGAGATCCCTCCTGGGCTTTTGCTCGGCCTGCTCTGGAGTCAATGAAAACTTCCTCCCTCCACCTGCATCTCTTTCTGCCAGTGCAGTTTACACTCATAAATTAGTCAGATCAGTGAGATGAAAGGTTCCTGCTCACTTCATACTGGTTTTGTTGGCCTTCTTGCTGAAATAAGAAACCATTTTATTGCACCTACACAAATGTGGATTAAGACGTCCCTGTTACACAACTCACAAAAACATTAATTTCAACTAGGTTTTTTTTTTGCAAACCAACATGCATGTAGCCAAGAGACAGCTCTTTCAACCCGTAGCTGACTCTTTTACCTCCTTTTTCCTCCTCCATCGCTCTCATTTTGACCTTAATTGTAGATTAAGGCACACAGTGTCTTCTTTTACACAACTATAATTTTATTCTTTTTATTGCTTTTTTTTCTCTACAACCGCTAGAGAGCATCTGATCAACATAAGGAAGACTCTCCAGGGAGCCGATGGGCATAGAAATCAGATCCATCTTTACAAGAGTGTCAGCTGCACATGTCCTGTCGAGACCCCTCACCTAACAGCTCCTTTACAAGTCAATAACATGGGCTCACTGTCCTCCATCCAGTCCAGTATGTGTTTCCACAGCCTGGCTGTGGTGGGGACACCATTAGAATTTTTCAGTCCTGCTGCTGTTATTATTTAACTCAGTGGAAAAAGCCACTGAATCATGGTAACCAAATCCAAGGATGCAGAAAAGTGGTTCTGACTGGATCGGTTACATCAAATTATTTGAAACATTACACAGTAGCAACACAAATAAATAAGATCAGTACCGAATTAAAAGTAAGCCTCAGCAATTTTCTGCCTAACCCATTACCACGTGGACTCATCTGCTATCCCTGTTTGACAAGGGACATTGGTGTCCCAATAAGACCAAAAGGGCCAGTTTAATGACTTTTTCAGCACTAATGAAAAAGTGAATGAATTATGAAGAGAGAAGGTAAAAATATAATTAGAAGGTGAAAGTAGTGGTTAATACATTTACTCGAGCCTATTTCCTTCCAATAATGGGGCCGCAACGTGGAAAGAGAGGCTTCTTACATATCTTGTATCGACTGTTCGCCCTTCTCCGTAAGGTAAATGCAGCAGGTCATTTCATTAAGGTCCAAATCTTTGCTAATAATTTTGATTTTAGGAGCTTGACAGCTGTTGGTAGTGGGAAGTGAACAGCAAGAGGACAGCCTATTATGGCTGTGAAAAATACAAACCCGGCTCAAATTACTGCCACTCTACCTCGCTGACCTACTAAGAATTATACTCTGTTGCATTTCTAGAATTTATCTTTTGTTTAGCTGATGGGGTTAAATAAAGACTAAGAGAGCAATCCATTAAGAAAAAAATTACAATCTGGTCTAACCAGTGCATAATAACACAAATGTGCCTACAAGATTCAAGCTCGAGACTGAAAAGACTTGAAATGGCCAAAGCCTGTCAGTGTGGTAGACCTTACTCTCGATGTGTCTGGTCCTGCAAGTTAATATGCAACT
>CAAE01015019.1:1106710-1134085 GCA_000180735.1 Tetraodon nigroviridis
CACGCTAAGTTCAGAAGACAAGGGGGGAAAAAAAGGTCTTCCTCTGATGTTATTAATTAGAAGTGCTCTATGGTTCTTCTTTTTGAAGCTTTTCATCTCCTTTTGTCTCAACCTCTCCTCTCTTTTTTTGTGCAGCCCTCATTATTGACTTCTCAATTTTCCCCTCACATCCAACTCCTGATCTAGCAATAGCTTCTGCAGGAGTGCCCAGCCCGACAATACCCTGAAGCCCCCTCTCCGAGACGATGGCTGGGGAGCCCTGTAAGCTCGTCCAGCCCTACAGCTCCCACCAGCCCACCACTCACTCTGACTGAGGCCAAAATCAAAGAGAGAGGCCCTTAAAATATAACCATGTACATAATGAGGGTGCTCTGAAAAACAATAAGCATACACACCAAAGGAGAGTAGGAGTACAAAAGAGGGAGAGGAAAAACTGAAGGAATGTTAGCCTGCAAGTGTTCTAAAAAAGTGAACAACACAGTGTGGGTGAGAAAGAAAACACAATCATACTGTGCTTTAGGAGAGAGGGCAAAGGGCCACAGTCAGTGGTGATGGTAGCCGGGGCCACGTATCTATGCAAGCACATATCTGAACCCTGAACAACAAGGGGGTTTGCGGCATGCCTCTGGACCTGAAGGGAGCACGACTAATTTCTGCACAACAATAGGCTTGAATGGACGCCCACACAATGGCAGGTGCTTTGAATAGCAGCAGGGCCCTTGCAGCAGGGATCTTCTCCTCTCTCTTGCTCCGAGGTCTTAGGTTCTGCCTTATGTAACCTTTCATTTTCAACCAGGCTTCCCTTTGACTCATAAAGAAGGAAAAAGATCTCATGGCGGGGTGGGGGGGTTGCTGTAGGAGATAGCCAGGTCTTTAAGGTGCAATAAGTTTGTCTGCATGTTCTGTGCATGTTGCACAGAAAATGCATCCTTTCTTGACTTCTTTATCAGCCTTTCTTGACCTGTTTATCCTTGCCCCACAATTTTTCCCCATTATATTTTTGTTTGGTTTTTTAATCTCATTGTTGTTCTGTTAGTTTTTTTTTACAGCAGTTGTGTTTGTTGTGTGGCTGCTGGGCTCTCCTGTAGGCTGTGTTGCAGTGGCTAAGGAGGCCCCCCCTGCACCCCCAACAACACCACCAACACCTTAAGAGCATTCTTTCCGGGGTCAGAAGGTCAGCTTCACAGATGTCTCCTGCAGACACTTAGTTGTCTAAGGACTGCATCCCTGGGAGTAAGCATTCACACTAAACAATGCAGGTTTTCCCCTTACTTTGTTGCATTTTTCCCTCTTTTTTTCAGCTCTAACTTTGCATTGTTTTATTTTTGAATTAAGCCATAGTATGGGTGTAATTTTTCCAAGGTGGAGGGTTTTCGGTTTAGATAACAAAGAAAAGCCCTGCTTATCAAAAGATAGTGGTGGTTTCGTGCTGCACTCATTCTTTTAAACACTCCCTGTCTCCATAAATTTCCTCCAATTGTTCTAAAGAGGCCGTCATCTCTGCCCGATGGCAGAGGGAACAATTTTAAATGTCTTTTTCTTCCCTAAGCAGTGTTGCCAGGGGAGAAAAAACGAAAACATGTAACTATTCCTAAATCCACTCTGGGAAACTGATACAAGAGAGAGACCCTAAATGAAAAACAGAGACAATATTTAAACTACAACTTAAAAAAAAAAAATCTTCATTAAAAGGGAATCTCTGTCTGATTTTTTTAGGCGGAATGTGAAAGTGCCATTGGAGAGAGTTGTGTTTAACATTCAAGTTCTGCCTTAAAACCCAAAACACTGTGTAACTGAAAGAACGCTTTTTAAAAAAAATAAAATAAAAACTAGCACTGAGCTACCCGTGAATATTTTGTTCCTTTTTATCTTGTATTCCCCAATTCCTTTCCTGCGATTGATATGCTGTTTTGCTTCCCCTTCCAACCACCTCTTCTATAGTCTGCAAATTGATAACCCTCTAAATGAATTATGTTGAATGCATAATGAAGGTTTGCTCAGCCTCAGCCCTGCAGCCAGCCAGAATGAAGCATCTTGGTTTGGCATGTTTGATTCGTTTTGTTGCACATTTATCCCCAGCCTTCTTTCAGAGTGTGCACTGCTTGGGGCATGTAAATAAGAAATTATCCTTACTGACTAACATGGCTAATACCTCCTCTGGGGTAATCAAAAATTATTAGACGCTTGCTTCCAATAAACATTAGGGCTCATGGCAGGAAGTACTGTCAAATTGCTCACCTCTGCCTGCTCCCCAATACCCATAAAATGGGCAGACAAAAGTGATCAGGTGTGGAAAAAGCACTCTGGCTACATGGAAACTGAGACTGCGGGAGTGCTATTATGCCTAAAAAAGCAGCCCTTGGCTTTAAGAGTCATTAAAGCATGTACTAGAGTAGGAATCAGACTAGAAAATGAGCTTATCTTGTATAATGCCCTCAAAAGCTTTGCATAAACGTGAAAAATGTGTGCATGAAAATCAGAAGCAGAGAGGAGGAACTCAGATTGTAACACACTTTCTTTCTCATCCTCCCACTCTCTTGGATGGTGGTAGCATGGTTAAAGCGCTACCTGTAGGGTATAGCTACTCTGCTCAGTTCAATATGCATGTAGGCATCAGCGTGTAAACCCTGGTTTACACAAGAGAAAACCACACAGCAAGTGAACAGGCTGTGGCTGCCCTCACTAAGCCACCCGACTCAACCGCATGTCGTCTTTTGGGAAGGACCTTTGCTGTGATGTGATGTGTGATATTAGGGGGAGGAGAACTAGCAGGGTGGGGGAGGTGGAGGGGATTAAAGAGACAAGGGAGGTGGAAAACAGAAAGTAAAAGAGCACAAGGCCCATTGGTCAAACACAAAGGGGGAAAAAATGGGAAGGACATCTGAAGTCAGGGTTAAACTCCACATAAGCACACCTTAAACAGGCCTGCGCTGGCAGTCAGAGTTTTCAGGGTTTCCCTGCAGGTGTGCCTTTGACAGACCTAGCCCCCTAACCTCTCTCTGATCTAGACTGAGGCCCGGGGTGAGACACAGAAGAAACTGGTGGCATCTTGCTGCCTCTGCCCCCCACCTCCTTTCCAAATCTCCATTCTCTGTCTGCTACATTCACCCACGCATGCTTACACTCTCTGTAAACACACACACAACCACACTGCCAGACAAGGAGAAAACAAATCTGGTGAGGACTAGAGCAATTGGATTATCACCTCTTAAGGGTGACTTCTTGGCTGACCCCCTTCGGGCTAGCTTGCTAAAACATGACAGAAAATTTCCTGTGAAAACATTTGCTCTTTAAAGAACTGAAGCTCTGTCGTCCTAGGGAAAATACAGCGGCATCAGTAGATGGGGGTATGCCCTTCGGGGCATGTGCTCCAATCCCTCTCAGTGTTTTTGTGCACTCGTCCTCATCGCCACATGCACTAGAGTAATCAGCAGTGGAACACAGGTGCGTAAACGCATTGTATGATGAAAAGATACATCAGCGCTCATCCTTTGTTTGCAGTCCAGTTCAATCATTTTACAATCGGAATTCTTCAGCAGCATGTTGCCCGAGCTGCGTTTTAATCAGCGCCTAAAATGGTCTGTATGGAGTTCTTGAAAGAGTGCAGGAAAAAATCAGTAGGGGAAACATCTTTGCCAGTTGTTGTCAGAACAATTCTGGTCATTTTTTGCCTAGGCTCACCTTACCAAAAATAAATGCTGGGGCACACTACAATGGGTGGAGGGGGGGGGGGCATTAAAAATAACGACTATATAAGCAATCTAGATCTATGGAGGGGGGAATATCTTGAGTAGGGCCACATTCTTAAAGAAAATGGACCACTGGCATTACTCGTCTCTGAACACTGTCTCTGCATTTGCTGTTTTCATTTGTTTCCCTCCACAGTCTCCAAGAACATAACACAGGGTCAGACGAAAGACAGAGAGACATTTAAAAAAGGGGGGGGGGAAGAAAGAGCGGAAGGGAGGAAGGAAGGAGGGAGCTGGGGGAGCTGATCATTCTCTTTAATCACATTTTGGATGGAAGCCAGGTAGTCTGTGGTACCGAGAGCAAGACGGAGAGGGTGAGTGAGGAAAGGAGTGAGAGGGAGACAATGTGAGAGGGAGGAGGAAAGAATGGATGGAAAGAGACGGAGAGAGGGAGAAGATGAGAAGGGGACTTAAGAAGAGAGAGAGGTGATGAGCCTAGGAGCAGAGCCCCTTGAAGCAGTTTGAAGTGCTGCAGCGCTTAAGCAAGAGTACCAACATTCCTTGTGCGTGTCTGTATGTGCATGCGTGTATGTGTCTGTATGTCTGCGTGTGTGTGTGAGGGAGAGTGACACTCCTTCCCGTAATGCCAGCAAATGCTGAATCCAGCAAGAATCTGGTTTTAGAGCAGAGACAGAGAGAGATCCATTTTAAAACTATGTGCATTAACTATACTTTTCCCCATAGATTAAGCACTCCACATGAATAATTTAGTCTCTCTTATGCTAATGGGATCATGAAAGTATCCCCTTTGTACACTGTTTTCTCCCCCTCCGCAGCTTTCAACAATCAGCCTGCCTCTTCCCAACAACAGTCGACAGCCGCAGCGTAGACACCTGACCAACGCGTGGCGCTGAGGCTGGAACTGCACCTCGGTTGATTGAAAAACACTTCTGTCACTCTGTGCATTAAGCAGTTTTAACCTGTTTTCCGCAAGAACACTTACATTTTGCCATTCAGTGAATTACTGTACATTTTATCGTGGATGCGCATCATGACTGCACTTTGTTTAATGTTTAGGTGATCTATTTTGCCACTGGGCTGGCTAACTAATTGGCCATCAGGGCAGACTGCTCCTTTTACACTTTGGAATGGCTCTGCCACGGTTCTCCCTGTTTGCTTTTGTCCCACGTGTTTATTTAGACTCTCTGAAAATTTTGCTCAGCCTCTGCCGTTGCACACCCAAGCACGCATTACACGTAACCTGAGCGTGGTGTTGTGATGAGGAGAGCGCAGTGTAAAAAATTATCAGAGTTCAACAGCTGGAAGTGGGGGCCATGAAACAGCAGGGCTGGGGTCGACTTTATTGTTTATCTGTTGTTTATGGGCTAGTGTGCAGCTTTAATTACAACACTAAATTAAACTCTAACAGGCTCTTAGTGGGAAGCAGCTAACACATGTAGCTTTGCCTCCACCCTCACTGTATTGTGCGTGTTAGATATAGACACACACGCTTCACTTGATCACTTGAGAGCCAAACTGGGGGCACAAAAACAAAACAAGGGTTCTGTCATACATTGACGCTAATGTTCATTCTGTTAAGGTGTTTGTGCAGCTTTGTGAAGTTGTAAAGCCAAAAGGTCAGATTCGACGCAACTTGTCGATGGCGGCACTTTCAGGGCGTTGCATCCCAACCAGGACTGACCCACTTCTCCACTGAGCTTAGCATACAAACGCTTGCGGAGTGGGGCCCCTGGCCAGGGCCAAGGGAGCTTGCTGCGCTCCCCACGCACACACAAAATCTACCACAATACCATAGAGCACAGCACGCTCTCCCTCACTTCCTCCCCTTCTCTCTATCTCTGCCTTTCTCAAGCTCTCTGGGGAGTCTGTCTATCCACAGAGCGTGGGGATTGTTCAATTGCTGAGAAAATGTACAAAATGCTCTCTCCTCTCTTTTGTTGAGCCATTCCAGCTAGTGCAGAATCAACCAGTTGCACTGAAAGCCCCCTTTGCTCTCCACTCAAGATGTCAACGTACATTTGGTCTTCATGCATAGCTAATAATTACAATTGTCGAATAGAGTTCAGGCATGCGTGCTCATACAGAATCGGGGTTGTGAGATTCATGGTTCACGACTGGGAGCATTTGTCTCTTCTTTGTTTGCTATGTCCAAATGTGCGGAGGATTTCAACACAGCGCTCTATCATACCTAGGGTGTTTAAACTGTTGCAGGCGCAGGCTTGGAAAGAAGCGCTATCTCAAGGCACGTACATTCATCAAGTTTAACTCCCTACAACTGCTATCTCTGATGTTTTGAGATACGCTTGGAGGACGTCCAAAAGGCTGTGAATCAAAATGATGTGCATGAGGAGTCAATGAAGTTAGTGCATTGTGGGTTACCGCCTGAACCGTCTCCCATTAACTGCCTGTGATTGTTTATCTTTCCAGAACATAGGGAGTCACTTGCTAAGATTCAGTAAGCAAGAGTGCAAAATTTGCCCTCAGGCTGGTTTCTTTTTTGACTTTTTGGGGGTTTGGTGGGAAATTCTGAGAAAGTAAAAAAGAAAAAAAATGCGTTTGAAAAATCAGGGTTGGAAGTTAAATATCTTGCATTCTACTGAAACTTTATTCACATGTATAAATCTTGACTGGCAACTTTTACTGACCGCTAAGAGCCTGCCTCGCCTCTGTTTTACCACTCAACGCTAATTTATTCCACGAGAGGTGCAATGTACTCGAATTGCTGTTTTGGCACGGGCTCATGTGCAACTGGAAGATCAAGGAAGTGGATTTTTCTTACTGTGACCAAATTAAGTCCTGTATGCGCTGTACAAACAAAACCTCTGTATTTTACTGCCAATCCACCAAGTTGGGAAAACTCAGAGGAATGATTGTAATATGTTCAGCAATGGGATCTGTGTGAATCAAATATTCTGAGGTAATATATGTGTTTTTTTCATGCCAAGGGGTCGCAAACAACACACCTATGAACATGGTAGTAGGCAGCAGAAAGTTGATGTTTTTCTTGGCAGAAGCCAAAGTGTTTCTCACCTACTCATTCCTCCCTCTTCCTCTTCCACATCTATTCAGTCTATCCTCAACTGATCCACAGCGTCACCCCTTTTAACAGAGGCCAAGCTGTTAAAGACCCCATTACTGAAGTGAAGCACACATTTCACGTTTCCTCTGCGGACCTGAAAGTGTGGAGCACAAATTTTATGTAGAAATATATAGAGATGGGAGGCGAGTTCATGTGTGGAGTAGAGTGCTGTGGAGAGAAAGGTGGAGAGGTTGAGGAGGGAAGGCTCTGTCAGAATGGAAGGGCCAGAGTCGGGAGCCAGCGAGCGCTTCAAGCGTTAACGTAATTGAAAGAATGTGAAAAATGAGGCAGCGAGGCTCCCGAGCGGAGCGAAAGGTCAGGGTATGCCTCACACAAAACAACTGGCTGGAGGACGGCCTCATTAGACCATTAAATCAGCTGCCCTCTCTCTTTTCTCTTTTTTTCCTTACTCTGCCTACTTTCTCACCTTCTTTCACCTCTGCACCACAATAGCCCTTCCTCTGCTTCCTTTCAAATTGCTGCCTTTATTCCACGCTACTTGCTTGGCTTTCAAAATAAAAAGTTGCACTGCTTGTACCATTTAGCGCTCCTCAGTCCAGGTCAGACTCTGGCCCTGATCTAGCCTTGGCCCATATTGGCCCAGTGCACCGTGCTGTACCGTAACTGTCTTTGGTCTGTATTGATCTGCTGTTACTGGATACGGTGGGGAGAGTAGTCGATAAGTGCTCTGTGGATTACAGGTCACTTGTACTTATGTGTGTAAGATAATCAATAAGCAGTGCAATTCTTTCTCTCATGGCCCCTCCTCTCTCTGATGGTCCTACAGTCATCTTCGGCATTTGCTCTGTAAAGTGTTCTCCCATCCTTTGCTGCTGTCCGATTTTTTTTTTTTTTAATAAGTTATCGTGAAAATAGTGAAATACAGTGGGATTTGTCTTGCTGAGCTGACCCTTAGCCAGATGACTGCTCATTCAAGAAAAATTTGCCCTTCAGGTTTGTTGATGTGTAATTTTTCTCGCACAACAGTTGTTTATGTTGCATAAAATGTTGCGTAGCAGAGGCCTAGGTGAGATCAACCTGAACAAGAACCTGTGATCCAGCTAGTCCTGGTACGGCTGACCACAGTGGTCTGGCGTGGCCCTTGGCCTGTGGCCACTAAGGTTTCAAAGGCTAAAACTGCAGCTGTTTCTGTTTGAAGTGGAGAAGATGATTTAAACAGCTTCACCACAGACACTCATCCCATCGATCCATCTGATCGCCTATTGGCAAAACGATAGATCTGAAAGAACACAACGCGCAGCCTCCTGCAGGGAGCGAAGCTGCCTTCCACTATCTGAGGGTTTCTGCGTGTGATGAAATTTGATGCAAAAGCATGGACACCGCCAAAGGGTACATGAACGGATACAGTACACACAGAGATCCACATAAACACACAGATGCCGTGCCTCAGTAAAACGAGACCTCGGTGCGTTCAAAGAGAGAACGGGAGCTCCTCGATTGCTCTCGTAGGACACAGAAGAGCAACATCTAAGAAACAATTCCAAAGCCAAAAAAATGTATTGATACTGGGCCTAACCTCTTAATTCAATAAATAGCATATGCTTTGGAGAATTTACGCGTCAAATTTGATGTGGACCATGACGAAAACACAAGACAGACAGCTGTGATTTGCTCGCGCTGTCTGTAATGAATTCAAATGTGTTCGTTTTGAAATGCATTATTGCTGCTTGGCAGGTCATGTACGAGATAACACAAGGCTCGCTGAGACATAATTAGGAGCCGTTGTGCGAGCAAAGTTAATATGGTTTAAGCGCAAACGAGAACTGGCAGAAAAATACTATTAATCACCAGCTTTTGTTCAGCTCCATAAATAACACCATTTTGGAAGGAGCGTTCCAGGCGCCGTTGCTTGCATATGTGTGCATTGGGGGCTGAGTATGTTCATTTTTAGGTGCGACTGTGTGCTGACACGGGTGCCACTCAAAAGACAGGATAAGCCAGCATGTGAGAGGAAGGACTGGGATGTGTGTGTGTGTGTGTGTGCGTGTAAGGATGTGCCATCTATTCACTGTTGCTCACACTTGAGATGGGGTTAAAGTGTTGGCAACTCTATTCATCCATGATGATTAATATGTTCTGCATGGATCTGCGCCCGCATGTACGTGCATTTATGCGTTCACGCTTGAGTGCAAAAATATATGGAGTGCGTCTGTGGGCGTGTGTGTGTTTGTGGACAGTAGGTGCCAATTTCTATGTAGTACTCACCTTGCTCACTGCTGTTGTCGCCGCTCTGTGAAGCGTGTCCCCCACTGGAGGGCCCCGGTGTGCCGGCTGAGTGTGTGGAGGTGGCGTCATCGTGGTCTCTCCAGGAAGCTGGGTTCTGAGGTTTGAGAAGAGCCAAAGCGAGCACGGGGATCCAACCATTCGTCCGTGCATCCATCCACATTCCCGACCAAACCGCAGACCAGGAGCAGGAGAGCAGGAAAGGGTGGGTGGGTAGAGAGGGGGTAGGGATGGAGCAACACAGAAAGAGAGAGACCACATGAGTATGCTGGAAAAGCGAGAGTGCCATCTGTAAGAGCCGACGCAGCCGAAGATCCCTGGCCTGCTTTCATTATCTTGGCAAAGGCAAAGAGCACCGCTCCCGCTTTCCAAGTCGGTGCGCAACAAAGGACGCCGCCAAAATCAAAAACGGAGAAAAGAGCAGCTGGCAATAAGTCAAAACACTCAAATCAAAGTGTTTCATCAATGCATGAGAGAAGAGCAGGTTGTCGTTAATGTGCCGTTTGATTTTGTGTGGAGCGCTCGTGAGTAATTGTCTAAACACATATGGCAGAGCCCAGCAGAGTTCATTTATACCATGACCAATTGAGACTTCCGTGTCAAGTGAGAAATATCAAGGTAAGAAGTCCAAACACGCCACAGCCACCATTAATCACTGCCACTTTCAGAAAGGAAAATAAGATTTGACAGTGATTCTGCCTCTAATCTGCCAAAAATGTGCACACACCCTCTGAGACCTGCAGGAATACACTTACATGCACACATACTAATGACATAATAGAGCAAGAAGTATAAACACAAATGCACATGCACTTACTTTTGTATATACAAGACCATGCTGATTCAAAGTGTTAAATATCTGCTGGCGAGCTACAAAGAAAGGTCCATAAACAAATAGGAAACTTTAAGGATTTGTTTTTCTGTTTTCTCATCCCTCCTTTTTCTGGGATCATTTTCTGTCCATCTCCTCCCCTCTTTCCTGGTCTCTCCTGGTTTACCCTGCTGCTGAACAGGGGGGGGAAACAGGATTTTCTACTGTACAGGAAAGGCTTTATCAGCACCACACGAAGGCAGACTAGAGGTGGAATTTCCTCTGCCATTCAGCCGCTGGTGAGGCAGACCGATCGCGTCACTGCCGCAGACTAAATCCGCCTAAGACATCCTCCCACACAGGGTCGATACGGCTTTTGTGGCGCGCAGAAACACGGGCCAGTCGTTCCTAATTTAACCTGTCACCTGAGTCTGATGACAAAATGTTGGCCAAAGCAGGCCCAGCGTTGTCTGGGGCCGTTGGAACGCGACCCTTGAGTGGAGCCCAAGCCAAACAAACATGAGCCTGCACCAAGGCTTCCCACAAACCTCAACCTACTTCTCAGTTCCCGTTTTTTTTCTCTTTCTCAAACACACATAAATGTATATACATACAAACGAAAGCAGAAGGAAAATGTACGTGCCACAGAACATTCCAAGAAAGAGAACGCCTTTACCATTTCTGATGCACTTCTTTTCCTCAACTCGTGCCAGAGAAAAGACCCCGCCTGCCTTCTTGCCTGCCTGCCTGCCTGCCTGCCTGCGTTGGTGTCCCAGTCAGAGTAAGCTGTACTGGTGGCGGACAGACAGGAGAGAGCCTGGAGACCAGCAAAGGTTTGCAGAGAAATGGAAGCGTTAAGACAAGCGGCCGCTCGGCTCCCCTGGGTGCACAGTCCTGATTTGCTGCTGCCTGTACTGCTGCCGAGGCGAGGCTGCCGCGGTGCCCGTGAGCGAGGTCCTTTTATCTGCTAACTTTTTTTGGAAAGAGGGCTGTTTTCTCAAACAGCTTGCGGCTGAAAACAGCAGACAGAAACACACAAGGCCCTTCAGACCCTCCGCTCCACTCAAGGCGCTCTCAGCGTCAGCTGTTCGCCGGATGGCAATCAGATAAAGAACCTGAAGAATAATCCAGAAGAGGGGAGAGAAGACAAGGGGAACAATAGGCCATGCGTGGGTTTAAGCCCATCACAGTGAGTGGAAGGAGAAGTGTCCCTGCTCTAAGGGAGGCCACCGATTGTGATGCGGTAACTCTCAACAACTGATCAACACATGCTGGACTCTAGTTTATGGGAACAACATCTGTTGCTGTAGCACTTTTCTATTCCCAACAGTGTACACTAAGTAAAGTCGCTGTGTGGCAATCCAAAGCAGATTAATTCTCTATTTATCAAGTAACACAAACAGAAAAGTAGACTTGAAAGTCCCAGACTTCTACAGTGCATAATGTATTTAGGCAGAACAGGCTGCTGCTCCCAGAGGAGAAAATGACCGGGTTCTACTTCCTCACAATGCGACACACTGCCAGAAAGATACAAAACAAACCTGAAAAAAAATCCTTTTTGTAGCTCTTTGTTTCACTCCCTTATCCTCCCTCTCTGTCTCTCCATCCCTGGAAACGGTTGCCAGCAACAGCCGTGGCCTGGTTTTAATGCTACAGCTGAATCGATATGACTTAATTTAGCTATCATTGCAGAGTGATGTGTCATTTTTAATGGTGCTGGCACTAAATTAAATTCAAAGTTGCCATAGCTAATAGCGTTAAAGGGAGTTATACTTTGCTACCGTAGGTTTAATAGGCCTGTACGCAGAGATATGGAAAGGACCGTGTTAGTTATTTTACCAGGAAAAAGAAGCCTTGGCTTGTATGACCTAATAACAATTACCCAGTGGGTACTGGGCCTAGTAAATATGCAGCAAATACCTTTGATGAGACACACACCAGTCCTATAATATCTGTAAGTCATGTCTCATTCATAATCCCATCTACAAAACACCACAACAAACACCACAACAGAAGCGTTAACTTTCCAAGCTCAACAAGGTGACAAAAGGAACAGCCTTTCCTCCGCATGAATAATTTAGTGTGTTTCTCAGAGCCGCGGAGGGTGCACCGTGCGACGCGAGCATTTTGTCTCAACCCTCGTGGGTCTGATAAAGTTCAAACAAGTTGGAAATTAAAAAAAAAATGTGTCACCCAAACAGTCTGGCAAAGAGAAACATACATGCAAAGAGAGGAAAATGCAAAGGAAAAAGGAAAAATCCTCTAGCCATGTGACTATTCCCTGAAGCTGCGTATAATTAGGAGTCAAACATGGTTCAGTCCATGCTCTTCACTAATTGTGTTAAAGAGCAGTGTTATCATGAGGAGGAGGAGGAGGAGGAGAACGGTAGCAAGCAAACACACACACACACACACACACACAATAGGACTAGATTGAGAATAAGATACAAAAGAAGCATGGTCTCTAGGGGCAGCCTTTTCTATTTGCTGGGGTTAGCAACTGGCAGCTGATAATACAAGTTGTAATTAATATAAAAGCAGGAGACAATATGGGAAGGAAGGCGCGTGGTACCGCCAGGCCACAGGAGAGCGGGAGAACGTTGCCTTCTCCACTGTTCCTGTCCCCTGTTTCTCATTTACAAACACCTGCCTGGCACAATCTCACTTCACTCCACACCACATCCCTTGGAATTTCAAATAAAATTGAATTTAGCAGCATCATTGAATTTGCCTGAAATTCCCCTGGAACCTGCGGGAAAGTGGAGAAATCCGCAGTGTAAAGCAGGCAGAGGACAGCCAGCCTTGTGTGTGTTGTACAGCATCAGGGATCCAGTGCATGTACAGAACTGCTGACATGTTAGAAGTACAGCGGACCATAAATCATGAAGCAGGCTGACATTTTAAGGTACATCGTGCCACTTGGAGTAAACAGAGAGAGAGAGAAAAAAACCCAACTCCCCCTCTTTTTGTTGGGATGAGCTTGTAATTATACACGGCCGCTTCAGTGGAGAGTAGATGCAACACTATTGAACAGCTAAGCATTTACAACACCCTCAATTATCCAGAATATAAAATGTGCCAGATTTAGCAGCTAATAATTCACAACAGAGTGTCTCGGCAGAGAAGCAACATTCATTGATTGCATTCAATTTAAAAACTTTGTCTTTGGCAAAAGTCCTTCAATAAAAGATCAGATGAAATTGCAAATGTGTATTAGGTGACAGCTAAAAGAGCAAGATTCCTAGTTTTAGAGTTTGGTAGATTAACAGAGCCTTTTCAAAATAAAGTATGATATAACGAAATATTAAAATGTTTCTCCTTGCAGCCAGTAAATTGAAAATAAAGACCCAGTAACCACCAACAATACAAAGGAATCCATGTAAAGAGCACTTAATTAAGGCTATTTACTGAATTTAATGAAAATATATTGCTATTTTACATGACTAATATTTATCTTGTTAATGGCATTTATTAGCAATAAAAAAACAAATATGTGTTTACAATACATTACAAAACTTTTGCAAAAGTCTATATCCTGCAACAGGCAGCAGGGTGTAACTACAGTGGCAGCTTGCTACGTCCGAACCAAATTTAACTGCGCAATGTTTGAATCCATGTCGGCAAACATGCATGTAATGATCCCGAGATGACTGTACAGCAACTGTGTTTTACTGCAGTCATTTAGAGCATATGTGCCGTTAAGGGAAGGGGTGGTGATGGGGGGGGGGGTCGTCGGGAGGACTCAACAAGTGGCCTTCGACTCTCTCTCACCACAGTAGTGATGATTAGACATGGCTGCCAACAGTGCCTCCTGAGCAGCAGTAAAATAGGAAATGCTCGGCCAGATGTCCCTGCTGTCACAAAATAATCATGTGGAACAGATCGGTCTGAGCTGGAACCGCGCGGGAAGATCCAAACCTATTTGAAGTAAAACACCAGCAGTTTATCAGGTCAGCTCAGCCCGGAAGTTCATGGCTGTAGCAGCCGTGTGCGCGTAGCTGCCTAGGGAGCAAGCATCTCCACCTATAAGTGGAGATGAAGCGTTGCTCGGCTCCCCTGACCCTGTGACATCACCACCTCCAGTCAATGGCTCACAGTCTGCACCGGAGAATTAAATCTAAGTTTTGGGGGATATTTTTTCCATCCTTTCAGCCATGCAGAGTAAAGATAAGCGTCACCACAACCTCTGCGTAAAGCGCTATCAATCGCCGAGGAAAGCTTTCGCTAAAACAAAGTAGCGGGACATGCAAATCTTAAAGAATGTCTCTGCAACAAATCTGAAACTATGCGGTAATCCGGAGATGCTTTCAGAGGCCAAATGCATGTGAGGAAAAGCCTTTCTTTAAATTTGAGCCTCACTAAAGGAGCCCCACAATAGACACAAAAGCTAATTCATTAGAACAGATAATATTCAGACACTGTTAATTCTATTTGCCTCCCTAATTGGATGTAGCAAAGAAGAGGCAGAAATTTTATTCTTTAATTAAAAGACAAGAGAGCGAACCGCTGTCACACACTAGCCAACCGTTTACGGATTTACGGCGCTGCGTATTTTTTCTCCTTCCTTCAATCACGTTCTATGTGTAAGACAGCAGGTTTTTTTTAATTCTTTTAATTAAGATGAGGTTTATCTGAGGCAGGACGCTAGGTTAGGAACAGCCAATGAGAGGATCGGGACTCGTCCTGCCTCCCTTTCTATAATAATCCAATCATCCATGATACAGCGCTGCATTTAGGTGTAAATAAAAATATACTGTGCTCTGCTGTCAGATGGAGAAGCTCAGTAGCACCATATATTTGTGCATATGCATATATTATATACATACCTAGATGCATAAAAACATGCTTCCTTCACATTGAAGTGCCTCATCATTTCCAGAAAAACCAACTTTCACCAAATGAGATGTAGCCCGGGGCTATACATTAAAAATGCATATCAGAGCAAAGAAAAATGGATGTGAGCGATTCCAACTAAATAAATTAGCATACCTAACTATCAGAACCACCTTCCACCGCTCAACTAGACGCAAGGACAGAAATGAATAATAAAACAGAGGCAAACACAAATGAATAAATAAAATTAACAAGTCAAAACAAGTAGAATATGGGCTCTTTCTCCACCTTATTTCTGATATTCATAGCTTATATTAGACAGGAAAAGCCTCTTTAATGAGGTATGAATGTTGCAGCTGAGGAAACGAATGCACTTCAAAGCTTTTAGCTGAACATCTGACAAATTAACGCGGAACTATTTTCGCTAAAGTGTTGTGAAGCACAAGAAATACAGCATTTCTTCATTAACGCCCCCCCACCCCCAAAAAATGTTTTTATGCCCCCAAAAAAGCAGAGCTGGAGCAAGTCTTCATGACTCGAAGCGCTGAGCTGACTCAGAGCTCCAGAAGTAAACAAGTGGGGGTGCGGGGGCCTAAATAGCTGATGAAGTGGTCAGCCCAGATGACTCCAGGATAAAGGCTTTGCCCCCCAGTGTTTACTCACTTTATTGGCATCTCTAATTTTCCAGATTATCGCGAATATTTCCCACAAGTGTCCTAACAACAGAAGCTGGTGTCTGAGCGGTGCTGCGCCGGTGGAAATTGGCTTGAGTATCAACCATCTGCCATGAAACTAAACAGGCCAGTTTATCTAATCTCTACAATATAAACAACAGCATGCCTCATTTCTACACTTGGGTCGGACGCGCGCAATATTGTCGTTTCTGACCGTTCCTGGGTGCAACATCCACGTTGTGGTCTTGGAGTGAGCCTGTGCGGTGCAGTGTGGTGCGCGGTGTGGCCCTGGAAACGCCTATCAGATCAAATCAGGCCTATAGCCAGACCCAACAGATGCAGCGCAGTGACTTTGCATAACACTTAAATCTGCTTTAATTCCTAATAGGCTTGGCCTTGGGCTGCTCAGATCTTAACTAGTCACTTTGTTACACCCCCTCCCCCCACCAAAACACTAGTTTTATCGCAGACGCGCATTAGGCAATAATTTACAGATATCAACTTTATGATACACTCTGAGCTCAACTTATTTCAAGGGAGGGTGTGTAAGCGTGTGTGGGTGTGTGTTTGATCACACCAAAATTGCACATTTTACCCAGAGAATTGATCTTCAAATTTAAGGCTATTGTACTTGAGGAAGGTATAATTGAATTCAGCATTATGGAGCCTCCAGCCATAAAATGGAGAACGGGAGAAGGGAAGTGCAGAGGGAACCACACAGCAATCAATAGGAAACAATTAAACACATTAACATCACCAATGGAAGGCCTCCAGATGCGCCATGTGAACTTGACATTGAAGGTAGCCTTCAGCTGTGAGATCTATTTCAACCGACTACCACTTTCTCCACTTCGAAGGGAGGAAAAACGCACAGCTTTTCGCAGAGGCCACATCCAGCTCCCACAGCCCCAAATATAGAGCCTTCTTCTTTTTAAATATTAGCCTAAAGCTAAAGCTTAACGCTGATACCCTGCTTCAACGGTAAACCTGCGTAACAGATAATTGCCTCACTTTTTTCTCTTCTCCAGCGCGCAGCTCTCCGTAATGCGCGGCAGGATTTACGCACGCACGCACAAACACACGCAGGCGCGCGCGCGCGCGCGCGCGCGCGGGGGGACGCATTACGCACACATGACTGCCCCTAATCAAAAGACTAAAACAATAACTCAGTCTATTGTATCACATCTAGCTTTTGACCCCAGCACATCGATCGACACATTTTCTTTGCAGATCAGAGCGTGGCTTTATTTACCGATGGCACAAGGGGGCCACGCTCCGAGCACAGGTTCGGCGGCACAAGTTGGCATCTAATTTCAATTTTATACAGACCGAGTCTTTACTAAGACAGCGGAAAAGCTGCGCGCACAAACCAGCACACACATTTCAGAAACTCGGTCACTTACGTGATCTGCGAGGTTGGTCGACGATCCCGAGAGCTCTTCGTGATCCGATTTTGAGCTACCATCCCGTTCGTCGATAACTAGATCTATTGGCATTTTTCCTTTCAAACAGCTGATGTACCGGTGACAGAAATTGTCGCACAGCTCGTGCACCTAGAAAAAGAAAAAAAAAAAAAAGATGGAAGAAAAACATCTTTTTTCTCTCAGGATGAGGAAACGCTACAGCCAGTCCAAGAATAACTCCAATTAAGGGGGCATTATCGGCGGCGAGGAAACAATACTGAAATGGTTGCAGTGGTTATTATTCTCCTGAGACTCAGCAACAAGTCGAAGGACAGAAAGAAAAAAGCAGCACACCGACAGCTGGGAAATAATGAACAGGTGAAACTATATCCGTGGATCAATAACAATGAGCAACGTGATCCAAAGGGGTCTAACTTATTTTACACAAGTGGTGGCCCGCATAAATTAGCATAATTTATGTGATGCATATGTGTGTGTGTGTGTGTGTGTGTGTGTGTGTGTGTGTGTGTGTGTGTGTGTGTGTGTGTGTGTGTGTGTGTTCGTACTTACCTTTTCTAATTCCAAAAGGTGAAACCGTAATACTTGTATGGCTTGTATCATCTGCAACAGAATAATATAAAAGTGAGTATTTTTTTTTTTTTTTAAACATTATTAGTTGTTTTAAGCACAGATTCTGTCCACTAAATATGGGTCATTATTTGGAAAGTTTCCCTTTGCACAATCCCACATTGGTGGTAAATTAAATCCAAAGTTTGCGCATGCGGCCGCGCAGCTTCACAGGCAAACCGGACCTGACGTTTAAGTCTTAGGTTCGCTCCGATGGCGCCTAATGTGGCGCACAATAGTGCGCGCCGCTGAAACAAGGACGGCTGCAACCGCAGCGTCGCGGCAATTATGAGGACAGAGATGTCAGAGTGTGGCTTACCAAATTGTCCAGCTCTGGATTTGATGAAAATAAAGGTTTTTCTGCTCGGACCTAAAATAGCGCAAACGTCACTGTTAGTTAAAAAACAAAAAATGTCTGTCAATTCACATTCCAATATGTTGGAGGATGATAAGAGTTTACAGCACACGCACTCGTCTGCTGCTTTACACAGAAACTTTTATTGCTCGGGCTGCATCAACAGCAACAATCCCAGGTATTTGCGTGACATTTGCGTTGGGAATAACCTGTTTGGCAAAGACCGCGATGTCCTCGTTGAAGGAGTCCGAGGAACAGACGTCGCCTCCCGCAACCCCGGGCTCCCTCGGAGTACACGTCGCTAACTCGCACTTCTCAAAAACCAGCGCGAGTAGTGGGAATAATGGGTGACTGCAAGGAGGGAAACACAGGCTGAGCACAGGCTGCACAATTCCCACTGCAAGAAATATCTGCACGCGCCCTGTGTTTCTGAGCATTCCAAACGGTTCCTGACTGCAAATACAGCCCCGATTATTTTAATCCATATTGTTTTATTCAAACTGTTTTCTCTTAGTTTATTAAAACAAGTAGCCGCTTTGTTAAAACAACCCAAAAAAAAAATGCATCTAAATAAAGTTAACCGGAGCCGAGATGAAAGTTTTCCGTTTGCAGCATGAATAAATGCATCTGGAATATTTTATTCGTAGCTTTGGGATATTTGAGGGATTAAGTCCCGGTCTGATATTAATCGACTTGTTGAGGCTGACATTTCTTGCAGTAGGCTACAAAATAACAACGGCTGCGACCTGAAGGCAGCTCCAAACAACACTGAGACAATTTGGAGCTGAGCGTTTACACTTTAAGGGAATTGTGGTCAAATAAACGTATAAGGAATTATACAAAAAAATAAAGAGCATAGTTATAAGAAAGCGTGAGGAGGTTTGACAAAAACTAACTATTTTAGCCTGCGTCGAGAGGCGTGGAGGAGAGGAAAAGTTAAACGCGCAATTTGATTAAAAGTGTGGTTAATTTTTGAATTAAAGTTAAATTTAGATAAAGAGCGTGATGGGAAGCGTGCGCAGATCAGAGGAGGATTTACTCTGCACTACATCCTAGATTATAATGATACACACCGGGATTATAACACTTTCTATGAAATGGGCAGATTGTGGGAGACACTATTTGCAGTCGTGCTATTGTCTCTGCGCCTTTTCTGACGCGCTTTAAGAATAACTTGACATAAAATATAATTACATCTTCAAATTTTCACGCTTTTGCTCCTTCACCAAACAGCGAGAGAAAACGTCAGATGAGTTGGTTTTTTTTTTTTTTTATGGGAAGCCACAACACTGGCAGGCTATTCCAAACTGTCGGGCTGATAAAGACGCAATTAACTCGAACTTTATACGTTTCTTTTCCTTTAGTGTATTTTTGGAACTCGCTTTTTGGTGCGTTTCGTGCCGGCGGTGACCTCTGGGCTCGGACCGCGCGCAGCGAAATCCTCCACATTATTTTATAGTTTGTAATTCAGGCTCAAGACTCAGCCCTACTTCTAAAATTACACATCAACAAAACTCCCTGGACCAAACAATAGGGCTCAAAATGACGCCCGCACCGGCACAAAACACTACTTCCAGTTAGTGGCAGAAGACAAACTTCTGCAAAACATACTAAGGGAAAATTTAAAAAAAAAAAAATTAAATTAAATAAATTAAGAAACAAACTTGGACGTGGGCTCTACGTGCGGGGCAAACCTTACCCGTAAATTGCATCTTTATCCCGCTTTAAAACGTCGTTGACAGCGGAGCCCATGCTGGTGGGCATAACGTTGGGATGGGGAGCGTGGGTGCCGTAGTGCTGGCTGGAGTGCAGCGGCGGTCCGTGGTTCAGATGGTGGACCTGGGGAAGCGGCCGGGGAGCATGCGGGTCCCCGTACATCGACGCCGTGACTCCGTCCATCCCACCGTAATGGGCCAGTTCATCGTACTGGGAATGAAATCAAAGCAAAAGTCAACACGGGCTGTCCGGTAACTTAAACAAAAAAAAAGGAGGAGAAAAAAGAAAGGAAGAAGGAAGAAAACAAAACAAGTGGAACGAGCACAAAGCACGCCGTCTCATTCGGAACCTACGCAGCGGAAAAACAAATAAGCTGTTGCGCCGAAAAACGCACAGCGCCGAGGCAGAAAAGTGCCACATATGAAATGTGTTTCATGGTTTGTCATTACCAGAAACATTATAATTCGGGTTGCTCCGCGGAGGAAAGTTCGGCGCGAGGAAAAAGAGCGAGTTAGTTTGGAGTCTCCCGTGGAAAAAGTGCCCCGCGACTGGTGGAGGCTGTGGGCGAGGGCAGGGGCTGTCACCTCGGCGGAGGAGCAGGGGCGCTGCAAAAATGTCACATTCGCCGGCTTTGATAGGAATACTTTGTAAATCTGCCACCGGCCGACGGGAGGTTATCGATAGCCGGGCCTGCCTACAGTGGATCTGAACAGGTAGATGTAGGAGATTTAAAACCTACCCTTTGCGCCATCAGGCTGCGCTCCAATAAACTCCTGGATCTGTCGTGTGGTTAATATCCCAGTCCCGGTAAGAAAGTCAGCTTTCAACCAACTTTGCGAATTCTCCTATTCGCCAGTTTGGTTCAGTTGAGATCGTTGCATCGGGGACTTTTTTTTTCCTCAATTAGTCTCGTTTCCCCCTCTTTCCTCGGCAAAAGAAGAAAAAAATGCGCCAAAGTGAGGGTTACAATCGGCCCATCAACAACCTGCATGTAACTAAACTGTCGTGTCTCATGGCTTTTTGCCACTCCAGCTGTCAATCAAAGCCAGAGGTTGTCAAGGTAATGAATGAATGACGGTTGGTGATGATGTTCAAGAGAAGGACGAATCTTTTTAGTCCGTTTTCATCCGGCGAGTCCGCGTTTCCTTTAAAGCTTCCAGATCGCTATCTTGTTTTATTATCACTTTCTTTTGGAGGAAAAAAAAAAAACAAAAAACCCCCAAAAAAACCAACAACAGTAGAAAAAAAGCGGCAGCAGAAATTGCAATTGCGATTCGGATCTCTCCTTTCTTCCCCCCGTAGGTATTTCGTCTATCTGGCGAAACTGAGATGAGTGAGTGTCAGCGAGTGTTGGCAGGTTGGCTGCTAGCTTGCTTATAGAAACAGAGTCAGTTCGCAGCGCTGAGCGGTGGGCGAATGAAATGACGGATCCCGGAAGTAGCGGTGGCCATAGCCAGTCCTATAGCAGCTCCAGAAAAGAGAGAGGAGAGACCAAATCTTGTGATATGCAGAGTGTGTGCGAGGAACGGGGACGGCTTCAACTCCGCACTGGGGGTAAAAAAGCCAAAGCAGCACAGCTCCAACTCCCACCCCAATTCCGCCTCGCAGAGAAGAGTCCTGTAAAGAGAGAGGAGCAGAGGAGAGTGTGTGAGAACGCTTCGACCAGCGCGCTCACTTTGGCGGCTATTCCTCACAAAACACACTACCCCGAATCACGTTTTAACACAAAATGACGCAGAGGAACTTTTACGCACGGATAAACAGCGAATGCGTAAAATTGTAGTCGGCGCGAACGTTAAACAAAGGACTGTCCCGAGCTGAAATTATCAGGATATCTTATGAATACTGACTTTAATATATGAGCATGACGCTTACTTGTTATCTGTTTTGTGGTTATAAGCTGGTGTGCCTAATATGTCAGTAATACCTCCTAATCTCGCAGCTAATTATTGCTCCAGTCTCTCTCTTTCTCTCTCTCGCTCTCTCTCTCTCTCTCTCTCTCTCACTCACTTTTTTTTAAAACCAAATTAAACCACACGCCGCACCCCTGCGAGCCCGGAATGCACTTTTCCAGGAGGCGAAAAAAGCTTTTGTGGAGGAAGTAATTTTGTATATTTCTTTCGTCCAATCGGCTCTCCTGATAGAAATCCGCGCCTCAGCCCGGAGTAGTCAATTATCAAAGCCGCCTCCACCAGCACCACCACCCCCAAAAAGATCATCAATCATGCAGGGAGATTGAAGTTTGTGGGAGGAGCAAAGCCGCGGTCATCGATTGCGCCGGAGCCCTGTTTGGAGTTTTGTGCACTTTTACGCACAAAAACAGAAGCAGGCCACGCACAGCCTTTACGATTCAGCTCCATACGCGCTAACATGGCACCGTGGCCGCATTGACAGAAACTCATAAAAGCTCCATTTATGGCTTTGTAACACTTTTGATGGTCGAAATTAATTATTCACAGGTTAGGATTAAAGAAGACACGCGCTCAGGGAGATGGGCTGCGGCTACCGTCGGAGGGTCAATAAACTCCCCCCCTGCCCAACAAACAAAAAAGCCAGCAGAGTCGGTCAGGGTCAATTGCAGAAATAGCAGGGTCCTAAAAAATAATGGATAAAAAAGAAAAAAAAAAAGATATAATAAATGAAACCGTGGCAACAGTTATGTTTGTTGGCATAAATGGGGGTGGGAAGTGAGGGACTGCAGGGTTTGACAAACGACTGTGTGGACATTTCAACGCGCAATACCCCGGGAAGGAGCTGCAGAGCGCTGCGCAGAGAGCCAAGGCATTCGCCGTCTCCAAGACTCTCCTCCACTGTAAACACAAGCCGTTCGGCAGACCCGACCACTGAAGACTTATATTTTCATAAGCTAAATACTATCTTTCACGTTGATTTGTCGCTAACGCTTGACTATTTTCCCCTCTTCCATCCTCTTTCTGTGGACAATCGCGGTAAGTGGAATTAACCTTGTGTTGTACTTTATTTAACGATTTGTTTCCGACGCGCGCATAGTTGAAAAGACGCCTTTTTGAGCGTCAGTGTTCTATTTTATGTCTACATATTTGCGTTGAATTTCATTTTATTTATTTGAATTTCTTGTTTGTTTGTTTGTTCTTAATAGACGTTTATATCTTCAAAGCCACCTCTCTTGCCGATCTTAAAGTACAGGCTACAGATCTTGCAGCATTTTCCCGAAGTTATTCTGGAAATATGTGATTTGCCCCCGAGGCGACTGATGTAAACACCCGAACAGCGTGTGAAAATAGCGGAGGCTAATTATGCGTGTCCACGGCAGACATCCATGTCTATAACACTTCCAGCAACGACTCATGACGACGTGAAATTTGGCACTCCGTCTTTTGTTAACTATTTGTTTGGCTAATTAATAGCAGCTATAAACTCAAGCCTTCACCATTAGCTACGTTGAGGTCTCGAAATTGGTTAATTTTCGCCCATTAAGGCTGCCTGATGTCACATTACGCGAGCCGCTGTTTCATTTTCTAATTTTATTTTAATCACCATTCACTGAATAGGTGATTAAAATTAATTTTCATCATAAACAAGACGCGTGCCAACTTAAATCCCCTTTTGTCTGCAACCTGACTGCGTTTGCAAGCCAAATAATTCCATATTGGTCTCTCAGAAGCTGTTAAAAAAAAAAAAACTAGATAGGTTTCCAGATGCAATAAGTGAAATAAGTTAAAAAAAAAAAAAATCAGTGGATGATACTAAGAGGCGGTAAAATTTCATCTGGTGGTGTCAAATTGGGGTCAGTTTAGGGTTAAAGCTCTCGGTGTCCGTGTGGGACATGGCCAGCTGCGGTTGGGTTCATCAAGAGAAGGGGGGCCAAGATCCATTTCAAGGAAAACACTAGTGGGACAATCACCAGGCTAAAGATCCACTGAATGTCACATCCTGAAAGTGCGCGGGGCCGCCCGCCTGCGTTCGGAGACCACCTCCCCACTCCTGCTCACTCGATCGCGGGACTTAGGAGCCCTCTCTCCCTCTTCTCTTCTGCCCTGCAGGGCTCGGCTGTTACAGGCCAGCCTGTTGCTAAATATGGAGAGAAATGCATTGTTGATTTAATTCCCTCAAAAAGATTACTGATATGAAACGGGCTTCAAATCCTCTTAGTGACCTTAAACACTCCTGGAGAAACAATTGGTGCTCAACCACAGGAACAAATAACATCGCCCTAATCTTGTTTGTAACTTTGTTCTTCTTTGGCCCTCTTCACTATTTGAGATTATGCAAATCACCTAAGCTAATGTATAGAGGCGCCGAGATAAGTGTGGATCACTGCCTCATATGGTGGAGCAAACCAGGCGAGCCTCCCGCGTGTCCAATATAAAGAAGAAAAATACCAAACCCACTCACTTGTTTTATTTAAAACAACTATTTTTCCTCAAAGAATAAAGGCAGCCAGCGTTACATTGCTTTTTCTCCCACTCTAAAGAAGGAGGCTAAATTAATTCTGTAACTTTTAATTGCAAGTTTATGCCTTATTTGCTCTTACTTAGATTTAAAAAAATTGTATCTTGATTAAAACTTTGATTTACTGGTGATAATTTGGCACCTCGTTGTTTTCCTCATGCTGAAAGCGTTAGTCATCTGGATCTGAACTCCCTCTGACCCTGGAATGAAATGTGACTATAGGGTTTCAGAAAGTAGCGTGAGCAACTCAAATACTTGTAAAAGTTTCGCGACTAACTGTAAATTCTTCAGCTCCAAAGCCTCATTTTCCCCTCCACCGATTCTCAGAGTCTGGTGTCAGCGGGTTAGTGCAGGGGAGGAGGGACAGAGGGAGAGAGAGAGAGGGGGGACGGTGGAACCGCTGCGTCTCCCCGCGTTTCATTGGAAATACGCGGCCGTGTAGCGACACCTGGCGGCGTCAGAGGGAACCAATCTGCTAGAAGCTGCAACAAATCAGAGAAGGCCCATAAAACTAAAACATTAGGCCAGTAACTAAACTAAAGATTATATATATATATATATGGGTTTTTGTTTAGAAAATTGCGTTTAATTTAGGTTTTAATCACGGCGACCATTTTATTTTTTTATCGACAAAAAGGCAAAATACTAAAATTGCGAGTCTGTCTGGATATTTTGGTGTACATTGGTTTGCAGCTCAGATTCTGGTGAGCTGTTGGAACCCATCACATCTAACGCTGCTGTGAGATGAAGCGTTTTTTAATTTGTCCGGGTAGGCGCCATTATTTTGACTGTCTGAATTACAGATTCTAACTAAATACATTTTTAACAAAAAAAAAAACAAACAAACAATTACAATAAAAGAAAAATGTTAAAAGTCGCCGTAGTTTCCAATATAAAACACACACACACACACAAAAAGATTAGTATCTCTTGTTGTATTTGTATTTATTATTAAATAAACTATGGGAAAAGCTTTATAATTATATTTGTGCAAAAAAAAAAAAAAAAGAAAACTCAAATCGAATCACATAATGGCAAAGGAAGTTATTGTTTGTTATTTGATTTTATAGTTAAACTGCGTTAAAATGTAATTAGAAAAGTTGAAACGTCGATTTTAAAGGCTAAATCCTTCTTTTATTTCCTCGTTTTCTTAACGCGTAGAGACAAATAAAAATCACCTTGTGGCGCTCCGAGTGTCACTTCTGCTCAGCTGTGACACACTTGGAGCAGGTCACCGCCGAGATTAAAGCCCGTCGTTAACGCCCGTGTGGACACACCAAATGCTGCTTTAATGAGTTGCGCCGGGTGTTTGTCCCAGAATACCTGGTGTGCATGTGTTAGGAACGCCGCGGACCCTAATCCTCCTGGTTTTTCTCCCTAACACGTGATTTTGGGGACGGCTCGATACGCGCGGCTACAAAGGCGCGCGGGGGGGGGGACAAAAAATATTGGCTATAATTTCAGATTGTTTTTTAGCTTGGATTGAAGCAGATCGAGGCTCATAAGGGCCCATATCCAGCCACATTACCAGATGTAATTGAGAGAAGTTTAAGTGGAGGCCGGGAAAGCGAGGAGTTAATAGCGGTGACCCTCTTGCTGTGCCTCTGTCGCTCATCATTTATCAGGCTTAAGGGGCTTAAACAGGCAGTCCGGGCCCACCTTTTATTACATATCAAACCCTCTCTCCCTTATCTGCATTATAGGAAGTGCATGCATCGTTGCCTGTTACGCGGATTTGGAAATAGAAACATGTCCAATAAAGTCGCCCTCCTCCACTGATCAGAGGAAATATGGCTCCAGGCGCTGGAGAACCAACCCCGGCGATTTAAGCCTTCATTAAATTGTCTTAATTCCCCCACTCAGCTTTAAAACGAACACAAATTCCACCCTTGCCTTGTTTGTCCAGCCTGGGAGCGAGGAAATGGGAAGTGCTGACGTTTTCAAGCTTCCAATAAGATCAGAAAGGGAATAAAAGTGCAGAGTTGAAAGTGCGCTGCTGCCTCCGAGTGTCCGAGGTTACGCACGAAGAACAGACATTTAACACGGCTCCAACAAATGAATAAATAAAGATTTTGCACATTTCTGATCAGAAAATAGCATATTATTAAGCAATTAATTTATTAGGTTTGGTTTTTATTAAAAAAAAAAAAACATGATTGTGATATATTTAGCTCGTCGTTATTTACAGTCTTTAAAAATTATAATTTTTGACATGGAGGTGTGTTTTTGTAGTGAGATTAAAAAATAAAAGGTCTTTTTTTAATCCAAAAGGTATCTTATTGTGTGGTTGTTACAGCAAGGCTGACCCTGTGTTCTCAGCTCAACTTGAGGGTTGCCCGACTGGGTTTCCTCTGAGGAGAGCTCAGTCAGTCAGCCTTAACGCAGCTGCATTCACATGGGCTGACTGGTTTTGATATTCCAGTCACACAACAGAGTAAACACTGTTTTCCTGTTCAATAAACATCATTGACGAGGCTCCATATCTGCCCATTGAAATTCACTGCTGTTACTGCTATAGAAGTTTTAATTTAAACAGTATTAAATCTGTATCGTATTATAACAACTGCTCCTGTACTGATGTTTTAATCTTGTGACATTAAAATGTATATATTTTTTTAAAGTGTTATTTTGTGTGTTTTCTTCATCATTACACAGAAATAATTAAATACCAGAAAGTAAAACACAAATGTTTGAAAAAGGTGGTAAAACTATAACAAATAATAAATGAAAACAACAAAAAAAAAGAAATAAACTAGAAAAGTTGTTCAGCCTGGCCTTCGCTTAAGAACAAGGAGCAGACAAACAAAGGCGGGCGTCTTCTGTTTGTGTGTTTTGTTTTCGTCCTGCTTTTATTTGCTTCCTGTTTTTCCACTCCCGCCACCTTCTCTGCTCCCTCCTTCCCTCCCTTCCTCCCTCAACTGGTTGGGTGGAAGTTCACATGATCAAGCCTGCCAGCCAGGTAATTACCTGGCGTTGTCAAATAAGGCGGCCACTGATTCAAATGAGGAGTGAAATATCAAAGAGCGTTGTTGCCTCTGCAGCGATGGCTCATCCGCGCGGGAGACGCAGAGGAGATCTGAGAGCTCGAGGAGCTGCAGGGAGGCAGCGACGACACTCAGACTTCCATTCCTACATAAATATCACCAATGTAGGCAACAGAGCCGAACATGTCCGGGTTCACCCGAGCATGTTTATTTGTATCACACAGCCCGCTTGTCCGTTATTAGCTGCTGGTATCCTCGATGGTGGCTGCAGCGCAACTTCAACAGGAGAGGCTGCGCTCTGCTGTCAGACCTTGCTGATGTGCTTCCTGCTGCGCGTTTCTCCAAAGGTCAGCGGTCGGAAATGCATGAATCCAAATGTGCTCCGAAGCGGTCACGAGTGCAGCGGTCATTCGGCGCTTACTTGCTCTTCTTTCATTTGGATTTCACTTTTCTTTTTAAAAAAATAAAACGCAAGATAAAGGTGAGTGTGTGAAACCTGAATATGAAT
>CAAE01015019.1:1134139-1149525 GCA_000180735.1 Tetraodon nigroviridis
ACACGCACACGACACTTTTGTGGCTACTTCTTGTGGTTACCGGCTCCTTACGGTGACGGGGACGTTTGGACGTTGTTTACGGTGAACACACACACCACACCCCACACTGACTTACGGGGGGCACACGGGGACACTTTGCATGTATTTTTTTCTGGGGGCGGTGCGTTGGGTTGTTGTTTGTTTTGGCGCGGTATGGGGACACGACACTACAACATTTAAAACGACTAACTTTTTAAACGAAACACCTCAGGATGGACATTCTAAGGTGAAAACAGACATAATTCACAAAACAGGGCTGGAAGAGTTGGACCTTCTCAGTGCCGAGACGTTACAAGGAAAAAAGGATAATCACAGTAAAGCGTAAAAGTTTTTATGATTAATCTGAGCCAGGAGGCAGAGGAGGTGCAAGTTCTACATCTAATCTACTGGTAGGCAACTGCAAAATACAAAACTTTGTTTCAGTTTCTTCTGCTGGGTGGAAGTTTCAGGTAACGCGGCCTAAACTTTTCCATCTCACAGCCTGCCAGTCTGTCACGGCAAGATGGAGCTCAAGAGGGACCTCCTGTGAGAGGTGGTTAGACGTTCATACCTGATCTTCCCTCTTCTGGTTCCTGACAGGTGATGACTGAGGTGGGCCTGCATCCACGTGAGAGCCGGGTTTGTGAGGACAACATTCCCATTGCCAGGCATGTTGTAGAGCTGTAGAACACAAAAAGGGTTTTTCAGATAAAGCAGGCCTTAATATTCTGGAGTTGGTGCAGAATTGTTTAACAGAAGAGAATGAACCAGAACCGCACTTGATCTGTGTTGACACATGTCAGAATCCAAAAAATCTCTGCTATCTGAGTCAATTCACTGCTAACCCTGAAAATCTCGCTGTCATCTAACTGGAATTGAATTAAAAAATGTCCCCAGCTGGTTTGTTCTTTTTAAAACCCTCATTAGACACAAGGATTACATGTATGAAGAAATCCCTCAGACAAAAATCATCCTATCACCACTGGGCTGTAGCATCGTAATCAATTAGCATGGTTGAGCTAATTGTCCAATCATTCAGTCACTAATTATTGCTGCAAATATAAATATTCTAAAACCCCAACCCTAACTCAGACAAACCCAAATCTAAACCTATCCCAACCCTAACCCTAACCCCAACCCAACCCTAACCTCAAACCAAACTCTAACCCCAACCCTAAGCCTAACCCTGACCCTGCTTGCATAACAGGTTGACACAGTCTGAGAGTGTGTTTTTGCGGTGCTACAAAGCACGACGTCCTTAGGGATATTTCATTTTAAAATGGTACACTCAGAGCTCAAAATAACTGCTCAGAATGTCAATGTTTCCAAATTGCTGAAGCACAAATTTGTCTGGCTCGACGTTACATGAGCAGGATGTGTTGCAAACCAGCCAATCGCTATTGTCACACGGAAGTCTTATGTGGAGGTGACACCTGTCACGCTGTAGACAAAACAGTGCCAATACCTGACCGGCTGTCACAGGCGAATGCAGACGCAAGTCAGCAAGATCATGTGATTGCTTGAATGTGCGTCCAGGGAGTCAACCTTACGCCACGATTCAGTAACAGAAGACAACAGCGCTGGTGTACAAGCAGTCTGGGATTCCATAATTATAAAACAAAACCGTCGATCCAGTTAAAAATATCCCCCAAAGTTACAATAATTCTTATTGTGGGGGATTAAACATTCCTGTCCACTTGATTTCACACCATCTTGCAGATTTAGCCCCAAAAAGCCAGCATTTTTTTTACCTTTGTTTTTTTTGTTTTTTTTTTAACCAGCCTATCTCCATCTTTGTCCGTTGTTATCAAATATAAAAGAGTTATTTTTTACCTGACTCAATCAGTGGGGAGACATCCTGCATTCATCTTTAATATTCACTGGTTGTTAATTATTAAAGGTATGTATTTGAATTATAAATATACTAGTTATACAGAAGTAGGCAAAGCAGGCATATAGCCCCAGGCTAAATTCCTCCATTACCCATTATTTTTCAGTCTGCCGTCTCCATATGCCTGCCTCCTATTCCTATGTCATCTCAAAAAAACACCCAGGCATTCCTTTGTACTTACCTACCCCCTCCCCACTTTGGCCACCCGAAAAAAAAAAAAAGTCTCCTCCTCCATACATATGTGTGCCGCTTCCTTGAAGTAGGATGTCACACTTGTCTTAAATATAATGAATCACTTTCTTCAAGGCATCCCTGGATCCCAAACACTCCCCGCAGAATCCTGCCTAGTCCTCCCCCGTTCCGAGCCTTCCTACGTGTCACAAATCATCCACCGTGGCGGGCTCCCTGCTAAATCATTAACATTGTCAGAAATGACTGGGGCCAAGAACTGGAAGAGCCCTGAGATGCAGCCAAGGAGTGAGGAGCATGATTGGGAATACGGAGCAGTAAACAAAGAGACGCAGCCTTATACCCACTCTTGCTTTCTCCTCGCTCTTCTCCTTCTGTCTCTCTTTGCTTTAGTCCCTTTTTTCTTACTTCACTGGGATTTCTAAAAAAACAAGAAAGACACACAGTGAGGGGGAAAGTAAAGAAACTGTCAAAAACAAAGTTTAACAACTTTCACGAAACTCGAGTCACTTAACTGCTCTTAGAGTTTTGTTTTTGTATTGTTTTTGTTTGGTTTTTTTTTCCCTCTCTACCTTGAAATATGTCTAAAAAATACACTTTATTGTAGGCAGACAAAAAAGAAGTGCTGTTCATTGTTTGTGTCCACCATCAATAGTGTATTTAAAGAACAACTTTTCTATATCTGGCTTCTAAAATGAAACTGCGTTGGTCTTAAAATTCTCATTTTATGTTGGTTAAATCAATGGCCATTTCCTTTTAATGCTATAGCTAAGATATAACATGAGCGCAGGCTCCTGTGCCACCATCGATCAAAAGGATTGCTAATTTTCCCTCAATTTCCGTCGCTCTCCAAAGAATCTAAAGGATGATTGATAATAGATGAAGGAAAAGCACAGTGATACTGTTTTTAACCTTGCTCAAGTCATTAATCCGCTTTATACCCATGAAAGTAGTAAAGGGGGCAATGAATTAGTCATTAAAGCACAGGTCAGTTTATTAGAACTCCTGATTAAACTGTAAAATAACTTCTGCTGGGCAGGAGATTCCTGCTCTGTCACTGTGGAAAACAACAGAGGTGCATCAGCAGTCAATCCAATGGTTAATGAGCGCACCGAGCAGTCAGACAAGCGCCATGTCAGGAATCGTTTGAAAAACATAAAAGCAGAGAAGTGATCACACACAGACACACACACACACACACACACACACACACACACACACGCACACTTTATTATTAGTAGTAGTAGTAACACTTTATTTGGTTGAACTTGAACCACATTTTTGTTGCTACGTAATGCTTCTGATATGAGCGCTGGCTTATGTTTGTCACCATTTATTAAGTCATGCGGTTGTTGGCTCTGTTCCACAGGAAGAGTGCGGATGGCCTCGGATGTTTTGCTACTCCCTAAAATGGAGAAATGAGCTAATGAGCAAGCGTGGGGTGGGGAGGTCACTTGGGGATCTGACTGGGGAGGATGTAATGGATAGCATCAAATCTAAACACACCGCAAGTTGGCAAAGGTTGGACAATGGCCTCAGTCTGTTGCATCTGTTCTCGGGTTTTCACCACGGCAGGCGACAACTGCTCAAGTTTTGTGTCAGGATAAAAGTAAAAATCAACTAAAATTTGATATCCAGAGCTTTCTCTTTTGAAACACACATCCATGCGGTCTCGAGAACCCCGCTGATGCTCCGAAACCGCGCCGCTCTGAGACGCTTGCGTGGACACAGATCGAACTTATGAAAAACCATAATAGGACAGCTGAGATATGCCATTATTAGGCAGTATTCCCTGCTGAGTAAACATCTCACTCCATTAAACGGGGATTTTTGAGGTGAGGGTAAACCGTTTCCATGGCAGCAAACATAATATTGTGCCTTTATGTAAACAACAATGTTTGCGAATAGGATATGCAGATCACATAAACAGTCTACAAATAATAACAGGGGCAGCATCTGTTTGAGGCACTCTTTGCTCTATGCCGGTGGGAAAAATTATGCATAAAAAGTGTGAACTGAGCAGGAAGGCCTTATCAGAGCGGAAGGCCTCGGAGGATCAGTTGGTAGGTGGACACCTGTAGTTCCAGTCTGCCAGAGCCTCTGACTAAATGGAACTTTCCTCTCCTGCTTTGTAAACAAGCCTCTGCCTCTGCTTGTGTTTGATATTTATTCCTTCAGTTTATGTGACAGGAACAAGGCGCATTAATCAACATCTCAGTTTTCACGTCACTGTAAATGTGTCATTGCCCTCCCCTCCCTCCACCAGCACCCCCCCCCCCGCCCCATAGAACCCCCGTTTCCCTCGCAGTGCGGGGCGCTCAGCACAGCTCCAATCAGCAAATCACCACTGTGACTCTAATGAGTGAAATTGCTTATGAGGGGAATCTGTTTCCGATGGTGGGCCAGATGATTAAAGCTCACTGACAACGCGTCTTTCCTCCAGGAGCTCTGCTGGGCCGCAGCAGCTGCGTGACGCCACCTCCTTCACGGTGCGCCACCCCCCCCCCCCCCCCCCCCCCTTGACATCCCACAGGGGTAGGGATGAAGTGGAGATGCTACCGAGGGTCTGCGATGAGCAACACACGACAACTCACTGCTGAGTGCTGATCCTTACTTTTGCATTTTTATTAGACGACTGAACAAGCGGAAAAATGCTCCTGAAACACTCAAAGTTAGCAAATTGGCTAAAACTTCCAGACAAAAGTGTCTCAAAATAATCTGATTTACACATTTGAATTAAAGGAGAAATGTGTTGGTAAAGTGTGTCCAATCGCAGAAATTAGGGGGGAATCTGGTGGCTGCAGGTGGCCTCTGTCCACAGCTGCTCAGCTGTTTCTGTTTCACCATGGATGTAAATCTCATCAGGCTCCTGTCAGCACTGGGAGATGCTTTCCTCCTAATAGTCATTTATGAATGTCTTATTAATGCTGGGAGAGGAGCAGTTACACCCACATACGGCGGACTGGAAACACAAATGTAGTCAAATACTGTACAAAGTATTTGATTTGTACAGTTGTGCATATACCTGTCTATACATTAATGTGTGCTCTCCCTCTATAGCCTGAGAAGACACTCAGGTTTCATAGGAAATTATTCATCTCAATATTTCACACCTCAAGAGATTGTCTTTTCAGCTATAGCCATTCTATAAATTGCATTACACAGACTCTGAAACACTTATCCTTGGTTTGTGGGGGTCTAATGTAACATGCACCATTATCAAAGAATTCCTACCTAACGACCCAACTAACCCGAATACTCCTTTCTTCATTCCAAGCTGATGAGATGAAACCCCACTGAGCCAATGAGCTTCAACAAAACTGGCTTGATTGCCAGGGCTTTAGTGCCAATGATCCCGCAGAAACAGGGAGCATATTGTACCATCAGAGCTGCACAGCCTGGCCTTTTCTGGGCTGGCAGCCTCTTAGATGCTTGGGCTCAATGATGGAGGTAATGATTCTCATGATCCTGTAGCACAGGTGAAAAGGTAACGAAGCAGACGGGGAAAATCACAGAGAGGCGGGAAGGTACAGAGCTAAATGCAAAATCTTAATGACTAAAAAAGTTTAAGACTTCTAAACAATTAGCAACCATGCATGAGATTTAGCATCATGTCTGTCGGGCGCATACATCGGCTGGCAAGTAAATCATTATCACAGCGAGACCGTCGACGCCGCTCCGCATCACTATCAATATTTTGAACGAAGCTGCTGCACTTTGCACAACTTTACGTGAGGTGGATTGACAGTCTTATCAGGCATTCCTTGTCATTTGCGCTGTAAAAACACCCAATCATCCCGTCCCTGCCAGATGCCACACTGGTGGCAGCCAGAGGAGTGAAAATAATAATTTTGATGATCAAGATATGACTGACACCAAAACAAAGAGCAGTCCTTGCACATTGTGGATTCATTTGGAATTGTTGACATTTGGTATTTTGTCACAGCACGGCAGCATTTGTGAGGTTAGTATTCTTTTTATGTTTCTGTAAATGCAACTAAAAAGCTCTTTCCTGTGCCACACGTGCAAATTTGAGAAATTTTGCTCTTTATGACTGCAACTTTATACGTCCACTGTATTTCTCTGTTATGCAACATCATTCAACTTCCATAAAACAAGCTTTTTACATAAAAGTATATTAACATTTTTGTCCAGGTGGACCCCTCCAAACACACACACCTTCCCCAGGTTAGCAGGGGTGGTGAAAGAACAAAGGGAAAGTAGCATAGCATTGCTTTACATAGCACTCTGTCTGCTATTACCACTGATGCGTGCCCCGCTGCTAACTACCACAGCAGTTCAGATAATGCTTCTTGGCTGGCAGAGGACAGGTTGATAGCTGTCAGGGACAGACAGAGAATAAATGACGAAGACCTATTGGGGCACCTCTAAGGCGCATTAGGGACCTCGGGATCCCATTCCCCAAACACAGGGTGAAGAATCATTTTGCCACAAAGGCACAGGGTCACCCATCACTGTCTAATGCATGCCATGATTAATCACAGGGATGGATCAACATTATGTCCCATTCAGGCTGATTCCTAATTGCCTTCGCCATCTAACTCATCCATTGCCCTAATGATTGGAACGTCTGCTCTCTTGCTCACATGGTGGACTGTCACTTTGTAAAGCCAGACTCCTTTAAACATCATTACTGGCCAAGAACCTTCTCTAGAACCCTTCCCCTAACCATGAATATATGGATAAATTGCGCTGGCTTTCTTGCCTGTGGCCCTGTGTTTATATTCTCAGCTGAACGTCTGTGAGTGTTAATGTATGTAGATTTCATTTCTGATGAGTGATTATTTGACTGCTCATTTTGCCTGAGATTTATGGCACTCTCTCTATCTCCTGACTGCAGTGCCACTCTTATCTTTAATAATAGAGATGAGGACATTAATCAGGTTTTGTTGGCTGCCCTTACTAAGACATTAAATGCATTGTATGAGGTAAGTAAACACGCTTCACATCCTTCTCTCTTATAGTGAAGAGAGAGAGGGGTGGGGGCAGAGTGAGGCAGCAGAGAGGAGAAAAAAATCCTCATTATATTTATCATAATTTCCCATCTGCTGTTTTTGAAGCAATGTACCATGAGCACATAAAATGTATTACAACTGTGCATAAATTCAACTGATTTGTGGCTGGAGTAGCTAATTCCTTGAGTACATTTAAAAAAAAAAACAAGCACTGAGCCCTGAAATTGCAATTCCATAAAGGCTTTAAATTACTGAGTACAGAACGAAGAACGTGCATGATGTGGTGCGCAAGGTGAACATGCGGCGCTCACCGGGGTAGAGACAATAAAACCTGAGATGAGTGAGACAAACGCTCTGGCAAAATAAAGAGAGAAGAACTAGACTGGCTCTGTGATGGAGGGGAGAGACTGGTTCTGTGTCTCGTTTTACCCTTTTAACCACAAGAATGCATTCAAAAGGACAGGTATGGCTTTATATAAACCCCTCATCATCAGCTCTGTGTCTCTCCGTCTCATATTTGTAGCAGTTTATTAGATGGATGCCAGTTCAGCAAGTAGAGCCTCATTCACAAGCTGTTAAAATGGAATGAGTGTTTTATTACAAGAAAGAGGAGAATGTGTGTGCAGGAATACTCCCTGACAACAGCGCAGGTACATTAGAACCAGAGGACAGGGGGGAGAACATTCATTTCCTGAAACCAAAATAAGATGGACCAATTCAAAATAGAACTGACAAATTCATATTTTCATATTCTCCACTTCAGATGACTTGTGCATCTTGGTGAAGCCGATATTTAAAAAAAAAAAGCTAAAAAAAAAAACCAAACAAACCTTGAGCCTGCTTATTTTGTTATCATGTAAACTTTGGTGTCTCATCGGCTGGATCGTATATTAATGTTTAATGTCATTCTCCCGAGCCTGCCTCTCCCTCTTCCCTTGTGTGATTCCATTCTATCACCTCTTTCCTCCTCCTTCACCTCCCTGCCTACTTCCTCTATCTACAAAAAGTCATTTGGGATCAGTGTGAACAGGAGTTTTCATATCAGGTAAATGAATATCTTTATCACCGAGGCGGGAGCTGAACGTCTGTAGCAGCTGGAGAGAATAATCACACAGAGCAAACAGAGAGGAGCTCAGTAATAACAGCCTCCCTCAGACTTCCTCACTGCTCTCTGTGTATGCCTAAACAGCCTGCTTACTGGCTGGGGACACCGTGGGATCAATGGCCTTCTGCAGCTTAGCCATGACCTTTGACCGGTGATGAGCCTAGAGGAGAAATAAAAACACCTAGTGATTCAACAGCAGGAGCCGTTACATAGTCATTGTCATATAGCTGTAGCTGCATCAGCTAATTCCCAGACCGATGGACCATGCAGACTGTTTTGTTTTGGTAGAGAACTTTACAATAAAAACCGAGTGTGCCAAAATAAACCAATATAACCTTATAATTCCATTTATTAAAAAAAAAAAAAAAAGTTCCTCTGCATTGACTTAGCAGCAAACTCTTTCTTTCTAAATAATTTCATTAGATAACCCCCCCATAATACTCATTAAGGTCAATTTAATGGCAATAAAATTTTGTATGTATAGGTAGGAAATACTTAATTGGATGGTAATTGCCACTTTGGATGCTCAGGTTAAATAAAACTAATTTAATTTTAAAGTTTTGAGGCCTCAACAAAAAAGGATTCTCTGTCAGAAGAGCGAATGCCTTGTTATTCGTACAGTTCTGAATAAAATAGCACAGCACATCAGAGGTTCCACTAATTACAACAGTAAGGAGGAGTGGTTGGCTGCCATTAAAGAAGGCCTTTAATGTGCCGGAGCTATAAATATTTTGAAATGTCACACCTTGGGAAGACTGCATGCAACCATGCACAGGTTGATAAATCATAACCTGAGAAGAACCTGAAAAAAAAAGATGGCTCTTTGGTATTTTAGAAATAATTACTTATACAATAGGGGTAATGAATGAAGCTATAAATTAGGTTTAAACAGAACATTAAGAGAAGACAGTTTATAAAACTCTTTGCTACTCTTTAAAATTACTCTCTGAAAATATTGCCTGTTTTAGTCCCGACCATAACTCACGGACATAAAAACATGTATGGAAAATATCAAATTCTCTTGATTAATTCAACATTAAATGATTCTGGTCTGCTACTTTTAATGTGATATTATTATTCCCCCTCTATGGCAACACCATAACTGCTCTTTCTTAATGATGCCCGTGTTCAATTCTGACAATAAATCTGTGTGTCCTTTTCTGTAATCCACTTTCAAGCAAAGATGGAGCGGCTACGACCCACGAGAAATTTCTCCGTCTCGTATGTGGCCACAAGTATTGGCACTATCACATATACAGTTATAAATTTGTAGGAGCCTTGGCAAGACTGTACCAATGGAAGGAATTTATCCTCAATCCCCACAGAGAAAGGAGAAAAATGACTGGGCTCATCGTCTGAGGCTCATAAAAGTCTAAATTAAATATCAAATGGAACCATGCTTTCGGTGGAGGCCTGGCACTGCCTCTGTCTCAACCTCTGACAGGACCGGTGCTACTCCTGATAAGGGAAATCGACAACTTTGTAAATGGGACCGTTGTTGCCTCCAGTACTAAAAAAAACCAAAATGAGAGGGTTTAAATATTGTGCAATTAGGATTAAAAGAGGATCTTTCAGGATCATATACACATGTTTATTCCCAGGCCTCCAGGAGACAGTAGCACCTTTTCTAACTTCACCACAATAGCTTGCAGCTGATTGGCTGGCAATCAGATGCACTTCATCTGTGAGAGGGGAGTGGGAACCGGCACTAAAATGATGGACTTGGGGTTAATCCAACTGCCACACCGCACCCATTTCTAACCCAAATCGAAGGGAAAGAAAACATTCCCATTCCCTGATCAGGAAGTTTGCATCATGTCTACGCTCGCCTGCACAGGATGTGGGGCCAGGGACCCTCAGGGACCCTCGGGATGATAATGTGAAGAATCAGCTTCTTGCTTGGTTAAGCTGCTTGCTCATGGTCCATACTTGTATTATTTGCCATATACAGGCCTTAACGATAGATCAGAGTGGGGTTAGCAAACCTTACACCAACATTACATCAAGAGAACAAGATGCTGAAGATCAAAATGAGCAAAACTTCAAGCCAAAAATAAAAGTTAACACTTTTGTCACTTCTGGCTCAAATGGGGAGGTGTGTCAACAGTAGGATGTCATTCGCTTTTCTTGGTGAGCACACAGGATTAAGGTGAGCTGCTAAAGTTATTGCAGTCACCTGAGTCTCACCTCACACATCCACCCTCACCAAACCCATTAGAGCTTCCCGCCTGGGCTTGCATCACTTAGCACAAGGGTGCGAATTTGTTTTTGCAGAGGTGTTAATGATCTCTATGGTTTGTGGCTGTAATGATGAACTCCTCTGTCTTTGTTGCTGCATTTCACAAGACTCTTGGGCACATTTGTCATCTGTTAAGCACGCGCAGTTTTGTGTTTTTAGCCAAGTCTGCAGCGACTTATTGTGCAGCAGCCAAAAGACAAAGGCAGCTCTGCCGCTGTTCCGAGTGTGTGAAGGTGTGGGTGGTTATGCAGATCGCTAATTGTGCAGGCCACCAGGGGAAGAGTGAAGGGAATGGCAGCCTACCCGCAAGACGTGCTGAGGGAGGGACGAATTGGTGTGAGCCTCCCTCCCTTCTTTCCCTCTCTCTCCTCCTTTCTCCTTTTCACTCTCTCTACCCTAAATTGGCAGCTGGCAGGCAAATGAATGCGGTGTGAAGTGAGCCCACTGAAGTGCAGGGTCCTGCTGTTCAGGCAACAAAGGAGCTCCATGCGAGACATCTGCTGTTCAGTTATCAGAATACATTTAGTCACGTGCCTGCCTTCCCTTTGCTCTCTCCCCATCCCTGTTTCACCACTGCCCCGCAACATCTATTCCGTCAACTGAGGCCGAGCCTCTTTCTTACCCCCCACTTCTCTCAAGAACATTCACTTGTTTGCCACCATAATCCTTCTCCCCACCTCTTCTCTTGTGCGCTGCCTTTATTTTACCAGTGTAGCTCTGGCAGATAACCCTACAGTGCTTCCTATCTGTTCCGAAATGCACTACCCCAATGTGAATGATCACATGAGGCCTGAGGAAACAGCAGACTGAATCTTAATGAGCCACACTCACACAGGCAAAAGTAAATTGAGCTTACCACCATGATAAATTAACCTAATGAATGCAATTGTTTTGTGGCACGCTAGCTTGGGCTGGAGCCAGATGGTCAATACTTAGCACCGAGATTGCAGCCTCCATTTTCTACTTTTCTTTTTTGTCCTTAATTTTTTTTTCTTTCATAAATTAGATTGTAACATTTACTTCTGTGGTTTTTAATTGATCTTTTCCTTTGAAAGGCCGTCTGGATATACTGTAACTTTTGTCAGTGAGCAATAGTGCTGAAACAAATCCATGCAGCAGTACAACAAGCAACTGTGGTGACATGATAGGGTTCTGCAGGGGAGATGTGGCGTGGTGTGTATTTCTCTCCATTTCCCATCCTTCCTCACAGTATCCCTGTTTACTTAAACACTTAATCCCTGCAAAGTGTGTCATTTAGTTTGCACGCTTTTCACTCTCCACTTTGTCCTCCATCCTCTCCCAGCGGTACAGGCTAGCATGAAGGTTGCACATCCAGGAAGGGACAAACCCCCTCCTGCCCTGCGTGTAAACTAGATGACTTCCTTTAGGCAGGTGGCACATATCCAGATGTTCTCTCCATTTCCTCCGTGTTTGCGTGCTCTTGCATATCCACGCATGTATCGCTTTCTTGTGACCTCTGTGCTCACAGCACAACATCGCCATTGGAGCAGTTTACACCATAATGACTTGTATCGCTCCAGGCCCTGCCACATCTGTGGCCTCCTTACTCCATTTCTGTGTCCCAGTCTTTTCCTCTTTTTCTCTGTGCTTTGAAAATTGTCTTACTTTTTTGTTTGTTAGTTTCGGGGGTTTTTTTGCAGATTTTCATTCTCCAGGTTAAGTTTTTTTGTGGTGCGCGTAACCTGCCCATTACTTGGAAAGAAAACTTGCACGGCTCACCTTGCCTACCCAGATATGAATCCCTAACACGATGCATTTCAGCCACAATAAAAAAAAGCATCCATTAATGTCAACACGCTTGCAAAAGTAGTCCTGGCTGCTCGGCTGAAGGGCCAAGCGTCCGAGGTGAGGTGCCAGGTCATTTCTGGCAGCACGGAGCGAGTCAAGTGTCACATGGAGTCACTTGTGCTTCACCAAACAACAGCTCAGCTCATTACCTACTCAGGACAGTGGGGGAGGAGAAAGCCATCCAAATGTGACCATGTGCTGACCATGCATTCTGTCTTGGACCCCCCCCTCCCCTTCCCTCTGGCTGTATATTGAGAGCAATGACCTCTCACTCAGACAGTGCATCCTTCAATCGATCACATGTGACATTTGTGACATCGCATGCATCCCAGATATGTATCTCAATGGTGTCAACGTATCAGTCAACCCAGTCAACCCCTCTCATGAGCAGGACAGCCATATCACATTCCATGTTCAGAGACACGTTTTTCAGCGTGATGTGTGTGTGTGTGTGTATGTGTGTGTGTGTGTAACTTTACCATCAATGCAGAATACTAATTTTTGTACAGTATTCTTGGCAAGGAAAGACACCAGAGTCAGCTCTGTCTGCTGTACAGTACCCATCTCACACACATATACCCCCCACCACCACACACAGTGTCTTGTTTTCAGGTTCATTAAGCCCCAGCACTGCCCAGAGTGGCTGACAGGATGAGGAACAGTGCCGAAATCTCCCCCTGCAGGTATCCATTCACATTATCATTGAGAAAAAGCCTCTCTCGTCAGTGCCCTTGTTACGGCTCGAGGGGGGACCACTAATTAGAGAGAAGAGAACCGCTTGAGAAGACCATTACAGCCATGTAGACCAGAATGCCTAAAAAACCTGAAATATCAGCAGACTTGCAGCATCCTCTTGCTGCATTTCTTCGCAGGGGTGTCTTAAGAATGGCATAAAAATATACAGCAAAAGAGATGTTGAGATAGACAGAAATGAAGGGCAGATGCTGTCAGCTAAATTATTAGGCTTTGTTAAAAAGATCTTCCAGCAAAAGCAACAATCGTGCTGTCTAGGAACATTCTCAACGTGTTACAACGTTGAACAGTTTTATATAAAATGTGGATCATATCAACATGATACATTATCAAGATTTTTGGGTAGGGGGTTAGGGATCTGCCTAAATTCATTAGGATTGCCTGCAGTTTATTTTCCATGCAAGTTACCTTAACTGCTGGTTTGGGCCCTCTTGACACATACATGAGTATCCAGTATTTAACCCCACCGTACTAATTCATGCACTATAGCATTGAGTACTTCATCATCTGCTCTTTGGGGAGAGACAGTCATCTCATTAGGTGAGGATCTAATGAAATGCAAGTATAGACTTCTTAATTCCGTAGATGGCTGAAACAAAAATCCAGCATTAATCCTGATCCCTGTGGCTGTGTAAATCGTGGCTGGCTGGAGTAGGGAGGCTTTTATGAGGAAGAGTCGACAGTGAAGGTGATAAAACAGAACACAGGTTGGTTGGTTGGTTGCTGCTCATTCAGAAATAAAAAAGATTCTAACTCCAACATCATTAGGTTTTAATTCAAAACAGCCAGATTATATGAGAAACTGGTGATATTCTTCAGACTGTGTAGGTGGTATTTACTGACCTTTCAAATCTACATTATAGGAGCTATTTCCCTGATGTAAACTTCTATGTTAGCATTTCACTTGGTCACAAAAATCCCGTATTCCCTTTGGTCTTCAGAAAAATTGTTCTGACAAAGTCCCACCACTGTTCCAGCCTCAAGCCAGCTAAGATATATTTAATCCCTTTTGAATGTGTAGACGGGAGAGACAGCAAGGCAGAAGCAAATTCAGAGCGGACTGATGACTCTTCCTGGCAAATGTACGTGTTCATTTCCAGTCAGTGGCTTCTGGGTCCACAGACGACAGCCACCAGAAGAGCCCATCATCAACAGCACGTTGCAGAACATTAACACCATAATTTACATAAAATTACTTACATACTGTTGTAGTAATTTAATTTGTTTGACCAGTGCAGTGCAACTGCGAGGAATAGATTCATGGAGGCACCACGAGGGAGCTTAGTCAAGTCTTCCACATGGCTAATTTTTTAATACAAAAAGAAAAAAAATGACACTATACAACTCTTAATTCCATTTACTACCCACATTTCTGAAACAAAATAAAAAATATTAACATTGAGATGTATGTGCACATAAGCAATAATTTGTGCCATGTGCCTTCTCGTCTCATATTATAATGTACATGTTAACCTACTGTGGTTATACACACCAACAAAAACTAAAAAAACACCCTCTAACACCATCAACTGCTGTTTGTGGCGTCTATGGCTCCTTGTGGAAAGAAATGGCTGTCTCGATTTAGGATGCATCATTATATCCTAACCTGAGAGTAACCCCAATTGATTCCCTCCAGCAATTAGCCAGAATTTCCTCTAACTGGAAAGATGCAATGTCAGGTCTCCGCGATGGCTCGGGGCTACTGTTGCTTTTCAAACAAATCCAATCTGCAGGCGTCTGCAGCTCTGCGTACTGGACTGTAAAGTGTAACAGGATGGCTCCAGTGTGAGAGTGTTACAATCTGCTCGGTCACTATCAGGACAATCTGTTCCACCTGTCCCTCTCTCCCCAGCCATCAGTCCAATCCCGACAACCTGTTTTTCCCTCTATTTAGACCCCAACTTTTCAAACACTCTCTGTTGCATTGTTTGTGTCCTCATACTTGAGCTTTTAATGTTAATTCTCTGACTGGTTTCCCTAATATATGACTGCAAAACCTATTGTTTCCCACATCCACTTTTTATCCTCTTCCTCCCTTCCTTCTTGCGGGACAGTACCTGACACAATAATACATTCAATCCACAGCCTGTTTTCTGAATGGAATCTTTGAACTTGACAAATACAGCAGCTCCTATTCAACATCAAGCATGGCTGACCTGACAGGAAAGCTGTCGCCACTCTGCGCCCGTCTGCTGTTAGTTTTAACATAAGACCGCCCCACAGAAAAAAAAAAAAAAACATATCCACTACCTCCCCCAGAGAAAAGAACTTAATGTCCTATTCACCCCACCACCCTGCATCATTTTGAAAATTGCTCAATCATTTCTTTTCCTCCTGTCCCTGTGACATATTATTATATATTGTTTCTGGGGGGAAAAGGCATTTTCTGTCATTGTGGAAGGAAAT
>CAAE01015019.1:1150483-1170604 GCA_000180735.1 Tetraodon nigroviridis
TCTGGGGGGAAAAGCATTTTCTGTCATTGTGGAATGGAAATATGAAAGTTTAGTTGGGAAAAGGACAGAGCGTCTAGAATGTAAAAGAACATTTAGGGGAAGAGGTGAGGCTAAAAAGAGACTGAAAAGCTGTAATTATTTGAAATAGTCTGCTAATGTGTATTATCATGTCATTAAATGTAAATGAGATGGAGCTAAAAGACCCAGCCGAGGACTTGGCTTGCTTTAGAACCAAGTAAAGCAGAGCGGCCTGATAAATGAAAGGAGAAATATCATTGCTATCTGCACTAACTTATTTTGCTGGAACATAAACATTTCATGAGCTGACCAACCAATGACAATAAAATGCAGCGTAGTTAGCGACGTGACACAATTACAAAGAGCTGCAGCAACTTCTCAAACCTCGGAAACTGCTGCTGGCACCTGGGTAAATAGAGGGTGGATCGAGGAAGCGATTTAGTGGGAAGACCCTGATGCTGTCTGAAGTTCCCAAGACAACCGTCTTGATTGTGAAACTGTTTGTGTGTGCGGTGCACGTATGGGCTCTGAGTTTACGTTTGCAATGGAGTCTCGACATGAGCAAGAGTCATTCCACTTCAGCTGCTTAATAGGGATGTCTGGGCCAGTGGTTTCTTGTGGCCCCCCAGCCCTGTTATCAGAAACATTAAGCTGAATATTAATGGCCTGGCCCGAGATGCATGCTATTAAGCCTGCTTGGCCATTCCTCTCTGTCCTCTCCCTCGTACAAAAATTAATGAATCGTAGGCAAAGTAGCAAGCACAAAAGAGGGGCAGTGAAAGAGATATAAGAGGGCTTGCTTGGTGGCTATTTCTCAGTAAGCAGGAGATGATACGAGCAGATATGCTGCACATCATGTGTGGGCAAAAGAAAGGTGAGAAAAACAGTAAGGTGGCAAACATCCTCTAACATATTTTCCCAGTTGCTGTAATTCTCCTAAATTAATTGATATCTTATTATAACAGCAGAGCTTTTGCATTTGCACAAAGAGTGATACAATAAAAATGATTTGGCATTGATTTATTCATGTCTGTTTCCTCCGGCTGAAGGTTTACTTTTGAAATTGAAGAGCAAGATGGGAAAGCACTTATTAGTCCCCAACCGCTCTGCTGGTGCGGGCCGAGCAAAGTGAGCTGTTAACGGATATAATTTGTGTAGAATGGCCAGAGGAGAGCTTTTGATATGCAGAAAAGCTGACCTCTAGACTGCCACTTTAATTGGGTTTTTAATTTTCCAGGCCATCTAACAGTATCAAACAGGATCTGTGAGCTTTGTCTGGTTGATTGGAACCACCGTGACAGGGCGAGCCCTGGCGTTCTCTACGCTTTTCAGAAGAGGGTGGACAGCAGAAAAAAAAAAAGACAAAAAAAGGGTTCAGAAAGAGGGAAATAAAAGCAGGCAAGCCAGGAGTTTGAACGGCTTGGCTTGGAAATATGCCTTAATGGTGAAGAGGAGAGTGTGGTATTGTATAGGGCAGAGACTGGGGCAGAGCTGCTGATGGGATACCACCCTCAGAGATGGGGTAGACGAGTGCAGGCTGTTGAAATAAAGGCTGTCACTGCTGACTAGCAACAGCACAGAGAACTAGCACAAATTTCAGCACGCATGTGCAGACGGTAGGCTAATGGAAATGCTAAAAGTCGTCAGTTTCAAATAACCAGGTTTTTTTGCACTGCTGAAAATGGCAATTTGCAATAATTGGTTGTTTTAGCAGGAAATGCATGGAAATATAAAAAAAGAAAAATGGCCACCAACCATTACTATTATCACCTGCACCAGCCCATCAGGCTCGCTATCATCACACAGTTGAGAGTCCGTCTTTGTGGTCCTTGGATGCGAGTTCCAACTGGTGCCTGTTTGTTCAATCAGCAAGACCACACAAAGAGTTTCAGCCCTCTAATCTCCTAACCAAACAAGATGGCAATTACACAGGCTGATAACTAGCGGACGTTTTCATCTGCAGTGACAGTGCTGGCACAGAAGTGTATCTTTTGTAGACAGAGGAAGAGAAGAAGACGGAGAGGAACACTGCAGTCTTGTGTGGAGAGAGGCCGCTACTTAGAATACACAAATGCAACTGTGACACACTCACAAGTGAACAGATGGCACAAAAAGGCAGCGCCTCAAACCCACCAGCACTTACGGACTAACTGACGCAGTTTGACACGCTGATAGAATTCATTTGTTGCTGATTTAGGGAATATCTGACTCTGATTCCGACGACTGCGCTTTTAAACTCCATAAAATCCCACCGAAAGACCATGACTCACGCCCTCGCTAACCGCCAAAATGTGAATGAAATCGGCGGACAGGATCATCGCTTAGGATTAATTCGATTCCTTGATGTGCATTAGACAAATGTAGCTATTTTTCACAAGCAGTGGAATACATTACGGTTCCGATTGAGAGTAATGTACCTTTCGTGGCACCGCAGAGATTCCTCAACCTTAGGTCATTACAAAATGAGAACTTTTCTACCTTTTCCCTAAAGTTCATGCTCTCAGTGAAGCTGAAATACTCCCTCCAAATGAACTTATAAAAAATCCCTTTAAAGACAAAAAGAAACGAATGTATTTGTGCAAATGTATGCCATACAATCAAATCTGCATGTGTAAGCATTCTAACACAGACACACACACACACACACACACACACAGTGATGCCCCTCAAAGTCACGCTCACGTACACACACACACACAAGCACAAAAATCTCATTAGGGTCTTTGTTAATTGCAGCAGACAAATGCTAATGGTTCAGGCAACAAAGCAGCTGTGTATATGAAAAATGAGAATCCACAAAGTAATTATTACATCCAATATTAATTTAATTATAGCGTTTTGTGTGATACAGTAATTTAGGCTTTTTTTTCTAATCACACACACTCTTGAAATAAATTAGGAGTTACAGAGGCACAGGGGAGCTGAAGAGTTCTCTAAGGGCTCACGAGGGGACCCTGGGATTTTCACATTCAAATTAAATCACTACACTCTCATCAAATGTGGCGGTTGCAGAAAAATTGCTGGGACATCTGCGTGTTTATACTTTACAACAGCAGAAAGCTTTGTTTTTTTGTGCTTCGTGGCCACATTTTGACTTCATCTGATGAGATAACTGGCAAGACTGTGTCTGTCAGTGCCCAGGCTGTGTCTGAATAAAAATTGAATTGTTAATCACCTCTCTTGGGCTTGCTTTGCCCCTCCTGAGAGCTCTGGAATGTAATTGCAGTTGTTCGATACACAATCAGCAGCCACGGAGTCGGTGCTTTTGCAGACAGCCGACGACGGGGCTTTGGTTTTTATCTTTAGATTCCAAAGTCAGGTTCTTTTTATCTGCTGGGGTGTACACAAAAGCCAGTTTGATTGGCAGGGAGTTCGCCAGAGAAGTTTGTCAGATGGAGAGTTCTGCAAAGGCACGCATTCTTTTACAGTTCTAATTCAAACACACCTAAACGGCGCAGTTCTGCAGCCCCATGTGCAAAGATATGGAAACACTTTCTGCCTTTTCTGTGGCGTGCGTGTCCTACTTTTTCTCACTTTCCCCCTCTCTTTTTTTTACATTCACACGTTTTAATAAAGCCGAACATCGCGCCTCTGGACACAGCGAGGACGGACAGCTGTGCCGGTGGTTGAGGTGAAAATCGACCCCAGGACATGTCAAGAGTGAGATTGTCCTAAAATTAGATAAGAAAACTCTGTGAAGCAAAGAGTAGGAGAGAGAAAGGGAGGAGAGAAGGACCAGAGAGGGGTTGGAATGAGGTGTTAGAGAAGCATGTCGAACCCCTGACCGGGTACTGTAAAACACTGAGGGTTACGCCTCAGGAACTAGCTTCCTGGAGTCAAAAGTGCAGTGGTATTTATGCAATAACACCATCTCATTCCAACATCCTCTGCTGATGGGGGCTCCGCCAGGGCCTCTAATGACAGAATTTCATCAAACAATTTCACTGTAACCGTTTCACACAACCATTAACATCACAGATTCTTCACATTCTGCTTCATTTGGGAATTCCAAGTCTTCATTATCTGGAAGAAAGATCTGTTCAAACTGTACAATGAACCATAAAGGGGATAGAGCTTTGTCCTGGCTGGGGCAGGAGACAGTTCTGGTGGATCCGATTCAAAATCCATCGCTCTAGACCGATTATCCACCCTGACAATCAGAAAGGACAATGCAGGGAGCAGGGTTCCACTACTGATAGAGAACTATTGTCAAAAACAAAGCTTTGAAAGGAAACTCTGGATTCCTTCTAAAACAAATGATGTCAATTTGTCATGAACTTGTCTGCAGTCTCCAGTGCTCCCTCTAGGACCGATATTAGGCTATTATTCACCGACCTAAGTAGAAATAAATTGATGGATTATCATTTAAGTTTATTCAATGGCCCAAACCTTATGGAAGGAGAAAGGAGCAGTCCTTGCCATTTAGGTTAATGGTTAAAAATGTGTATGAGTGTTAAATGTGCCTGCAGTGTTTGCTCTGTAGGGGTCCCTGGAGGGGCAGAGGAAGATGGCTGTTCTGGGTCACAGAGGTGGGAACGCCAGCGCTTAGCCGATTAGCCAAACTCTTTTTAACCTTGTCAGTACCGCCTGCCAGGCACTCGGCCTACTCACTTTGGGTGCACTTAGGCATTTTTGTTGTTCTATTATTCCGCTTGATGACTGAGATAATAAGTGAGGCTATTTTCTTCTTACACACACAGACATACATGTGCACACACACCCTTTCCTGCTTCATTGTTTTTCCATCATTTTCTTTTTCTCTTTGATTTTTTCCTTTTTTGATTGATTTGACGGGGTTTTTCTTAGTTTTCTGAGTTGGTTTGGCATTGGTTGAATATGAAAAATACAGATTTCAGCATTGATCCCTTTTGCCCAAACTTCCTTAAGAGGTGCAATAGCTACTCTTATTACCTGTAATATGCGAAAAACAGGCAGGGTCCTTCGTTGACCTAAGAGCCCTCTTCTTTTGAGAAACAGGCAAACATGTTAACATATCTGTTGACTTGGACATGCATATGCACGCACGGCATCTATTAGCTCACACCAGAAGGTTTTCTTGTTGTTGTGACAGATGCACTGTTGAAATCTAAACGGTAATTAAAATGTGCTCCTGTTCGAATTAGCTTACTCTGAGCCATCCATCCTTTAATGGTATCCTAAAGTCACGTGACCTTGAGTGTCTTTGCTCTGCATAGAGTGCAGGCCACCAACAGTCAACATGCCGTAATGCAGCAGTAATATCATTATTTTAAAAAAGGGCTAATCACCTAAATACTTAAATATGCAAACCCAACATAGATCTTAGGCCCAGACTACATATGTTGAGGGATTTACAAACAAAGCACTTTAAGGTTAAGTGGTGCGGCCCTCCCCCAGTGGGCTCCCCAGTGCCTGATTCCTTATTTGCATTTGTATAAACCCAAATAAGAAGATTTGAAGAGATAAAAGTAAAGGACACTTAAATCTGATAACTCACGTATGGTCTGGTCCAGCCTTGTCTAGCCACATCCAGACTTTATAAAGACTTTGAGTAGGAACTTTATAAGTCCTAAATAAATGACCTTAGCAGGGGTTAAATCTGTAGGAAATCATCCGGCCTGTGCCGCTTAAATGTAAAAACAATGCGGTTTTTATGAATAACAATATTTTTTCATTCAAATTTGCTGTCTTATGTCATATCTTGAAGTTAATTACTGTTGACAAAGATCAATCAAGATGAACTGTAAGGTTCAGGTAGGGTTCAAAGGTCAGCGAGTGATTGGTGTTACAGGAAAAGTGAACCCAGACCTACTAGATACTGATATCATCATGTTTGGAGAGAAACCTTCGCGTGACCCCGGCCTGCCATTAGGGACTACACTGATAGATGTCCTTATCTTTCCCTGCAGCTTCCCTGCAGCCAACTGACAGTGCTGGGAACTGTCAATCACTGCTGACATGTGACGTCTCACTCCGCCAAGAGATGGGACGCAATAGACAAATCACTCCTAAATGACAAATCAGTGCTGCCCTAGCGCTTCATCACTGTTTTGTCCTGAGATGTGTCACCTGTGATTGAAGATAAAACACCTTGTGATTTTTCCCCCCCTGATTGTTGGTATTAAAATACACTCATAGAAACTTAAAAGGAACAGAAAACCAAAAAGAAACACTTATTAGGCTACTAGATAATTGCACAAACAGGTGTCTTACTGGAAGATTTATTTTAGTTAATTGGTGATAATTTGACTCTGATCTTTGTCCCCGTGGAACTGACAGCGTCGGTGACCTCGTCTTTCTTTCAACCACCCAACCTGGCTACTTCCTTATATGGTGAAGTATAATGATACACGCTGTAAAGTCTGTGTAAGCGCTGCCTTCAGACACTAAAAGTGACCCTCAACAGCGTAATGGGGCTATATTATCCCTGGCTTTGTGAAAAGGTGAAAAAAAGAAAACAATTTATAACTCTGTACCGCCACTTAAGCACTCCCATCACCTCTTTATTTGCTCTAAATGCGGAAGCTTATAATTTTCGGTGTTTCTCAGAGCAAATGGTTATGTTGGAGAGGGTGAAGAGAAGGTTAAGATGCAGGTTTTTGCTTATTAGATGTTTGTGTTTGCTTGGAGCGAGGATTAAAGCTGAGCACAATGAAAATGTAATGACAGTGTAGATACACAGAAACCTATAAAGGCTTACCGTACATGGTGTATAACGCTGCTGTTGTTGCGATTATTTTCTTTCTGCACTACAAAGGCGACAACTTTGTTCCCCTCATGAGAATGACCAATGACTTTAGCAAATATTTAAATTACTGCAAGTCTTATCTTTTATTGAACTCACCAGAAATTCTTGGAAAAAGCAAAGATTCATAAGTACCAGTAGACTAAAAGAAGATTGGTGGAGAGGGGTAAAAAAAAAAAAGGGATCAGCTTAATCAGGCCGTCGCTTCTGTTCGCCACTGGCACCAGTAAACCCCAATAAGCTCTAACAGTGCATATTAACTTTTAAATCTACAAGTTATGGCAGTGTTTTACACGTGGGCATTTCAGAACTCCGCCGTCTCCAAAAGCAGGTTTAATTCTTGGGGAAAGCATATTCTCTTCTGTGCTGGTAAAGATTAGGCTGGAAGTAAGAAACCCAGGAGCCACTGGTATTAGGAGAGCCGGGAAATTACATATTCTTTGTTCACTAAGTGCCTGGACTATTAATCGGCCAAAGCAGACTGGACTGGGAGTGGAGCAAAAACCCTGAAAGCCTGTGTGTTCATCTGTGAGACGGAGAGAAAGAGGAGGAAGAGAGGGAAGAAATTGAACAAGATGGAAAAACAGAAAGCTTTCCACTATCAACCGACAAACCGAAGATATTTATTCAATTTCTGAACTCCGGGGATGGCAAATGATAATCCGTTAAACGTCTGCACACACCTTCCACGCTGCTGCCGCCTTATTAAAATATGCAGATTAATTTGAGGCCGGTTCTGTGTGTGATTAGAGCGGCTGGATGGGGCCCTCTAGATTCTCATAATGTAATCCTCTAAATTTAACAGCGAATGAGGGCTTGTCAATTAAATGGGATGAAATGATGGGGAAGAGTCAGATTCATCTTCATCTCCTTGTTTCACGCTCGAGTGGCCGCAGAGTTATCATTTACAGCGCTTCAGATAATTGGCAGCAGTTTTGTCGAGCACCTCCGATTTTTGTATTCTCCAAACTGATAGTGACTCAATACACTTTGGCAAAGTGAAGGTAGACTTTTGTCAATTACGGCTTTTGTCATGCTGTAGAAAAATATCACGTCAACCTAGATAAGAGAGAAGAGTGAGGGGGAATAGGATCTTATGACATTTGATGGCATTAGGGTCATTTTGTCCGAAAGTGATTGATTTAGGCTATTTGTTCATTCTGCATCTACTTTTTTTCCCATTATTTGACTTTGACAGAATTGTGATTGTACATGCAGAGACCTTTTCTACTGAGCTGGCAAAGTGCATGTATACCTGGTTAACTAGATGTATTTCGTCCATTAATGTTGGCAAAGATTAATTAGTGATTACAGTCAAAGGAAACTATGGCTTCCACCGCTAATGTGTGCTTTTATTTTTAGTCCTGGAATCTATAACTGGCAGGTAATATTTGTGGCTTTTCTTTACTATACCTTATTTTCGCTGCTTCTATCCACTCCATATTTTACATTTAGGATAATCCTAAATAATAATAATAATTTAGGAGGCTTTTGTTTCTCCGAATCGACAGCCGGCCTTTCTTCATCAACCTTTGACTGAGTTCATTGAGACAATGGAACAACGATCTGACAATGAGTCTCCCACACAAAAGACCTCTTTGTCATCAACACAATAACGCGATTTGGGTTAATTAAATCTGAGCTAATAGGCACTGATTGAGCCCTGCATTTGACTCAAATCGAATTAGCCGCGCCTTCAAACGGCGTTTGCCACCGCGTGATGATGGTATGGAGAGGTCGCGCGGGTCTCCAGAACAGGTTTTGCATCGATCTGTCCAGAGGAAGTTATTTCCTGCTGGAGCCATAATCAATACGTAAAAAAGGAAGTCACAACTGTATGACATCTCAATAAATGTTACTCTCTGGTAGTGCTAAATTATTTGATTACCATCAAACTCAAACTCACTGTACTAACTTTTTGGTGAGAAAAACTAAAGTTGCTCTCCTGCATTTTTTGACAGATGTCATCATTGGACCATTCCTCTCTTCAACCAGAATTCAGTAGAGACCCCAGGGCTGTAGCAAGACAGAGGTGAAGCACATACACCTACACACACACAAAGAGTATCAATTTTCACCTCTCCTCAGCACTTTTCCATCCCTGCGGCAGTATTTTAAAATCTAAATTTTTGCCCGCTCAAAACTACTCTGCAAGAACTCTTCCCTTGTTGCTGTTGGACGACAGGACTTGTGCTGAATAAGTAGGTGGTCCTGTCTGCCCGCAGCAGACCGAAGTTGAGTTTGGTATGAGGCAGCGTTGGTCTGGTCGAGAAAGGTAGTCCGCTGGCGAGCGGTCGACAAGACCGCGAGACAGGATTAGAGGCCGCTCCTGACATTTGGCACAACACCCAAGCAGGAGCAGAGTTAATTTACCAGTGAGGGTCAGAGGTCATAGGCCTGACACGAACACTGCTGGCAGGCTGAGAGATATAAGATGGGCTTGAGCAACAACAGTGTGGACTAAAAAGATTCATTTTTATAGAAATACACGATGACATTACAGAGATTTTTTTTTGTTATGGGGGACTTAAGAGATGTGAGTATTTATGATTTATGATAGATGTTGATGATGTAACGCAAAGAACTGGGGAGCAAGGGCATTTATGCTTAAGGCATTTCTTCTGGAGGGATTGTGCCCCAAGTGAGCTCCTCAGTTGGACGTGTGATGAGTTCAGAGCAGGAACGGTGGGGCCTCCACAGTTCTTTAGGCTTCCAGTCAGTCACTTCCTTGTGCTTGACTGCCCTGCTCAGTCAGGCTGAAAGCTGCTCCGTTGTCAGGTTGGAGTGTACTAATTAGGCTCCAGTTTAATTTTCTAGGATGCTCTACTGCCCTTTAAATGGCCATTTAAAATTTAAAGTGATGGTAATTGTACCGTGGCACGCTGATCTTGGAATCACACACACGCTTTTATTTATTTATTTATTTACGTGCTTGGTTTTTTTGTCTTTTCTTTTTTTTTCCTCTGCTTCCTCTGCTATTTTTTCTGGACTTTACTTTCTGCAGGGATCACACCAAGCTGTGCTGGTCAAAACAACAGATCAGAAAAAAAATGTTAAATAAACTCTTTTAAGGAAAAACAGCAAATCTCATCAAACCTGCTGTACCATGGGCAGCAAGCTTAAAGCTTCTCTCTTGCTGTGCTATAGCTCAGCTCAAGAAACTGATTGGGTTTTGATATACTGAAAGCAAAAGTGTGGGTATATGTAACAAAAAAAGGGGGGGGGGTGGAGGGAGAGGGAAGCCAGAAAATTTACAAATTGCACTCTTTTGAGGATACATTTGGGTGATTAACCTCATGCTACATTTCTTCATTTGGCTTACATCCCGGTCCAGCTTGCCCAAATTAAACTGGTTGATGAGGAGAGCATCTGGAGTTATTAAAAGACTAGAAAAGAAAGTCATTTTGATAGCCTCCTGGAAGAGTAATTGGGGTTAATGAGTGGTTCTGTGGTGGAGGAAATGATTACATTTGATCAAACTATGAAAAATTCCAGCGGTAGTAGTAAAAAAAATTAAAAAAGAAAATCTGAGGCGGCTGCGGCTAATGATACAGGATCTGAAAAATGTGCATTGATAAATTAGCCCTCACAGGAAGTCTTCAATGAAGCTGCCTTTGGAAGAACCTCATTCTGCATCTGGCCTGAGCCGAGCAAAATCCCTTTAGTCTGCGTTCACGTTTCATAAAAAACAACATCCAAACATGTACAATCTTCATTAACGTTTCCTCAACAATTCAGTATAATGCAATAGTTTTAGGAGGACAGGTAATTTCGCTTTACTTATCATAATTGATTCCAGCGGGTGCCTTTTCTCTGGTTGAAAGTGGAAACACCCTTGCTGTTTGATGCTATTTACTCTTGTCCTGGGATAGCTTTGCTTTGTCAGGTGAGGTTTTGTTTCCTCATGAAAGGAATTCCTTGAAGTGACTTGGGTGTCAGGCTTGTGACGTTTCCTCCTTTCAATTGTCTTTGCACTCCGAAGAGATGTGAGGACAGGCAGCTCCTCAGCCGTCACAATATTGATACTGCACGATGGCTGTCGAGGCACGGGCCCTTGCTTCTAATCTGCCCTGACAGGCCGTGCACTACATGAATGATAGCAGGTGTGACATCACAAATAAGAGAAAAGTGAAAGTGAAACAAAAAAGAAAAGAGTTCTTCTTCCAAGATGGGTAGAACCGAAATGAAGTCCTATTGTTCAGTCCTGTACACACAATTATTACAATTACATCCATTATCTTTTCTTCGTCTGCTCTGAGCTGATGGAATGGTTGCCCCGGCCGTCCATTGTGGCGGTGTCAGCGGCGGATTTATTGTCCTTTCAGTAGCAGAGAGAGAAGCAGGACAGGATGCTTAAGACCATAGAACAAAGGCGTACAAACTTCTCCAAAGACACCTTGAAGACACTGATTTATCAGTCAGACAAGAGGCCTTTGGGCAGGTGTCTGGGCACAAAGGGTCAGTCACACATCAGACACACATCCAGCACACACAAAAGGCACCGATGGAAAATACGCACCATCTAATTCAACAGAGATCTTTCATTGAGATCCTGAAGGGTAGATGGGTCAAGGATGGCACCTTTGTTCTTGGTTAAAAGGCACATTGGCGTTTGAGTCTTTGTTAAGTTTTGAATCTTACTTTAGAGACAACACTCTCACATTAGCTTGTTTAGAATCTAGTGTTGAAAGATGATCGTAAATTCTAAGTTTGTGAAATAATTCACTCACAATGGCCATTCGTGACCATTTCAAGGATTTTCCTTTTCATTGCCAAATATATCACTGGTAGGTTGTCATCACCACAGACATTTCCGTCTTTTGCCTTTTGTTTCCCCTTTCCCAGATTTTCCCCAGAAAGTCTTTTAACAGTAAATTAAATTAAAAAAAAACATTACCCAGTTTAAAGGAGATAACATGCGTTTTATACTGTTTATTCAACCAAAAAAAAATTATTAGCAATGAGATTTTCCTAACCACAATGTTGAAATATTATGGAACATGATACATTTAATCTGCTCTGAGGCCGGGCATGGGTCTGAAAATCATACCTAGCAATACATTATTTCTTTGTTTGTTGTTTGAAATTGCGAAACCCTAAAAAACACGTGTTTGCGTGTCTGAGCAGGTGGGCAAACACACACGTATTCCTGTGCTGTCAGAGCTTGACATGACAATAAGAGGTTTGCTTTGTCATATTGTGCGCATTCAGAGCTATTGTAGGGCAATGTAGACTCGGGTGTGAGTGACAAGTGGAGAATAGGGAGCAAATGTCAGAACGAAGCATCATTTCAATCTTGAACCCTCGGGAACACGCTTGCTGTATTTTAAAAGCTAAAAGACACACATGTTGGTATTTCTTTTACATGTGAACAGTTGTGCAGCCAAAACCTATTCCAGAGAAATAATGTTTTTCTTGTACTTTTTTTGTCTGGTTGCCAATAGAAGTCCACCCACCCCCTTTGTCCCACAGGAAAGACTCTTGAAATTGTTCATTTACCGAGAGGAAGAAGTTGAAGGCCAGGACATTCTTTTTTTCTGTCAGATTTGAAAAGATTATTCTCATCATGATCCTATTAGTCAAAGGGAAAATGTGACTACTTAAGATGGATTTATGGAAAAATAGTTATCCACAAAAAAACATTAGTCGGTGTCTCACTATTTCACCCCTCCTCCGGTGACTTTATTCCCTCAACTCAAGAGCCCACATTCGTGTTCTCAAGGCCAGCAAGTCTGAAAGTCATAATCCCAGACCACAAGTACCACTTCACGTTCCCAGCAGGCTCCATTCCTGGAACTTTGGGATTTTTGAGGCGGAGCTGATTTGGCAGGGGGATTAATCTGACGAGCACCTGCAGTTTTTTAACCAGCCATCGGCAGCTCACCACAAGCGCACGTTACCCCATGTAAGATGACAAAAATAAATGTTTTCAAAAGTAACTGAATCACTTTCAGGTTCTTCAGAGACGTGCCTCAAAGACCTGGAGTAACTTTTACAGTTTGGATTAAATTCAAAGCTCCTTGAACCCAAAGTTCATTTTTCCTTTGATAATTAATGGATTTGTTCTTGAACACTCATCCTAATGAGAGAGGCTTACCTTCCTCTGCCCTTCTGCAGTTTAGTTTCCCCGGGTCGGAATCTCATCTCAAGGCTGGCGCCTGTGGACTGGCGCCATATGCAGGCAAAGCAGGGGGTGGTGCAGTGGAAGCCTGCTGGTCATGCCACTAAGCTCAGGTAGGTTCCCCAAGCCGGATCCCCCCACCCAGGCACCCAGGGGAGAGGAGGTGTTAAAACCTGAAGGGCCTTTGCCGGGTTCCCTTGAGCATGCGACCATCTGCTCCCCGCCCACACCCAGCTGGCCACCTTTGATCCCACCAAATTTGAGCTAAAATGAGGATGATGAGTGAGGTCTTCCAGTTTGTGCTGCAGAAGCAGGGGAGGGGGAGGAGGTATGAGAAAGGAAGAGCAGAAGTTCATGGACTCAAGACACAGAAAGATGAGAGAAACTCAGTGATGACATGGCAACAAAACTCGCAATTACTTTGGCTGATGCGTTTATCCTGAAAAAGGACTTGTTATTGTGCATATTTGTGCAGATGAGGCATTCGTCTTCAACTTCTATGTAAAGAAGGATAAACATTTGCGTTGTAGCGCCACACAGCGCTCAAGTCTGTCAGGAATTTAAAAATCATTTCAAGCTGTCATTAGCATAACACTGTACGGCGAGCAACAAGGAAAATTATAGGTAGATTGCCCATTAAAATATATGAAAATATATGGAACCCACAATTTATCTTCACTAATAGCTGGAGACACACTGCGACCATAGCAATATAATTGCAACAATCTCATATGGCTAATTAAAACGTCTATCAAAAAGATGTAAACTGTGAACCCGGGTCAATTAAAATTGATATCAAAACGATCAGAATTACTTACACACACACACACAAATGTATGGATGGGAGCCAAACAGCTTACCGTATATTCCCATGATTAAAAGAAAATTTTAAACAGAATGACCATTTCCTGCATAGCTCGCAGGGGGAACGCGTAATCAGTATTTTACTCCTGCGGCCTGGGTCCAAAATCAATCCAGAGAAAATATCATGTGAATAATTAAACACGTTGATTAAACAGTGAGATAATATTTAATTAAGGTGGCTCATTAGAATTTCTTACACACAACTATTAATGGGTCATTAACACAATTAATTAAGTAACCCCCTAACTACCAAAAGGAATTAAATTTATAACGAGTACATGTTTTTGAGGAAGTTAATTAGGCACTCCTGGCTTAACAAAGTCCTGTGTACTACAGTTATGGCAAAATGTCCCTGAAGTCTGTGTCAGAGTGCAACCTAAAGATCTTGGAAACAATGACTGGATGTGCAGTTTGTAGTATTATGGCCATTTTGCACTTGACTAAATTTAAAAATGGTAAATTTAGAAGCTGAAGGATGTCATCAACTTCTTTAGCAGCTAAAGAAAAAATAAATAAAAATCAACAGAAGGCAAATATTTACATATTTTTGTTTGGGAATCCTTGACATAAAATATTTTGGGAATGCTTGATCTATATTCTGCTGAGGGATGAAGTCAAGGTGGAAAAGTGACAGCCGAGGCAGTGCTGTGTGTGATCAGGGGTGAGCTCCCCTGGTGCGATCCCTCACCCCTGTAGCGTGAACAATCCTAAGACGTGATCTGCCAGGCTAACCGGCTTGCATAAATAAAATCAGTTATCTCCGCATCCCTTTTGCCTCCCCGTCCACACTCGGGCTGTATTTAATCATGCGGGGAATGATGGGATAGGACCGTTTTTCTGCCGGAATAATCAGAGGGCCGCCATGTGTCCTGGTCATATGTATTAATCCTGCCTTCCTCTGGCTGGCCTTATCAGCTTCCAAAGCTCAACTCTCATGGGATCTGGGCTGCTGTCTCTGCGCCCTCTAATCTTAGCCGACGTCAAATATCGTTTAGATGCAAAACAATCAAGCAGGGTTACAAGACAAATCTTTTCGCTGTCCATGAAATATGGGAAAGATTGGCGGGTTTAACTTGGGCGCCGTTGTAGAAAGTATGGCTGTTTTATTTTATTCATCTAAGAAATGTAATTTCTGCTTCATCGACTGATCTCAAAATCCAGACAAGGTGTCACTTTTAATCACTGTCAGTACAATAAAGAAGCATTTTATGTCTCAATTGGGAAACATATTTGCTGTTTTCTGAGTCCTCCCCTGTCAATATCAGTCAGATATTGTTGATACTGTCTCAAAGTCAGCTGCAGCAGCTGATAGATTTGTGTTTCTGATTCATCCTGTCGGGAAAATAAAATTAAAAATCCCATCTGTTATGTTACATGCTGTCAGTTGCACCTACAAAATTCACGTTTCATTCCAGTCAGTGTCTCTAGTTTGGCCATCTTTTACTTTTCTTTGTCTCCAGCATTCAGAGTGGAGACGGCCTTTGTTGTCACTTCCTGTCAGCGTTGCTTAGGACTCAGCATCGGTTTGAATGGAGAGGAAACTGCAGGATTTTTTTTCCTGCGATACAGTAATTAGACACCCCACCCCCCCATCATCAAATGCGATGCAAAGGATCTCAAAGTACTGTCTCCGGTGATTAAAGACAGCTCATTATCTGCGGCTACTCAGTCTGATGCAAGCCCCCACAGAGCAACGTGTGCAACCCGAAAAGAAGAAACACTTGTCATCTAAAGGAGGACTTGCCTTTGACAAATTCCAGTTTCTATCTTTTCTAGGTTCCTCTGTCTAGTCTAAGACACAAAAACGCAATCATTGGATTAATTACAATCAACTAACTGAAATATTATCCTTTAATACCTGAATAACCTTGTGTTTTACGTTCTTAGGTAACAAAACCAAGCTTAGGACATTGATACGACAACTGTGCAACGCTTAAAATGACCCCTCAAGAGCCTGCACAGAGAAATATATTTAAAAAGACCCTCTTGAAATAAAAACAAGGTAATCCATTTGATAATCCAATGGCTATAAATATTAAACATCAAATGTCCAGTCCAACTCCATGGTGGCAACTTTTAATGGAAATGTTACAAATGAGGCCCTTAAACAATGAATAATTTCTGACCACTCTCAGCAGTCTTTCTCTGCATAGGCTGCCGAAGCCTGCACATTTTTCAAGCTGGGGACTGATTATCCCGAGGATGAGTCCCCGCTGGAGGACGGACATCGCAGAGTTCCCCTGGGGAACAAATTTACACCAGACCAATCCAGAACGCTGGCTCTGCTTCCCTAGCTCTCCGCGCTGGGCTTAATTAAAAAAAAAAAAAAAAAGGCTAATTTGCAGACTTTGCTGCAAAATTGGAATCTACATCACCAGTGAGTTTGATAATTTACACAGGAAACTACCAACTGTGAGATGATGGGACTATGACGGGTTCGACAGGAGACTGGACACGTGAAAAATTCCACACTGTGTGAGCTCGGCTCCACTCAGTTTTTTTTTATTTTTTTCCCAACAAGCACACGAAAAACTTTGATTCGACATACAAGGGAAATAAACCGAAATGCGTTGTGGTGTGGAATAAGCTCTATAAAGTAAAATCACATGAGGCCGGATAGGAGAACAAGAATCCTGACCTGTCTTTTTTGACAGGTGACTGAATTGATGATTGCAGGAGAAGATGTATGTGCTGAAAAGACGGATAAATTATGACAGTTTTCATATTAAGCAGACTTATCTGTGGCAAAGAGCATTAAGAACGCCAAGTACATCGACTGATGCTATCACAAATTGACCTGCCAATCACCTCCCTCTGGCTTCAAAGGTGCAGATAAGGTATTTAAGGTCATTGAAAGAAGATTCTACTGTCTGTTTCTCTCTCTCTTTACTGTTATCAGAACCGTGTTTCACTCTGAATTAGAAAGCGGTCTTTTGGTCCCTTTGCCACATGAATAAAGGCTATTTCAATGCTAAGATCACACGAGCTAACAAAAATAGCCCTTTAATACTGCGCCGCTGAAAAGATTTGGTAGCAACGGGTTTGCAGAGGGAAACTTTCCGAGGCTTATGAGGTAATCTCATTGATATTTATTCATCTAATGATGACTAAGAATGTAAACTGATGGCTGCAGATGACCCCAATGAGTCTTTTACATTATAGTAATGAATTGTACATAAGGAAAGCTCCAAATCTTCAAGTCAGATGTGGAATAAGCTCCTATGCAGAGCAATCTCAGCAAGGTATTAAAGTTAGCAAATGGTAGATAATACCACCAGATTCAAAAATGTATGTCCAGCAATGATCATGTAGGGGTGAATTAAAGCTCCCTGCAAATTGGATGTAACCAGGATTTAAATAAAGACCCTGATATTGTAGTCTGGAATTTATACTATTATCTCTCGTGTCTCTTATTTGAAAACTCTCAGAATTTGGACATAGACGGAAAATGAATTTCATCTTGAAATAGCTTAGTGTACATATCATAATTACATATTTTCACAGCTCAAATGTGACTTAGAGGAAGGAAAATACTCCAGTAGTGAGGTTTAGGCTATTCCTGAAAGACAAAGCAAAAGCAGACAGCTCCAAAGATGTAAAGTTTTTTTTTTTTGGAGGGAGGTTGATCACTCCTCGCGTTAAGCTGGAGTTGTTGTACCTGTCACTGCATCGCTGACAGGCGGTTTGTTTGGACGAGGGGGTCGAGCAAGGAGCAGGGGGGCAGTGAAAGAATGCTAAGGACACTCAAAGTTAGTGATAGCAAAGGGGGGACCGAGCAGCCGAGGTGAGGCTGTGATTTATCGACTCCTTGGGGGGTCATCTTAGGAATTTTTTTTTTATGAACTCATCTTGACCCAAGACAAAAACTTTGCAGATGCTTATGAATCAAATTACTACCTGCAACACTAAATTGTCCTTAAATGATTCATGCTTTATTGTTGTACCACCTCACATCCAAAATACAGCTTCTATCTATATTATCCCAAAAAGAGCTTATTTTTACCTTGTGTGGGATCATGACATTATTTTGATTAAGGATTAAAATCTAGGTAAGTATTTATAGACTTTGTATTAAACTGGTGCTTTTAAAGGTGAAATGACAGCGGCCCATCTTGCAGCAGAGCTGTGCTCCCCTTCAGCTGTTGTTTTGGTGCTGTTTACTCAACATTCCATGCTGTCATCACCTGCGAAATGACTAAGCTGTGGGTACAATGCTCTAATGAGAAAACACACAAAGGCGCTCATTTGGCAAACTGGCATTACACATACTGTATGAACCAAATCCCTCCAGCTATGCAAACAAGTAGATTTTAATATGGCCTGTTGTTGCCAAACGGTTGGATTGAATGGCCATAGTTGCAGCTGTTGACACTGTTACCATTGCATTTCCTGTTAGGCCTACCAGCTGCCTCCCTTCTATTCTCTGCAGCCCCCTGGAAGGCTGGGTAAAACAAGTGTTAGTAGCCATCTTGACAACAGACAGCTCCTTTCTGCCACTGGCTGTTACTGTATTGCCGGGCTTTCATGGTACAAAGGAAATCAATGAGCGTGGAGACCACAATGGCCTCGAAACACACCTCACCGATCCCGCTGTTATTAACACGCACCCTCCGTGCTGCAGATTTAGCTCCTAAAACATGCGGCACGTGTGCAGTGAAAACAGGGATACAGATGACCACACCTGAAGGGCAGCTGAATACACAAATAATGAATAGAAAACAAAAGAATATTCAAGAGAAAGAGTACAGAATCATTAAAGTACTAGACAATCTGATGGATTTGTACTTGTAAACTATCCCCTTATGCAAAGCAAGTCTCAAAGCACACGCGGGTGATGTGTGTAAGGACCACTCTATCCTCACCTTCAATGTCAAATATTGACTGTCGAAATGAGTGAAGAGTATGCAAGTAATGACTCTATATGCATAAGAAAGACAGGGGATGTGGGATGTAAATATGTTAGAGATGCTCCTCAAAGCAGAGCCAAAACAATGATTGGTGAACACGCGATACTGTCTAGGTTTGACTAGATGTGAGCAATAATGAAATCTGACCATTTTGAAGGGACGGAGCAGATTTTGCAAAAGTTCCTGTTGTGATTGAGGACAGCAGTTCTCTCTGGAGGAGCGGTGGTGGTGGGTAGAGCGGGGAGGGGGGGGGGGGCGGTCGCCAAGGAGGTGTCGCATGATTAAAGCGGCGATTGGAGATAGTGGGATCGGTAGGGTATGGGTAGAGATAAGAGAAGAGTAACCATGTTTAAAGTGTGCTGTGATCAGCCATTGCATGAGGGAACGCAATGACAGGCGTATTGCAGATAGACTCGCTGCGAGAAAAACAAGAATGGGTGACTCTTGCGAAGCTCTGTCACTAAAATTAGAATATTTCAGAGGATCTAAAAGGTGGGCTGTTAGATCGGAGGATTAAAGAGTCAGAAAGTATTTTTATTTCAACCGATAATGACCCTCTATACACACTGGTGGAAATATATAGATTTTTTTTAAAGAGAAGGATCTGTTCTGACATTCTGCGGAATGACAGAAGTAAGGCCGGGCAATGCTGGAGGACAAGGCCAGAGTGGAGGTGCAGGAAAGGGTGTTTATTTCATACTTTACGGACCCACGCTGTCAGCACAACATGCACCGACCCGGCAACTTCAACACGAAGACAGAGCAAGAAAGACACCTCAGCCGCTGCAACATTCGATAAATGTAATAAACATCTCCTTGAAACATATTGTTCATAAGCTACCTGTTTAATTTTTCAGCTCTCCTTGAACCATATATTTCCTTATTAGTTTGGAGACGTTCGCTTGGCTTGAGTGGATGGATGATGCTGTCAGGGGCCTGGGCATTATGGAGGCTCTGTGTGAGTGATTTCTACCAAGGAAAGCCTATTAGGCCTGACAGGGGGATGATGATATTAGGCCATCATCATTCAGGAGACACCGCCCCCACCAACCTCTCTACACCCTCATCCATCAGACAGCCCAAAACACCCAGCCACATTCCCTCTTTTCCCTGCTCCCCCCAACTCCATCCCTTCTTTTTTTTTACCCTCCCATTTTCTCTTTTCTTCCAGACTCTCTCCCGCAGTATCCCCCCAGCATTCCGCTTCATCCACTCATTCCTTATTTTCATTGTTTTATGTCTTGCTGTCTATCATTTTCCCTTCTCTCCCTCTCTCTGAGGCAAACACAAAGACAAATTCTGCCCTTTTCTTACCCCATGAAACATTTAACATTTCATTCCAGATCTTGGCAGACGCAAGTAAAAAATGACCTAATGAATCTTACTTATTGTCTACCCTGAGTGCAATCACGAGCTAAATATGAAGATCCCCTGTCCCCTGGCCTGTATCCAATTGTCTTCTTGGCCTACCATGTCCTTTGTTATCT
>CAAE01015019.1:1170661-1189010 GCA_000180735.1 Tetraodon nigroviridis
CTTGTTATCTGGTGCAGATTGAAATTGTGAACTCAAATCCACAAAAAAAAATTGCACAACTGAAATGAGACAGCCTTCTCTATTCGCTTACATAGAAAGCGGTTAAGTTCTATTTAAAGTGCTATATATATAGACATAGACACACATAAACATACATATATATGTGTGTGTATATATATATATATATTTTTTTTTTTTCTTTTTTTTTTTTCAGTGATCTGGCCTGAACTCCCTGAAAAATGATTCATAATCTCAAATCTAACAGACAGGTTAAGTTTATTTCCAAGAGTTCTCAGAGGATTAGCTTTCAAACAACAAAAAGATGGCACGCTCGTTAATAATCCACCTGACCCTTAACTCAAACTCTGCATGTGCTTTACACACTTTTGTTGCAGTTTCAGCCTGTAGCCTTTGACCAGGGTACGCATCACTGTGACCCCCAGGACCCCAACGCCTACAGGACCTGGCTTGGTTTCATTGATCTGAGAGCTTGGCTGAACCTCTGAACTAAGCTTGTTTTAGAGGGTGATCACCATGTTCACCTACCGCCCATTGGCCTTGACAATGGAAGGCTTAGGCGTCCCTCCCTACATAGTTTTGACGATCTATCATTGTCATGTATTTAGTCTCCATCAAAAGGTGAAACGAATCCTGGCAAGTGTGTTCCCTTCTCTTTTTTAAATAAACCTAAAAGCTGTTTTTTTACTAAATTTACACAAAAATGGAATGTTGTACAGCAAGGTGTCATCTGTTTTACTTGTCTTTGATGCTGTGATCAAACCTTTTTATTAGCTTCTTTGTCATTCTGTTTCAATGAATGTTCTCTGTATGACCACTTCAACATAAAAATACACGCAGACTAATAAAAATACACCCAATGTTACCCAGATCCGCCTTTTAATTCATCCTTCCCTGACAAGAGAAGGTGGGCTTTCTATCTTAACAGAGAGCACCTTAATTGGAGCTCATTATGCACCGCGCATGCATACATTTGAAAAGTCCAAAACATTCAGCCCCACCAGCTCCTCTGTTACCAAAGAAAGGTCCGACAATGAGACAGCTCTCTCCCTGGAGACTTGAACACATCTTCAAACAGCAGCTACGGTTTACTGCTTTCCATCATGTCTTCTTTGAATACTGCCGAAACTTTCATTATGACATGACGGGGGCTGGCTATGCAGATGCGGGTCAGATACTTTTTAAGGAGCACCGCACGCGCCGTCGTCTCTGTAAAGTGGCTGCTGCGTGCACATGCTTCTGCAGGCATTAGTCAACAGGGCTCCTGATGTCTTCATGCATCCCCAACGTCCCTCAGGCCATCACCAGGGATCTGCGACTGACTGACAGATTTTCAAAATATACATTGAGGATATATATTTTCCTCTGAACACATGCATCAGACTGTCGTTATAATTTCAACTGTAAACTGCTGTAAACCGTTGATTTTTAATTGTTTTATTCTGAAATAAGCCATGAGAGATCATGGATTCGGAAGCCTGAGATGCAAAAAAAAAAAGTTTAGTGTCAGTCTGTTGTGAATTATGCTAATCTGTATGTTGACTGCAGATTATTTAGGAGCAAATCTGCCTATAATGACTAAAAACAGTCTTTCCTTCTTTTTGTCAGTTGTCTAAGTGACTGTCTTAAGACTAAATTGAGGTAAGTTCTAACAAGCAAATATCCTGTAGCTTTTGAGTTTCTCTATGCTTAAGATGAGACCTGAAAAAGGTTCCTTCTTATATCGCACGCATTTATATTCACATGCAAACATGCACACATGCAGCACAAGCGTTTTGAATGTATTGTGCATGATCTTTTATTGAATATATAGAGTGTTTGTAGAGGAGTGTCACAGCCTTAAGATGGTGTCAGTCTTTAGACAAGCCCCGCCTCTTCAGCTACTGCTAATGCCCCTTTTACCTCCCCATTTTCTCCAGCTTATTCAAAGCCTGTCACTCACCACAGTGAATACCATTAAACCTAAAGGGTGCCAAGCGTTCACCTGAAAGAGGGGGGAAAACACACACATCAGTGGTTGATGAGCACTTGAATAACCTGAGATGCTCAACCAGTCCATTCTTGAATGGTCCATGTGGGGGAGAGGATTGTTGATTTGCTCTCAGTAAATAAATGTAACAGTGGAAACTTACAGCTCTATTGTCAGCAATCTGGCTGTTTCCTACCCTGAACAGTGGAGCTACATTCCTAACCGCGGTCAGATATTAAAGCAGGAGTAGAAATGAGTAGTCAGCAGAGCTGGCTGCGTGAGAAATGTGTCTGGGGTAAATGTGCTGAATGAATGAATGCAGGTTGTGATTTATCAGGCCTGGAGAGCCACTCTGCGCCTGTCCCGTTGAGCCCTGATGGCTACAGGCTTTATGTAAAACTAACGCAGCCTTTTCATTTTGGCCGCCTCCACCGCACAGAGGCTGAGCTTTACGATCTTGAAAGGAACTCGATAGCCGCAAAACGACGGCGGGCATTTGTTGCGGTTGCTCCACGGTGCTACGAGCAATGACACAAAAGAGGGTTGAGTGAGGAACATGTCGAGCCATGAGAAAGTGAGGTGAGAGTGAGATTAAAAAAAGGAGTGGCTCTATCTCGGTGTCTTACTGAAAAGCAGTCAAGGTTTTAGCTGACTGGGCTAATGTTCACTGTGTATCCATCATCGATTCTGGCAACTTCTCAGGCACTTGGATGGATATGAGGACTCGTTGCAATTTATCTAGTTTAAATAGAATGTAAAAACATCACTGATGCGTTAAATCTGAACATCCATCGCAATGCAAACAACACGTGTGACTCATCCTCTTTACTTCATGTTTACACATTTGAATAATATTCAAATTTCAATTCCTTAACAATTATGTGAATAATTTACACCCAGATTTATATTTGTTGCCAGTTTTAACTCATTTTAAAATCCAGTAGAGTTGAGAAATTGATCAATTTAGCCTGCAAATTCATCTAGCTGGACTTTTTCGATCGTTGGGCTTCAAATTAATTGACCTGCAAATAACGCAAAGTGAACTCCTTGTCCCTGTTTTGACCAGTGCAGGACAAAGGTGACCATTGTGTCCCTGTAGATACATGGCGTGACCCCCACATTGGTAGCGTGTCCCAGCATTAACCAACAAGTTTAAGGGATCAGCGAGAAGCAATCGGTCAACAAGCCCCTAAATATCCATTATATGGTGTGACCATTGTGCCCATAGGCAGGTAAGCACATCTCCATTGATCTGCTGATGGCCAGGTAGAAATATTTTCTCTAGCTGTTCACCTCCATAAAGTGCCTTCTTTCAAACAGACAGGGAGCAAACAATCCAAAGAGAAAGAGCAGAGAGGTGACATTTTTGCTCCATCGGTAAATAATGGTGTTGCCGGCTGGTCTATCCATAACCTCTGAAGCTGCTGTCTGCCAAGATAAAATGTTGGTCCCCTTTCTTTGAGAGCCTTCGAAAAAGATCAACATGGCTGATGCAGTTTTATTTGTCTCTAATGTCACAGTCTGTCTGGGATCTCCCGGAGAAAGAAAAAACAGCCTTGAGTAAACACTAATGACAAGCATGCTCTTAGACACTTCAAATTGGACGTAAAGCGGAGCACTGAAAAGCCATCACACCCCAGCGGATCGCTAATCTGTTGAACCTCTGAAGTGGATAAGACCTTGAAAAAAAAAAGAAGGAGAAGGAGCTTTTCACAATGCAGGCCGATGATATGGGCAAGCATGCGCATGCTTTGTGAGAGTGCATGCAAGTACAATCTTGCATGTTTTCTTGTTTTTTGGGTTTTTTTTATTATTATTATTTAGTCTCTCTCCTGCTTTGGCTAAAAAAATCTAATTGCATGTTTGTGTTGGTGTAATTGTGCATTTTTACATGCTGTTGTCACCTTTCCTCATCTGCCATTTTAACCGCTATTATGACCGTTGTGTGCCGTATAAGCCCTGAATTACGCGCCCGCTTTTAAGTTTAAATGGAGGCATATCCTTTTCCGAGGGCTCTTCATTTGAGCCCTATCTGTCAAAGAGAGGGGGAGGTGGGGGGTGAATGCCGGGGGATGCTGTTATTTTGTGAACTACTCCTTTTAGTGTGAAAGCAGAGGGCATCTTCTCCCAGCAGGAAGTGGACAGCTCTTCCCCCTGTAATGATGCATAACTGGAACACTTCCATTCACTCTGGTGGGCTTCAATGAGGACAGCCCCTCAGAACTAACCATTATAGCTTTGCTAATGTCAGGGAGTCACTGCCATTCAATATTATATTTTGGTCTTTTTTCCTGCAGTTTGATTACTCTTTTTTATAAACACTCAACCCCCAGCGACCACTCCCACATCTCATCCCTTCCCCTCCGTCTGGCTGCCTGTCTTCCGCTCCCTTTCTGCCTCCGCCGTCGTTAATCTCAAACAGGCTGGCTGCTGATTTTCGGCTTGTTCGGGTGGTATAAACAAGCGTAGTGGGTAATTCACACTATATTAAAAAACAGTTGGTGCAACAAAGAGTTCTAATCAGCGGAGGGCTGCGAAAGCAAATTATCACTGCTAAATTAAAACCCAGAGTGCATCGTGAGAAGGTTGTAATATCTGCGGAGCAACGATCACAACCAGGGTGCTCAACTGTATTTATATTTTGCTAGCCAGGCTATCAGACTGTTTCAGGAGCAATAACAGAACTATTAAAATGCCTGCGACGCTGCATACATTATACCGACGACTAGTGAAATGTATGGATGACAACAAAAAATAGATGAGTTTTACGACTTTGTAGATGGCAGCGCAGAAATGTGTGATTCTGCTGCATTATAACATTAATTCCTCTGATCCAATCACTGGGTTTTCCGGCTCAGTGTAGCACTAAAACTCCATTACACAGGCAGCATTTAACGCAAAGATTCACATTTCAGATCTTCTTTACTCCCTCGTCTGTTTATTGTTCTTCAAAATATCATCTCCATATTCCATTCCAAACCGATTCATATCACAAACGCCGTGTCTGCATTCCACATTTCAGATCACGGCTTAATGCGATGGCTCAGGGATTATTTCTTGCTTAAACATATCGTATCCCACAGAACAGGGACATTAGCATAAGCATCAGGAAACAATTTAATCTCTTTCTTATGAGTTCACAGGATGTAATAAAATACAAGGTTCTGTTACTAATATTTTACATTATCCCCTCAGTGACTGCGGACATTAGTATTTTTAGTACCCTATAGAAATCATATTTGCAAGTGCTGACGCCATAAAGCGTTTAGTTTTGGTTGCTGTGACGCGGATGGAGGAGCAGCATCACATTTTTAACGTCCCACCAGAACGTGTTACCTTCACACCTCTTTTAGCTGCGGCCCTTCTGAATTTGAGCCGATTATGGATAACAACCACATTACAGCGCGATACATCAAAGAGCAAGCTTTTTGCACAGCAGGGAGCCACTCTGGTACATTTCAAAAATCTATCCATTCAAGAGCTGGAAACATGTTATGCATTAAAAGTGTCACATAGCAAATTGTCTTCTGATTAGGCTTTCCCAACCTTGCTGTGAAAAAGCAAGAGAAAATGGACAAATATATTTTTAATGTCAAAAACCTTTGTTTATCACACAAAATGTAATAGTTTTGCTTTTTTAAAAGGGAATTGTTTATACAATAGAGCTCATGTATGGTTTAAAATTCAGGTAATACATCTGTGTAGTTTATCTAAAATATTCCTCAATGTTTATAAGGATTTTATACCTCAATAAATCGAAGAAACATCCCACTGTTGTGCACGTGCGCTGCATTTACACATCCATCTTGGTCCAGTTTAATTGAATCTGATTCTTCAGAAGTAATTGCAGGCTTGTTGTGTTAATAAGCAGCCATTTCCACCTGCAGGTGTGAGGTAGGTGGGCTACCGTCGTGTGTTTATGTATTTGCATAGCTTCACACCTGTTAATGAAAGTGCTTGTTTTTCCAAAGAATCTCTCCGCGCTTTTAATAAGACTCAGTTTCCTCCCACGGCTACCCTAATGACTGTTATCACACCACCATTGCAGAAACCGCACAGGAGTTATAATAATCTTGCGCTGCAGCGCTCCTGTGTGTTTGGGTGTTCTTGCAGTCACGCAGGTGATGTACAACCCCCAGATCCGAGTGCAGAAACCCATTATGGATCTCCTTCAAACATCTGCATGTAGATGCTGCCCATCAGCTGCGATTGCGTTCTTATTCTACACATTTCAACACTTACACGTTTTTCTTCTGTACTCTGGACTAGAAAAAAGAAGACTCCAGCTGACAACCTGAAACTGATACACTCTCTAAATCAGAACGTTCCAGCAAACTATTGCTAAAGCCTATCAAAAGCCTGATGGGCTGGAAACAGGCCTTGGATAAGAAGCAGCATATGCAGAGACCCTCCTCAGGGGAGTAATACAAGTTTCGGAAGACTTTGATTTTCTCATTGTTCACAAAAACCCCACTCTTAGCAAACCTGCAACTGTGGATATCTCCTCAGAGAAAGCTTCTCCATTACTCGGAGCTAAATTAACATCATTTAAGTATCTATTAAAACACCGGTGCTTTGCTGCTTCTGGCTGACCTCGCCTTGCCCCTTTTCCATCCACTGCTGCTCATTAAAATGGCGTAATTGCAGGTAAGCATCCTGCAGTATCAACACGCTTAATTATCAAAGTGAGAGAGGTTCATGGTGGCACATAGACCTATATAAACCCGAGTTGCAGTGGAATAAATTGCAGTTATCATTAGCAGACCGAGCCTGTTTCATTATTGAGGGCAGGACATTTTGCCATGTGTCCTTATTAACAGAAGAGAAATGTGTTTCTGCAACTCTTCAATCAATAAATTGCCAAACCATTAATTAACCATGCATGTTTTAGTAGGAGTAAACTATTTTGTCAGACGGAGCTTTCAATTGTTTTTGAGCTATACTGTTAGCAAAGTTGCTAAGCTACACTGCATTTATCCATGTCAACATCATTGGCTTCTTCTTCAGAGGTCATTCAGGGGAATTCAGAGCTGCTCTCACAGTAAACTCAACCCTTTGCTTTTTCATTCTTCTTCTGGTTTTCTTTTGTGAACATTTAAGAACAGTCCCTTTTCTGGCTTTCACAGTCCGAAACGGAGAATGGAGCTGTTTTTGCCCCCGCTCATGTGAAAGTTTAACTACAATGCTAATCGGCTCTCAGATTCCACTTTTGTCATCTGCCGTCCCCTAATATGCACTAACTGGATATATATTGTATGGGAATGCTCTTACTTTTTTAACCTGCCCCTGAACCGACAAATTTCAGCCCGCTTTTGATCCGTCCATTTTATACATTTTAGGTCCTTTAAAGCCCCTCAAAGCTTCTTAGTAACAGTCCGGCGATCAAAGCCGCCACAGCCTTTCCATCCTCGCCTGAACTGAAGCACAAGTTTGAATGGAAGGGGGACTTGGAAGCAAAATAAAATGGCATGGTTTGCCAGCAATCTAAAGAAGATAAATCAAAATGTGCTGATGTTTAGTAGAACTTGAACGCATTTTGGCCTGTTTGGCTGCATTATTTAAGGATTTATTGTTGTAAAGGCCTTTCAGTGTTAACAAATGACATTTCTGTCAGTAACCCAGAAAATTCTTTACATTTTAAGACTAAAAGTTGATATATTAACACTGCATTGTCCTGTATTTTAGGCTGGTCATTTCTTGTTAGCATCTGTGCCAACGTGTCATTTGTGTATGTGTACATGTGTGTGATTACGTGCTCTGTTTACATCGCATGTGTGTATGTGTGTAGTTATTATCTGGTCAAAAGAGGGGTAAGGTATCGGAGATCAGGAAAGGTGTATGACAGCTGACAATTTCAGGCTTTTGATTAAAATTTGTTGATATGACCAGTCCCTGGGTCTTTCCCAAACGCACTCCAGGGATTCTAGGCTGCCTGCCTGTGCCTCCGACAGAACAGCCCGTCAGTTGACAGAATCGGGCTTTGCAGGCTGCATCTCCTCAGCGCCTGCCTTACCTCCCTGCTGAAACCTCAGTAATTAGATTCTGGCTAACATGCAGGGGGGAAAATAACTACAGAGAGCATAGTGTCATGGGCATCACCAGTTGTGCAGCCATTTTGCTTATGGATGCAACCAGTTCTGCTTGTAATGACTCACACAACCACGCGCGCACACACACACACACACACAATGCACATGTTAATGACATCATTACAGGAGTAAATCAGGTTTAATCCTGACATATGGTTATTATTTACAAACGTGATGTCAGCAGTAACAGCACAAAGATGATGCTTTGTTTCCTGTGGAAACGAATCCCGCTCACATCATCGATCACTTTATGCACACTTTATATTAATTTCAGATGCTAATTAGTGTTGCTTGAGCTCTCAGTGAGTTTGATGACAGTGACAAAGTGAATATTATTTATTCCTAATCCGGGTCACAGGGGGCTGCGAGGACCTATTCCTTGGGGCCACTATAAGCCAGAAAATAGTTCAGCTACTCATCACAAGGCAAACGTCATTCACTCCCAAACAATTTGAAAACTCTAGTTATTTTAGTGCCTATGGGATGTGGTAGGAAACAGGAGTATCCAGGAAAAACCCATCTGCACAGCGCAAAAACACCCTCACTGCCAAAAAAGATGAATCCAGAATTTGAAAAAAGCTGCCCAATGTGTCGGGGGCTCCGTGTTGAAAAGTTTTGTATTTCCACCTTGAGTTTGTAGAGTTTCTGTAGCTTTTGGCGCCAACATGAGCTAAATGTATTGTGAAATTCCAAATTAATGTGCAAATGTAGATGCCCTTTTTACATTTTGCCTTACACTACAAACACATTTGTGCCTTTATGTGGCATGAAACGATAATTTCGAGTGGCCGGTACAGAGGCCTACTACCCCCGACAGCGCCACCTTAGGACTTTCACCTAAAGAGTCATTTTTCCCCACACAACTCCTCTGTTCGGGTTCCCCAAAACACCTACGCGCAAGTACGTCACACAAATGAATACAAGCACCCAGTAGGCAAAAGAAAGATTTTATTTATTATTTAATTCACAACAGCAAATCAACTTTAATAATTTAGAAAAACGGTTTGTTAATTAAAACACCACGACTAACAATTTAGTAAAATAAGAGCAATGCCCAACAATAGGTTAGTAAGTAGGAAAGCAATAGCATGTAGCCATGCGAAGGCGACTGTTGCCAAAAGAAATAACACAACACAAACCAAAGAAAGACGCATGCAGAGAACCAAGGCGGACAGACCCTCACACACGGTCACAGCCATCGTTAAACCGCCACAACAACAGTCGGGACACACACAAACCACGATAACACACACTACAAGACCAGCAGGAGCAGGGAGCAAGCAGGAAGGCTAGCGCTAACGAAAATAGCAACACGGAGAGGCCACTAAGAGAGGCAATGCAACAACAGAAAGCGTAAAGAAGAGGCAACTAAAAGAGGCAATGCAACAACAGAAAGCGTAAAGAAGAGGCAACTAAAAGGAGGCAATGCAACAACAGAAAGCATGAAGAAGAGGCGAGGCAAGGAGGCAACTAAGGCCAGCTGGAGCAGAAAGCGGAGTTGCAGTTAGCTCAAGCACCCACACCAAAGGTAGTTTACAGCGCCGCTTACCTGCCCAACAGCCGCCACACGCGCTCACACGCCACAGGGTCAATCCGTCGCACTCCAATTCCCAGATCTACCTGTACGCTCATCCGGAAGGTCTTGGCCAAGGGACGCTGGAAGACGCACCTGGCTCTGGCCTAAATATGCTTCCGCATTAGCCGTTCACACCTGACCTGTCGTACGGGTGCCCGTAAGGGGCGTTCCCCACCACCTTCGGCAGTCTCAACTGCTCCCCAAATTCATCCGGTCACATTTAGATTCCAGAAATGAGAGTTTTATTTGTTTGGTTTCCCTTATTTTAATATCGAGCTATAATCCTGCAGCTGACGTGCAGCGAAATGGTGTTTCATGTGTTTAATATGCTTAATAATATTTCACCTCACAGGGTTTCTGCAAGGAGGTAATTAATGAGTCTATTGTGGCTACTGTTATTAGCTGTGGTGAGGCACGAGGACATTGTGAGACTTTCGAAATTGTATTTGTCCTGTTCAAACAGAGTAAGTGACATGTTTTTGAAAAGAAGGTGTCAGAGGAGAGAAAATCCCCAATATTGCTTCTGAGCAGTCTGCCACCGATCTTTTGCATAACGTGCCACCATTACCAGAACAAAACGAGCCCCGCAAAGCCTGCAGATTAGAGACTAACCCTCTGCTAATAAGAAATTTGCCGTAATTGATGTCACGCTATGGCACGATTGGGATCATTTCTCACTTTTCTCTCTGTGTTTGCTGCCATTTCAGAAATACGCCCTCTGAACTTCAGCAGTCACTTATTCTTTCATTTTCTTTTCCAAACAAAAGCACGGCCTCCCTACGCTCGACACTGTGCCACTGTGAGAGAAACACCATCTTGTCACGTATGTTAAAAAAAAAAAAAAAAAATTAAACACGCAGCATTAAAGGGAGACAAAATGCAATTAGCCAAGAAATTACTCTGATCTTGGTGACATTTAGAAGAAATTGCAACACAATACATGAGGCCGATGCTTGATTGACAGCCTAATCCAAGTTTGATGGGCATGGGTCCACGTCCGCCGAGCAGAGCGGGTCGTCGACAGATAACGAGTACAGCTGCACGACTCTGATAGCCATGGCCGCCACGATTCATCACCGGGCAAATTCCTCTGGTTTAAACGATGATGAAAGTATCGACCATTAATGACAGGATCATCTCCCTGCCTGAAATAAACGCTCTAATCCCTTTTGCCAGGTCCATGAATTCCTAATACGAGTTATATAAACCGGTGCAATAAATCAGTGTTAGCTCAGTTGTGTTTGGAAAATTCTACCAAGGCTCTTTGCCCCATTTAAAATGCAAGATGAGCAACTGAGGACATTTTTGCTTAAGCTGTAACATCTATGAGTTATTCCCGGGAATAGATTAAGTTTCTCAATGCAATAAGAATTGCAAATGGGTGAAGAATAAGGTGGATTGCCCCCCGCCCCCCCTTGGCTATTGTGAACTGAGACATGTTTGAGTGCAGTCAGCATACGATGATAAATATAATAACCTTTCATCAGTAGGGTCCTGGTCTGCTTGAACATGACTGATGGGAATATAATACTCATTGTATTATAATGACATTAATCACAGTCGTAGGTAGCTAAGCTATAGAGATAGAAAGAAAAGAGACAAAGGTTAACAACAAAATCACAGATGAATTTTCATTCATGGGTCATTAAAAAAAACATGAAAGATATAAAAAGTCCTAGCAGATTGCTAAGTTTATGTAGGTTTTTTTGGGTTTTTTTTACCAAAATAAAAACAACCTACCAAGAAGGAGCAGCTTCTGAAGCCGCCTCCACTCACCGAGATGTCGAGATGATTGTAGGCTTTTTGCAGGGTTTTTTTTTTTTTTTTTTTTTCAAGAGGAGAGGTGACACGATTATGCCTAAATGCAATGATTAGGGTAAGTGGAAAGCAAAAGTGAATGGCTGATGAATATTTCATAAATGTTGGCGGCACTCACTGGACACAAGGCCTGATTGATGGCAGACGGGGCAGTAAAAGGCTTGGATGCTGAAGGGTCTTAGCCTCCTTTCACACCAGCGCTTACTTCAAGCACCACTGCTGTTTGTAGAATAGAGATGTGTTTTGCTGGAGAGCTCTTCATTAATGGGGGCCTTCAAACAAAAGTAGCAAAGAAAGGTTTTCCGAGAGGTTAAAAAAACAGATGCACCCATGCAGTGCTCAAGAAAATAAAAACATGGTAGGTAAAATGGTAGCTATGGGACATTGGGACAAATGTAGGACATTTACCTGGCGCACTTTACCTGGGCGCATGACCTGTTAACACATTTTTTTATCCCCTTCTCCACAATCAGATGGTGTTTTATAACAAGGTCTAACTTATTATTGTTTCATTTTTCCTGATGAAATAAACTGTGCTAACGCTGCCACATCTCCAGATGGCGCTTGCCTTGCTTTATGAAGACCCTTCTGATATAGATGTAGGGAGACACCCCTATACACTCGTCCAGTCCTCTTTAATTAAAGCCTGTGCATTTTCCTGTAACCGATGAGTCCATTTGCAGACAGCCATCCATCAGACATCTGCACCCTCTCTGCAGGCAACTAATAAATTGAGCCCAAGTGATTTGTGGTGGCAATCCTTCGAGGACCTGAAAGAAGCGTAAGCATTGCGTGTATATTTTACCCATTTCCCTTTATTCCGGTGTGAACGAATAGTGCCCCATAGGCATTGATATCATGTAAATGGCAGAGAACATTATGTTGACTAAGGTTTTGGTGTCATTACCATGTATTTCTAATAAAACTGCAGCCCCTCGGATGACTCCTCTCTCATTTTTCATTAGAGTTAGTGCCCTTTACCTGGAGTCTTCTGCCGATTCTTCAATTTTTCTATGAGCCCACTAATAACTTAAACTCCTTCATAACATTATGGAATAGGGAATTTGAGTAGTTATTGATGAGGTATTAGTGCAAAGCAGACGGATATTGGGCTGTCAAGCGGGATGTCATCAACAGTGTGAGACGTGTTTTTATGAGATAAAAAGGTTTTTTAAAGCTTACAACTCTTAAGAACTTTATTCTATAAATAACATTCTATAAATGACATTAATACATTGAACAAAAAATACTTTTATGATAACAATAAGAGCAATCATCTACACATTTTTACATTTATTTGGGCTGTAGAGTTGGAAAGTCTTGAATTTATTGGTTAGTGGGTCCACCATAGACATACTCAGCCCTTCTCTGTCCCAAAGGCCCTCCTGTCAGCTACAGTATGTACCTCCAACACTGTCACCAAAAATATATATGTGTGTGTGTGTGTGTGTGTGTGCATGTGTGCGCACGCGTGCATGTACATGTGTGTTCTGCCACCGAACAAGACCCAATTTGATTTGCTCCACTGGCCTGTGAAGCTCGGCTGTGAGGCAGCACCTCTCTTTATTCCCCTAATGGCTTCTCTTCCCCGCTGCTCCTTACTTTTCCCCAGACGCCAGTTATGTGCACTCTTGTAAATATACATACACAAGGTAGCAGGCAAGGAAGAGAGGGAAGACAGGGATTGAAAATAAAACTAAAGGAGGTAGTGAAAGAAGTAGAATAAAAGCTTTGATTTCAGGGTGCAATCATTTTCTTGAAGACTGACCCTGAAGCTGGGGTCTCTTTAATCTGCACATATTAACAGCTTTAGGTGGTTAGACCTACTTGTGAGGAGAGATGATCGGGATCGGAACGGTGTTGTTCGTGTGCCACCGATAGAGCTCAGGGGTAGCAGAGGTTAAGCTGTCCGCTGCTGTTGCCACCTACTTTATCCTACTGCAATACATACATGGTATTACATCTCCCCCTGCCCCCATAAAGCAATCTAAAATGTAGCTGCTGGGAGTTGAACCATATAAGTGGGCGCAATGGAGAGACATGTAAATTGCTTTGTGTAGGACATGCAATTGGCCCAGTCTATAGAGCTTTAACAGCATGGTTCTGCTCAAATGGACCCTCAATCCCTCCAAGTGTGACTTTAACTTTAAATACAGGTACAGTGTGATCACATTTGAAATGAGTTTGCTGCAGGAAGAAGTTTTAAAGAATTATTTCCTTTTGTTGAGAGTAATACATGCAGCTCAGGGGACGTGTCGTCGTAATTTGGGGAAAATTGCAAGGGTTGTGCAAGATGGGGGGTGGGGGGGCTAATTTAAGAAGCTTAATAATGACCCCCTACTCTTCTCCACAGGAACTGCCTTAGCGCTGCCCTTCAAATCACATGCATGGCATGTCATCGGAAGCAGGAGATGCATGTCATTTTTGACACAAGTTGGCACTTACTGGCTGCAGGGGAAACTCTGGAAACCAGAGTACCTGTCTGTTTCCAGGCAAAGAAAGCAATGAGTCAGGAAGGACTAGTTCTAGTTTCATCTTTATATTTTAATGGAGACAATGGCTTGATCTATGCAGAAAACAAAGCACATTTGTTAATTTGGAGAAACAATTAATACATTATACCTTTGAATGGTCCAGTGAGACCCATGGTGGGAGCCAATCATTTATTTGCATTAGCATTTTTCTTTATTTTCAGTGCACGGAAATCCGATTGCATGACTGTTTGTTTCTGGCTTATAAGAGGGCATCTTTGACTGTCTGGTGTTTCCAGGAAGCAGAGTGTGCATTTCACCAGACTGACAGAGTAAGGCATGTCAGGCAAACTCCACACGGAGGTATGATGAGAGAGACAGGCAGTAAAATTCTAATATGAGCACAGGAGATTAAATTAGATACTTGTACTACACTCAAATTTATTAATAATCCTTAATATGATATTATATCTTCGAATTTGTCTCAAGTGTTTTTTAAATTATTTAAAATATTTTGAAATATTATTAAGACATTTTCTGTATTATTTTTTAACCATGTGAGTTAGAAGCCCTCCTAAATCTGAATACTTCCTTTTTTCAGAGAAGAGCAAAAACCCCGGGGTGCATTAAAAAAAAGGGCCCCTTCATGTTGCTCCTTGATGCAACAGTCAGCCTAATGCAAGTGGCACTGTGTGTCCAACGTTAAATGATTCGCATGAGAATCTCCACCTCCCTCTTCCCTTCGTTTATCTTCCTTCTATAGTCTTCCTGTCCCGGACCCATGTAGAATCCAGCTTCCCATTTGGGCCTCCATGCGTCCTGTCATTTACATTTCGAGGACATTAAGACCCTTTCAAATGGGATCTGAAAGCGTGTCATCACCCTGACTGTCAGGAGAGACAGACTCCATAATTTCATTTAAATTTTCAGGTTTTTTTAGGGAGCATTCAGGCAGGCGCAGCGTTCTCAGAGGTGAAAATGGGAATCGTAACTGTCTCGTAACGGCTTATCGTCCAAATAAAACTGATATATGTTATGCCTTTTTAGTTGGACCCCTTTACACTAATTTCACAGAAAATGTCTAACTTCTAAATTGTAACCAAGAGTTGCAGCAGTGCTGGGTGGATTTTCAGGTAAAGTCTCCCCATCAGCCTCTTACCACTCTGAGAGAAAGTAAGGCTCCATTTAGTGGTCCCTTCTGTGGACCTTGCATTTTTAACACACATTAAATAGATTTTTCTCTTCCTACATTGGTTTCCTCCCCAAAAGTGGAAAAAAAATACACAGGACTTCAAACTGTCCAAATAATCCACAAAAATATGAATAACAACTTGCCTTTCCAACTTAGAAAGGCACCAGAAAGGTGAATCCTAAACCCCAAAGTGCATCTCAAATAAAATGTGCCCAAATGCACGGTTGTCATTTGTTTTAAATTAGAACACTTTGTTGAGTCTACTTCCCTATATTAGAGTGCTTATAAAGGTGCACTCTAAGCTCTCTTCTGCTTTGATGATATTCTGAAATTAGTCCCTTTTAATCAAAGGCGCCATGGTTTTCAAGTGTTGAAAACTTCTTTTCATCCCATCTTCGGGGGGCTGCTGTTGGTGGAAAAAAATTTTGGTGAATTACACCTGAAACCTTTTTACTCTGTAATCCATTAGAGGAAGCATGGTTCATTTTATCGGGCACAGAACAGATAAACAATAATAGCCCATTTCTGCAAATTAAAAAAGACCACGGTGGATGGAGAGCTTACCCGCACCAAGCACCTCGGCAGAGTCGCCATTTGTTTCCGGAGATGTTTGTTTTTTTGCTGCCTGCTATTGTCGCTGTTTTTAATCCAGGAGGGAAATAAATTTATTGTAATGCTTCACGGATTAAAGAAACTGTGATATTTTTTCCCCACTTCAAACACATGCAAAGAGTCAAGTGATGAAAGGACTGCAGCTCAGACACAGAATTCCATTGTCCTTTGTCCTTCTGCTCCAATTGCTGTTTACTGAAACTGCGCCGGTTTCTTTTTTTGGTTTTGAAGGAGTCTTATTTTGAGGTATTGTTTACCTTCTTAGTCAAAAGCTGGTTTGGATAATCCCGGACCCCACCTGCTCAACCTAAACAGCTCCCAAAAAAATGTCAAGAAGGTGCTTGTGAGCTTTTCAGCTATTCTGAGCAACCAACATAAAAATAAAATGCCGTCCATGGATCTTTAGGGGCCCCTGGGTGTTGGTTTTCCCTGTACCCTAATAATCTTTTAAGGTTTAGACCTTCACATATCCATCCATCACAATTCCACCTTAAACTCTCTCCCTATGCTTAGAGGTTTTAAACAGGTATGGAAGGCAAGGCCTGGACAAGAGTTTTCAAAAGTGTTGGTGTTCAATCTAGGATCTCAGCATTAACGCACTCAAAAGTGGTCAGAGGCAATCATAAATGCAGCCAAAAAGAGCTAAATCAAACATCTAGATTGTTTCTACTGAAAAAGAAATGCAAATCATTTAAGATTTGCATGATGATGATTTTTAATAATACAAATATTAATATTTTTTTTTTTCTACAAAGTAAATGATAACGTTAAAATTAAGAACAAGAAAGAAAACGTTAAAAAAAAAACAACAAAATACAATGCTAATGTGGTCCTCACAGGCTCTGCAGAACAATGCCTACTGTCAAGTATAATGCATGTGCATGAATTTGCGCATAACTAAAAACTGCAACATTCTGACAGGTCGTTCTCTCCCCGCGTTCCCACCATCACAGTCACCCTCCAGAGCTGGGGGCATTTTAATTGGCCCACTTCCGAACCGTAATTTTTTTTAATTGCTCGGAGACACTCTGGTCTCTTTAAAAAAGATCAATGCAGATGTAATAATATCTGTAATCGTCTGCCACGCTCCAGGGACTGCACAAAAGCCTCAGATCAATGGAGGAAAGCTGGGATGCTGGTAGGGGTTAATTTTTCCCTTTCTGTAGGTAATGACAGGGAGGCAATGCTTAGCTTCTGGCATAGAGGCGCGACTTGTGCTGTTCCTATTGTCTCTACAGCGCCTAATTGGGCCAAATGCAGTTAGTTCCCTCTGGCAGAGGCTGTCGAGGTGGTGATTAATGAAGCCTCCAGTCCCATAACCTGATAAAAAGAAAAGAAAAGGGATAGGAGAGGGGGAAATATCAACCTGCTTTGTGTTCTTCATCGTTTTTCCCCGCTTGTAGTTTCTCCCTGCCCTTGTCAATTTCCCAGAACTTCATTCTCCTGGAAAACAGGTGAAGTGGTTAAAGTTTACGGAGCCCTATTTCTCTTCAGAACAGAAGAGCGGGGGGGTTCGCTGCTACATGGGGAAAGTAATTAAGGACAAAACAAAGAAATGTGAGACATAGAGGTGTAATAATACAGTCTAACCAAGAGGGGGACATTTGCGTTTTCTGTGACGTCTCCAGAGACCTGCGACAGGAACCCAGGATCAAGAGATCACAGATATTAGTCTTCTGGAATCATCACTACTTTTTCTAATCCCCTCATTACTTTGACACTCTTCTTGGCCTCTGCATCCTTGGCTTGTTACAGGTAAATACGACAGAGGGGACACTTGTCTACCGTAACCCAGGTCCAGCTCGTTGCTGCCTGAGGTCCTGGAAGGGAAATCAATCCTCTCTAAATATATTACACACAATTACACCTTGCTGGACTTTGCCTAACACATTTATGAAAGCATTAGGCAAAGTCTTCCTTTATCAGCACGCCTCCTCAGGCCATTGCTACAATGACATGTAATTTTCACGTGTAGGTGCTGCTGAGAAAGTACAAGAGAGGCGTAACATTTAAGTTTGGATTATACTCGGAACAAAGAGGGGTTTTTTTTTTTTATTACTGTTAGGTTGATTTCACATCCTGGATTGTTGTCTTGAAGGCTAAATGCACCACAGCAGCAATACTTTAGATATTAAAAAGCTAATTAGAAACATTTATAATGTGCTGTATAAACCTAACCATTATTTTAATCACAGAAACTCATAGGTTTTAATGATTATCATTTACCCCAATGATTTATTACCATGGCATTTCAGTTTTGTTTAAAGACCAGACTGATATTCTCATTGTTTCATTCAGTACTTTTGCAGCAACACAGCAGGTGAAATATTGTTGTTATTTCAGGGCTGATTAATGTTTTTCTCTGCGTATATTCATTGTCTGGAATTATGTGGGTTGCTTAATTCCACGTAAAAAAAAAAAAAGCCCAATTACCATAAAACATATGAATGATAATGGTGGGACAATGTAACGTCGATAGCTTCCTGATTAATCCCTTCCAACACAAGCAAATAGCTGGCACCCTAACTCTATAACAGATAAGCAATTTCATTTGCTCCTAATTACCAAGAGTCCCATTTTGCCACTGTCACGATGAGATTCCTA
>CAAE01015019.1:1222806-1324164 GCA_000180735.1 Tetraodon nigroviridis
AAGTCAGCGAGGTGATACAAAGCTTTTACCTGTTTAAGAAAGCACAAACTGAATCATTATCGTTCTTAAGGATTTGTAGCAGTTCAGTCATTAACTAGAGCTTCCGCACTTAATTTTGGACTTTGGAATTGAGATTACAACATCCCATTTTTAGTTTGTTGTTTGTTTTAGGTCAGTTTAAAAAAAGCAAAAGTCTGGATATAATTAATTATTGCATTATTTGAAATGTTTCTTCTTTGATGATTGTTGGTAAATGCAACAACAACATAACATTTTATCAGTTCATTAATTAAAAACTAAATTAGATTTTTGAATCCGGCATTGTGGACCAACGTGACAAGGCTTTGAGCTTTTATTGGCTGGTAACAGTTACCAGTTAAGTCAAATCATAGCAGCCAGTAAGATGACTTGCTTTATAGACCAGGTAAGTTGAAGGAGTTACTAACTGGATGAGCAGATGATGAGATTTCCTACCGGCTAAGATTCAGGAACCTGCTCTTTTTATCACCTTGGTCAATTGTTAACAAAGTGCTGCTCATCTAGAAGGTTACAGAGTCTGTCGGGCACTGCTTCGCCTGTTATCAGGCCTTTTATTGGTGGTTGATCTCTATCTGAAATTCAGCCTTTATGTTATAAAGATGTGATGATGCACAATACCATAAAACGTTGTCTTTTTTTTTATTTTCATGCAATGTGCTTATTTCTTGTGTGGGTTGTGTGTTTTCTCTTTTAGGTTGTCGATCATTTGGAGATGGCGATATTCCTGAAGATGGACAACCAGTAAGTTAAATCAAAGAGTTTTAGCTACTGCACGCCTCTTATCAGTTGGCTGCTGTTTGTCTTTGCTGAAATGTTTAGATAATTGAGACATTTACATGTATGTAAGTCTAAGTTGTGTTTGTGAGCAGTGAAGACGAGCGCAGCTTTCCCGTTCCTGTGGCAAAAGTTCTTCTTTAAGGAATCGGTCCTAACATACAGGAAATCCAATGGGACTACAGTTGCTAGGCAACAGGGTCTGGGGGGGGTAGAACTGGGGTGTTCGCAAGGTTCAGTGAGTGAGCCACCGTGGGTGTCACCATGGTGATTTGGCATCCCAATGTTGCGGTTGGAGACCTGGGCTACAGACAAAGACAAGTGAACCAGTTGCGAGTGCTGCGGCTAAGGAAACTAGCTCACGCCAGCACAAGTTTTGGGTTCTGCTTTTTGACCCATTTGAGTTGTGTCAGTGTACATGCATTTGTTTATCCACCCCCACAGAAACACAGTCACATCAGTGTGCAGCATACTGTGTTTTACTTAATAAATATCCATAAAAAGTAGTTAAACCACAAGATTTTTTGTTAACTTGCAGCAATTTTGTAACATGTTTAAAGCTACAAGAGCAAAAAGAAAAAAAAAGGAGCACGAGTGTCTAATTTAGGTCTGGCAGGAAGTTTTCTCTTATCGGTTTATCCACAGAGGTTTTGTTTGCAGCTGACTTTTAATAACGCCGCTTGTTTTCCAGAGACTTTCAAACTGGCTCGGCCCTTTTGAGAAAATTGGTTTAAAGGTCTTATCGATGAGAGATTGGTATCCGTTCTTGTGTGCAAAAAGCATGACAGGAATGACACACAAGTCAAAACAGCCACAGGTTAGACAGTAGAACCAGAACAAAATGGCTAACCAGACGTTTAGCTTAGCCTTGCATTTTTGGCTAGTTCTGTCGTTCTAACTATCACATCACACAAGGAAGTTATGGGAAATAAATATAAGGTGGTTTGGAATTTACGTATGACATTCCCTGTAGGTACACACTCAATAAGACTGTCATAACCTCGTTGCTTTTATCAAAGGTTAAAACCTCTTTTAATTTCCGCCATCCTTGTTTTTAATTTCTCACGACACATAAAAACAAGAGCAAAGACAACAGAGGCAGATAATGAATGTCTAAAAGTGTTCTTTTGAGATGTATGAATACGTTTAAGCCTAAATCAGGAAGTGTACAAGTGACGGGCAGCTGATGTTGTTAACCTCAGTGATGTTAAAGCTCTCAGATGAAAGGAAAGAGGAATTAAAACTGTGGCAGACTCTTTGTTGACAGTTGGGTTTTTTTGGAAAATGCACATCTTGTACTGTACTTTTTCAGTATGTGTGCCAGTTTTTACGGTGGACATACTGTACATCCATCAGCGGTGATGTTGGTGTGCGGCCAGGTTTCCCCTGGCCTCATCTCCACCTCCGCCTCTCTCCTCCTCTCCTCTCCACTCCTCTCCTCTGACACAGCCACATCTCTGGGGTCAGCTAAGCTTCAGATTGGCCCCCACGCATGCCTTTGAATAGTGGGGCTTAGGCAAGTGCTTTAAAAGGAAGGCAAGTCTGTTTCCCATTTCACTGCCCACCCCCTCCCCACCCCTCGCCTCTTTCTTTGGTTCTCTCGCATACACACAGCTGTCATCTGGCTTTTTAAGTTCTGTGCTGCATTTCTCCAGCTGGAGCTGGCTTTATGACATTCCCTTGGCAGACTCTTTGGCCTCTCTCTCTCTCTCTCGCTCTCTCTCTCTACTCTCTCTCTCTCTCTCTCTCTTTCTCATTGTCGGTTCTCTTTTTAGCAGTCATTTTTTCCCTATACTGTTCCTTTTCTCCTCTCCTACCATCCTTTATTTCTTTTTCCCCCTGCAGATGTTTCATATGTGTGTTACGCCACTCGGTATGTTTGGCGGTTAAGAAGGAACATAGTCACACACACACACACACACACACCATGTGTTAGCATTATGAGGGGGAGAAGAGGGGGGAAGAAGAAAAAGCAAGGGAGAAAAAAACAAAGTCAAAGGAAGCATCTCTTAGCAACCACAGGACAGTAATTACTGTAGCAGCAGCTGGGAGCAAACAGATTTCCGCTGTGTGTTAAAGCACTGGCGTGGGCTACTTTACACACAGCTCTGACTAACCAGAGCCAGCAGCCTCCTCCACATGCAGGGGGAGAGGAGAAATTACCCTGCCTCGCTCAGGTCGGGGGGCTGCTGGGAGATGCAGGGACGGTTAGCTGCACGGATGAGGTTGGAATTAGTCGGAACGGCGTTCGTGAAGGAACGATCCAGTCGGGAACTGCCGAATTTGACTTGAGTTTTGTCAAGTGTTGTAAACGCTCACGCTAGGATGTTTACGGTCTTTACAGTTAAATACTAACCGGTTTGGTTCTTTTTTTATTATTTTGTCTCGTTTTAAATTTCTAAATTTCTTTTTTAAATCAAAACTTTATTGTTAGTAAAATTGTGCCAGGTTTTGTTGCTTCAGGAAGAACTGAAAAAAAAAAAAAAAAACCAAGCCCAGCGTGCAACCAGAAACCTGAGCACCATTCAGCAGTTTGATACGTTCTTCAGAAACTGGGCAACATCAGACTCCCAAAATCAATCTCCTTCATGGTTTTGGATCAAAACTATCTTCTAATCTAGGTTTTGCAATCTTATTATTAAAAATACAGTAGTAACATTGCTTTAAGGCAAAATATTAGACTTTCTTTGGTTCACCGAGATCTCCTCCGAAAACTTCTCTGTAGAGGCTGAATTATTTACAAAGTCATAAAACGGCCGTTGAGCTGCCTTGTGGATTTATTAACAGGATGTTTCATCTGTGCTGGGAGGTGGTTCCAGTTTTGTGGGTCAGAAGCTGCCTACTGTACTCCTGTAGCAGCAAGTGTGTAAAAGACTAGAGGTCCTCAGGACAGGACGGACCACCGTTCTTGGATCCCACCACGCAAAGATGGTCTGAGCAGGGAAAGAATTGATCTGGGTTTCTGGTTAGGAGTTTGCCATTTGCGCGACAGAGAACATTTGAAGTTGCACAGAAGGTTGTGCTGAAACAGCTCTTGATGGACTAACTATCCTCCCCCATCTCTTATCGCCTCTGCACACATGAATCACGAACACACACCACTTTAACTACTGTTGTGACAAGTACGGAGGAATTCTATTGTATTTGTTTTTACCGTTGTATGTGAAATGGAAATACATTTCAGGATAAACGCCCCAGTTTTATTTACCGAGGTCTCGTTCTCTCCGGTGTGAAGATGGAGCCTCTTGCTAATGATTGTGTTTGAAGGGAGGTTAAAGAAAAGCTCTCCATTTTTCCTTTTTCTTTTCTATTACTTTTCACAAAAAGCTCTTTTCAGACCAGTGTTATAGTTCTAATGTTTGTGGAAACACATGCGAGGCTGTTGGGAACTTGGAGTCTGAACAGAAGGAGCCTTGAGTCATCAGCGCGCGGCGGCCAAATGTGGCACCAATGTGCCCCCTGGTGGTCGCCGCTGGACCTGCCGCAGCCTACGCCCCCCGAGTCACGTGGTCACGGCCATGAATGAGCTCTATGTGGAAAACATGGGAAAGAGAGTGGCGCTGAGGTTTTCAGCAAGTGTTTTATTCCGTTTTTGCCAAAGAATACTGCATTTGTATAAATTAACGTTTTTTTTATGCATTGTTTGCCGTGTTTGATGTTTTATTTATTTTTTTCCTCCTGTAGCTGTGCGATGATCCTTCTACCATCTGTACACCCATGAAAGAGCCCTTCTCTCCTCTGAACCATGTCGTCTCCACCGACCCATTCGGGGGCTGCTACGTCCGCGCACAGCCGTTTGAGGAGTTTCCCTCCAGCAACCGCCGCTACCTGCCTCCTCAGGTGTGCCTGTGCTCCTGTTAGCCGGTCCTAAAGCTTCTGAAAGTATCAAAAATAAAGGTGGGCGCTGGAGCGAGTGGTAATCTTCTCTCAATTTGTTTGTGTTTTCAAAGGTGGCGTTTAAACCAAGCCGTCACGTCAGTTTTCATATGGACGAGGAAGAGATTGTCCGCATCAATCCACGCAAAGACGTGCTGATCCGGGGCTATGAGGACTACCGCCACCCCGTCATGTTGAAGAAAGAGGCCGAGCGCGACGACCTAGACTTCCCCACCGCCTTCACCAAGCTGGACAGTAAGAAGTGTGAATACCTTTTCCCCGACGGTCCCGGTGGAGACTCTCATTCTGGCTCCGGAATCGGCATCGGAACAGGTATGGGACTGGGTCTGGGCAAGGACACGGCCATCAAGACTCAGCCTTCGCCTCTGCTTGAGAAGAAGAAGGGCCGGCGGCGGCGAGAGGACGGCGAGCGGTCTCGCTGCATCTACTGCCGGGAGATGTTCAACCACGAAGACAACTGGCGGGGGCAGTGTCAGGACGCCCCGGACCCCATCAAGCAGTGCATTCACAAAGTCAGCTGCATGCTGTGCGCGGAGAGCATGCTGTACCACTGCATGTCCGACTCCGAGGGCGACTTCTCGGACCCTTGCTCCTGCGACACGTCCGACGAGCAGTTCTGCCTGCGCTGGCTTGCCCTGGTGGCGCTGTCCTTCATCGCGCCCTGCATGTGCTGCTACCTGCCCCTGCGCGCCTGCCACCACTGCGGCGAGGCCTGCCACTGCTGCGGGGGCAAGCACAAGGCGGCGGGGTGACCCCACCACGTACTCCTGGACACCCTCTAGCTAACACAGGAAGCGAATAAAAGCGGAAAATGAAAAGCCGGCATCCTTTTTTCATTCCCTCTCAGACGGGGTGACGTGTTGTTGATCCCTCAGCCCTGAGGGCTTTTGGAGATTTCAGTTTGTGTTTGTCGTGGACAAGCAGGAAGTAGAGGACAAACCTTTATTTGCGGCGGCTCAGAGCGTCGAGCTCAGTTCAGGAGCTCGACCCAAAACGTGGAGGCGGCATCAAGGATAACAGACTTGGAGATGTTACTTAACACGCTTGTACACAGGCACACACACACACCTCACACATCCGAGCTCACCCGCCGACACCGCCGGGGTCACACGCGTCAGAACTTAGCTACAGCTCACGTGTGACTTCATGAAGGAAAAACTTCTTTTGTACAGAGCAACAACACCATAACTCAGAAGTTGAGACAAATACTCCGTGTTCAGACAGCCGTGCTTGTTATTCCAGTCTACTAAAAGGGATCTGTTCTGTTTTTCTTGTATATTTGCAGTCGGGTGACAGTGGTTTTCCTTCATGGCTTAAACATTTGCTGAGTGTAATTACTAGACAGAGAAAGCTGCACCGGAAACGCCCCCACCCCTCCAGAAACGGCACCAGTTAGTGGGTCACATTAATCACAGTCCATCGTTTGATATGAACGTTTGAGAAACGTGGAACCGGTTACCGGTTCCCTGTATTCCTTCCCATTAAAAATATTCCCAAAACCTTCAGCTCCACTCTGAAGGTTCTTGGTAGAACTTTCCTGGGATGAATGAGAACGTCCAGGAGGTGTGACGAGCATTCCAAAGTTAAGGGATCGGTTCCATTTGAAGAGATGGTCCATCCGACGTTCCCAGAATAGGTTTCCAGGTCACCAGGAGATAATTGCTCATTCAAATGGACGCACGGCCGTTTGATTCCCTCGGTCCCGTTTTTATTTCTGTAGTAAAGATGTTGGCTCTCTCTGCTTCTTCATCCTTCTGTTCTGCTCATGTTTTTGTCACGATTTCAGACACAAAAGGCTGAAATGTTGCTCAACCAGCAAGTTTTGTTGTGGTGAGTGGAGGGACTGTGGTGCTCTTTGGTTCAACGAGGCACTTAAACAGGGGCTTTATCACAGAAGTCCTCCGATTTTAGGGTTCGTTTCTGATTTTACCATCTGGTTTGGGATGGGGGAGAACCCCCCCCCCCGGAAGCACTACTCTCCAAGCTTTGGTTGCGGCACCCTCTCCAAACGTTCATGTTTGTCTTTCTCATTCGTCCCTTGTTCTTTTCCTCCCGTGTAAATGTCTGCCTCATTGCTCAGGTCCGCCCTTCTGTGTCTACGTTTTCCAGGCATCGAAGGATCGGCGCCATTCTTCCCGGAGCGCCGTGTATCTTAGCAGTTAAACGAACACAGATGCTATGCGTGTGTGTGTACGTGTGTGTGTGTGTGTGCATAGGACTTCATATGCACTGCTGAAGCTGAGTGTAAGCTGAGGGTACACACGGTTCCCTGTTGGTCAGTCGTTGAGGTAAGGTGCTGGGGCACAGGTGCGGCACCCCAGGTGACCTGTTTCAAACCCGTTTCAAACCCGTTCCCCATGCAGAACACACCAACCCAACTCTGTAACTACTGTACTTGTCCCCGAAAGCCCTATAAACAGGATTGCTAGCGAGAACCCGTCTAAACCACACTGTTACTGGAGGAACCATTCTCCCGGCTGGCCAACCTTCCCTTTGTCCGCTATGCAAACTTCCTAACCGGAGAAACCCGCCGACCTCCCTGCAGACTGTCAGTGGAGGACGTTAACGCTATTATAGGTCTACGACACGCCCTGGTACCAAACTCCAGACGCTTGTAAATACTTAACGCTATATTTAAATTGTGACGATAGCCCCCTCTTTGAAACGTTGACGGTAGAGGCGTATTTATGGTTGCTGTCAGTATATACCGTAGCTTGGATTGACAGCATTATGTACATAGATCATCCTTTAGTATTATTTCACATTGAAAAGTAGAGGGCGTTTGTGATGGACATGAATCCAACTTCTAATAGAGTTCTCTCTAGTTTTGTACGGTAGAAAGCAGGCAGTGCTAACGCGGTACAGCAGTGGCAGTCCACTCTTGTTAAAAGTTATACGTAAATAAATGTATATATACAAAGATATATATATATATATATATATATATATATATATAAATAGAGCTGCTAGATACAATCACTAATTTTATTGTTGACAGAATTAGCTATGAACGACTGTTAAACCCTAATTCTCCAACAGCATCTAACCATAAGAGTGAGTTTTTTAATGTCTGAGTGCTCTGAACTGATGTCGTGGACGCCTTTGCATGTGTTTGTGGGTGCGCGAGTGTTACTACACGAGTGTTCTCACGTGTGTGTGTGTGTGTGTCTAGCGCGTGCACGTTCAGTTTCGTGCGTGTGTGTCTGTGGGGTTGGTGTGTAACCAAATGTTTGGTTGGTTGTCATATTCTCCCGTTAGCGTTGGATCGGCCTGCGTTCTTGCAGGCTGAACCAAGGTTTGATGAGCCTGATTAAAACTTGCTGGCTGAGAAGCAAAATGTGGGACGCGCATTTATACAAAAGTGTGGAAAATGCTGAAATAACAGTTCTCATTCTGCATTAACCAGCACAGTGCAGCTTCCTGTCATGTACTGTTTTATATATGCAACATGTGTCTGTCTGCTTACACACAAATATATATATATGTATATATGTGTGTGTGTGTATATATCTATATATATATATCTATATATATAGATATATACATATATACTTTTTGACCTGCAATTATATAAGACTTCAGTTTTAACCACTTTGCTGCTAGTCTTTTATCCTCTTGGAAATTGTGCATATCTTTGGGAATGCATACAAGTGTAAATTCTTGACATTGTGTAGATTTAAAAAGAGAAATCTATATAAACCAGTTTCTCTTCAGTGTATTGTTTTAAAAAGATTACTTTTCACAGCAGTTGAGTGGTTCTGTTTCAATTCTCTGATGCTTTGGTGCACTGATAAATCCTGTATGTAAGCTTTTTTTTTTTCCTTCTTCCTCCACCTTACAGCGCTTGATGTAACATTTATGTGATTAGTTCGGAATAGTGAAAAACATTTGTGTTTTGAAACTTGCAGTATAAATGGTACTACTCTTAACTATTCTGTAAACACTGCCTGTTTTCTTTATTTCACCGCTCTGTGCATATTTTTGTTCTCCGTGCATCCTTTTTTGTTTCAAAGTTTTGTAGTGCCATCGGCTTTCACCACAACCTCAGAAAAGTGCCTCACGTCCATCCTAGTTTCCATTTTATAATTTAACATCTTTACGGCTCTGTTGGGTTTTTCACATTTAGGTTCGAGAATACCAAGTATATGATGTAAAATTTATAGTACCAATAACTCATGTCATAGTTGTATTTTCTTTATACAGATGTAGCTCGTTACTTTCATAAATATATAATGTAAATATGCATACATATGTTTGTAACTGTTTTTATGTTACATCATACACTTGTAATTTGACATATCTAATAACATTATCATAATAAAATGGTGAGATTTAATCTTTTGCTGTGTGGGTTTCATTGCCTCTTTTATTGCTGCATTTGAATACAGGTAAAAATGTTTTTTTTTTTAACTGGTCTTTTTATTAATGGAAGACAAAAACCTGGCGTCCTGAGAAAACAATAAAAAAAAATTCAACAAACTTTGTGAGCTATGTAAAATATTATGTATTTTCAGCTAATTCGATCAGGCATGCAGCAGTGACTGTAAAAGGGATCGAAACAAAAATAAAACTGAAAAAAAAACTAAAATTGTGATAAGTCTAATTTTTTAAACCTTGTAAATTTTTTATATTCATGATTTAACAGTAGAAACTCAATAAAGACAAAAAGTGTTCTTTCTTCATTATTTATTAACAATACGGAGGCAACACAACATTATAGTGACGACATTTACAACTCAGGGACCGGAGCGGAACTATTGCTGCGGAACGTTATATCAACGTCAGGTTTCTCTTCGGAGCGCGTTTGTGAACGGAAAAGATGAAGGCGTGAGAGCGTGATGCGCAGCGGCGTCAACCATTAACGCATCGACTCTAATAGATCCTACAGGAATGAATGGACGTTCCTCCTCTGCGTGTTCGTGCGTGTAACTTAGGGATGTGTAAAGCAGACAACTACACGTAAATATTTTTGCTTATTCAGACATGGAGTGCGATATTTTGGACTCTTTAGAACAGCTGGGGTAAGCAAATTGACCTGTACCGTGCTGGGATTTTGTTCCGCGTGTACTTTTACAGCTAAGTCGGCGTCTTTTTTGTTCGTTTTGGTGCGTCGCTAACATAGCTTGTAAAGACTAAAAGAAACCTTGGAATGAAATGAAACGTTCTCCTGTGGTCCGCAGCTACGACGGGCCCCTGTTGGACGAACAGGCGCTGCTCGCCGCCGCCGGAGGAGGCTGCTCTTCGCCCGAGTATGTGGCTCTCTTTCGGTGGCTGACGTCCAGGTTAAAGCTGCTCTGTCCTCTGGAAGAGAACCTTATTTCTGGTCCAGGTGGGTCCCATTTATCCACGTCCCGTGACACATTTTCTTTTTTACCGTTGGACTTTAGTATTCCACTCTGAAATGGACCTTGTTTCCTCTCTGTTCCCCATGAAGACGACACGGACAGCCTGAAACTGGAGATGAGCGGCTCCCTGAAGGAGCTGCACTGTCCCTACCACAACCTGGTTTCTAGGATCCTGAACGGCGGCGAGTTAAAGGCGACAGATCACCTCAAGTTGGTTTGTAGGTCTCCGGTCGACCGTCTCCTTTCAACCAGCCTGTGCAGACGGGCGCGCCGTTTGAAACGTCCACTCTTTTGTCTCGTATCAAGTGTTCCTCAGCTCGGAGCTCCAGGCAGCTCAGATCGTGAGGAACAGACGCGTGACGGAGAGTCAGCGCAAAGAAGGGCCGACGTGTCGGGAGCTCCTGTCCATCTGCGCTACTCTGGACATCCCGGAGCCCAGAGAGGCGGACACGGCCGCACTTTTCTCCCAAATCCAAGACAGGGTGGGACGGATGTACAAAATCCAGACTGTAGCTGCAGATCTTTTAAAAAGGCTCCAGCTATAACGCCCTGCGATGTTGGAGTGATGTCCTGATTCCTGCCTCTTTGTTGTAGGTCAGTAAAATACTCCAAGATCTTCCAGGAGGCTCAGTCGGGAAGCCGGTGCTGAAGAAACCCCTGGACAGCAAACAGTGGGTAAGACCGTCAAACCTCCGCCGTGTGATGCAGGAACGCCGTTGCCATCGATTCTTAAATCCTTTAACTGCTTCAGGAGAAGCTGCGCAGCATAAACGCAGCTCTGTCGTCCGAGTACGAGTGTCGGCGCAGGATGCTGATCAAACGGCTGGACGTCACGGTCCAGTCCTTCGGGTGGTCGGACAGAGCCAAGGTAGCTCGGACAAACCCGTGTGAGGGACGCTGCTCTCAGACCGGTGAAAGGGAGCTCTTGAACGTTTGCAGGTGAGGGTGGACAGCATGGCGAGGGTCTACCAGCCCAGGAGACACTCTCTGAAGCCGCAGTCCACCGTGGACACGTCCAGGCTGCTGGCTGCCAGAGAAGACGTCTGCAATGTGGTGAAGACCAGCAGTGGCTCCAGCAGGGAGAAGACCGCCTGCGCCGTCAATAAGGTAGAGAGGCGTCTTCTCTGTTCCCGTCAGTGTTTGAGTCCTCGTTAGTGAGTCTCCTGGTCCACCCGCAGGTCCTGATGGGAGCGGTTCCAGACAGAGGCGGACGGCCCTCTGAGATCGCGGCGCCGCCTCCTGAAATGCCGCCCTGGCAAAAAAGACAAGACGGAGGGGACTGGGGATACCGCGGAGGTGATAGAAGAGGAGGAGGAGGAGGAGGAAGATGGAGAGGCAGAGGATGGAGCCAAGGTGGACATGGAAATTATGGAGGACACGGCCGACATGGAGGGAAGAGAGGACGGTACCAGTTTTAACTTTGATTTATTTCACCTGCTGTGTCTGTGTTTTACGTGAAAACTTCTTCGTCTCCTGACTTTACCTTTTGAAAATTTAGTTCTTTTCCTTTGCACCAGTTTGTAGTTTTACTTTTTAAACCTTGCTGTCAGTAGATTAGACACAGCACAGACATCCGTACTTTTAATGTATGAACATTTTCATTAACAGACTGAACATTTTGGGGTTAATGGCTAGAATATTTGATACCTTCTAATGTTGATATTTAATAAATATATATTCCAGTAAATGTCTGTCCAGCCCGCCGAGTTCATACTCGTTTGTAAACTTCCGTTTCACCGCAAGGGGGCGTAAAAGAGGTGATTTTTAAATATTTCTTTATTCACTTCAGATTCTACATTTTTTTCAATGCCATACCATTTGTCCATTCAATAGATAAAGTTTATACAGCATTTGTACAATATCCAATATTCATAAAAGCTGAATTTTACATCGTTTACATACTGAGGAACCCTGTACATGGATGAGTAGTTGGCCACAAATCAGTGTCCCACCAAAACCATGAGGCCAATTCACCCAGGCCACAAAACAAACATAAAATACATCAGCAGTTTTAGTTTTACTCCAGTTAAAAATCAAAAAGGTTAAGACTTTGGCCGCATTAAAAAAATCAAGTTTGCCTGCGAAAGAGACAAAATCGGTCAAAATGAAAATGGCGATTTGTGTAAACGTCCCCAGTGAAAACCGGCCCACAGACAGCTGAAAGGTCCCCGGTGGACGTTTGTGGGCAGCAAACGCTCCTGTAAATGTACCAGATCCCCTGGGCCAACGGGAAGGGTCGGCCTTGGAGGTCTGGAACCAGAGTGGCTCCGCAAACTTTGTGCTTGACACGGACGCGCAGCATCGCAGGCAGCCCACCGCCCACTCGCCCACCGCCCACAGCCCACCGCCCACTCGCCCACCGCTGAACTGGCCCCACCTCCAGGGTCCAGTTCAGGCGTTGAATACTACACTTTGTACCTTGTGTTGGTTTTCCGTCAGACTGATTGGCAATAACACGTCACAGCAATCACGCCAGAAACGAATGACACTCGAGTTAAAATCCTTCATTATCAAAAAAAGAAACAAAAAACAAGTTCCATTAAAGCGGTTGTTTAAGGCTCTGGCTTTCAGAATATTGAAAATGACCTCATAGCACAAAATACAGCAACCAAGACTACAAAAACGAGGGAAATATCCAGTTTGACTTGACCTTTTGTACTTTTTATACTCAGCAATGATTGCACCAGTCCAGTGATTTACGAGGGCGTTTAAACTCGAACTCTGGAGCTTTAAGGTTTAAACGGCAGCTGGACTCTGAAACCAAAGCTTCACCTTGAATTTCTTGATTCGAGAGAAGTCCTTCATTACGCAACCCCGGTTTTCTAAAAAAAACGATCTCAGTTAAATGGGAAAAGAAAAAAAAGGCATTTCATACACGTTGGATTAAGGTTTTTAAAAATGTAGCTTTGTGTTGGTTCATAATGTACGTTAAAGTACTGTGAAAGTGCTGGGCTTGGTTAAGCAACAACGCGCGTACAAAAATAATATATAATACTGTTTAGAGGCGAGTCGCGAGTCTTTATCCTTCATTTTGTGTGGCGAATTTTACGAACAGGCAGGAAAGGTTCCTTCCCCGTCAGGTGTTCCTGCCACAGTGCAGGTGGGAGCCTGGAGATAGGACCAGACTCTTCATCCTCCGGTCTCATCTCCCTCGCTCGCGCGGGCTCATATGAGTCTGGAGTTGCGCAGATAGTGGATGAGGACCTTGTAGATGAAGCTGTACTGAGCGAAGGTCTGGACCACCATCATCCTCTGGGCGCGGAGCTTCAGCAGCACGTTGGGGATGTTCAGCATCTGCAAGGGTGCAGCGCCGGTGAGTCTACCGCCATGACAGGAGGAGGAAGGGAACAGCTTTGGAACCGGGGGGGAACTCACCTGGTTGTGCTCCAGGCAGGCGATCAGGATCTCGGACAGGATGACCACCCCGGTGCGGCCCACCCCGGCGCTGCAGTGGACCAGCACGGGCAGGTTGGTGTTCTTTGGGTCGCTGATGCTGTTGGTGTGTCTCCTCACCGACTGGATCTCCTCCAGGTAGGCTGCAGCACAACACAGTCAGTTTACAGGGGTGAAAGGTGACTTTCCCATCACGGGTTAGAGTAGAAGCTCACTGAGGAAGCCTTTCAGGTCGTCTGGGCAACCGTGATCGGGCCAGTCGGTGTACTGCAGGTGCCAGATCGTCCTCTCCTGGCCCGTCAGGAGGTGTTTGAGCTTGAGTCCCGTGGTGGCGTAGCAGCCCGACTCTGTGCGGAACCGCGTTGTGATCTTGAAGCGGCCGTACGTGACGGTGTTGTGGCGCGAGCCCAGTCTGGGCCAGTACCGGTAGCTCTTCTCCCGCCCGCGCTCCTGGAAAGCAGAAGGTGAAGATAAGCTCGGGGTGGCGAGGAGGAGATTCCAAAAGAAAATTCCGGCCGGAGGCACCTCTTCAGCCGTGACCATGGCGATGATGGAGACGCCCTGTTCCCACACCATCTGCCAGAAGTCCTGACATGTGTTTGACAGGGGGCCCTGCGAGGCGATGTAGTTCCACTCCTGCCCACCCGCTGTTAGCTAACGACAGGACACCCGGCATCAGAGCGTTGTAGGGGGGGTCAGGTGTAACCCACGGCTCCCGGAACTCACCTTAATGTGGGACGCGTTGATGTAGCCCGTGTTGTTCTCTTTGGTGGGAACCAGCTCCACGCGGGTGCTGTCGTAAGGCAGGACGTCGTGGAAGCGGTTTTTGTCTGAGCTCTCTGGCAGCTGGGCCACGGTGCATTCCCCTGCAGGATGCCTTCTAGGAATGCTCTCGTATTCCTTTAAAAGCTCTCCCCGCTCCATGTGCTGCTCCAGCAGCTTACACTGAAAGCAGCAAACCGATGAGCCAGCTGATCATCAGGAAAATTATTCTTTTGAAGAACTAAAGAACTAAAGAACTAGAGGCGGTGGAATAAGAGGACAGTGTGTTGGGTTTAGCAGCGTTAATCAGCTGTTGGTTCGTGCTTTCATTTCTGGCCTGAGCAGATGTGGTTTCCTGTAACCTGTGGAGGTGTTGCAGCAGGACATACCACATTTTTCATTGACGAAATCAAATTCAGGAAAAACAAAACTATAGAGTTAAGCGCGCATACCGTCAGCTGCCCTGGAGTTTTCTGCCTGTGCCACTAAACACACATCTCAACAATTTCTCTGCGTTTCGAAATTAAACACAAAGTCCTGATTTAATTTGGCAAAATACTTTCTTCTTTAGTGAAAAAACAATCATATGCATATACACCAGTTTCTATCTTAACCTTCCTAATTCAGCTTCTAAGTGAGGAATTTTAAGAGTCAAGATATTAATGACAACAATGATTAAAAACACAGCGGGGCGGCTTTGGCTCAAGAGCCCAGCTGTGGTTGTACAGGTGCGCCTGTGCAGCGTTTACGCGAGTCCTACCCTCTCGTCGTTGGACGCCCTCTCTGGCTCGTCCTTGGTGTCGCTGTACACCGGCTGCCTGGACACCGACAGGCCGTTGAGGTGGGCCATCTTCAGCGGGCCCATCTTCTTCACCTCTGCTCTCGGCCCTTTCTTCATGCCCTGGTGTGACAGCAGAACGGAGACGGAGAGAAGGTGAGCGTGTGCGCTTTCCTGCTGCGAGGGAGTCGGCGAGCAGGAGAGGAGGGGCCGTGCCGCCTCGCATGCTGGCTACAGCAATGCCGTCGGCCCAGTTTCCCGAAGCAGCCCTGCCGCATTCTTACAATACGTTTCGGAGGCGGTCTGCGTCAGCCGGGGCTGGCGTGGAAACCACCTTCGTGGAGTCACATGAGCGCCGCAAGACATACGGGTGAAAAGGCGTGTCGCCGGGAAACGGACTCCTGCCAGCGCAGCGCTGCTGCGGCCTCAGGGAGCTCTGAAGCTGGAATAGGATGGAGTTTGAAGCGTTTGCAAGAAACTAGCAGGAAACTGAAAGTAACTCACCGGAGGGGGTAATCCTTCCACCGCTTTCTTCCCAGGAGGCAGCTCAGACACGGGCCTCTTCTTCACCTCTTTTTTAGTCTTCTGCTTCGCCTGGCTGCTCAGATCTCCCTCTGAAATCGATGGGATGATGCTCGCTTGCCGTAAATCGGACAGCAGGTACAGAGGTTCGCTTTCTTGGATCATGGGGTGAACTTTGTAGGTTATGGAGCTGGTTATGGAAGGCTCCAGGCAGGAGCCGATGGGATATGCAGGCGGTGGTTCCGCTGGATTCTGTTGCTGCTCTGGCAGGGAGGGGAGGGCGGTCAGGCCGGGATGCGGCTGTGACGGCTGCTCCGGAGCCAGCGCCGCCGCCGCCGCTTCCTGAGAGAGCGGCGTGTGACGCCCGCCGTCGTCCTCCAGCTCCTCCTCTTCCCCGCTGCTGTGAACGAGCATGGTTGCATCGGACAGAGACTTCTTGTGTCCGTACTGGATGCTCTCCTTAACCTCCTCCTTCTTTGGATGTTCCAGAAACACGTTAAGCTGAGAGCCCTGAGAGCGGCCGCCGCGCAGGACCGGAGGAGGCGTGGCGGTCTCCGCGGCGGAAGACGACACGGTCCTCTCTTTGAGTCTCATCCCCTCTAGGCTGTGTTCCAGTCCCGCGAGCTCAATGGAGTTGCGCTTTTGGGTGTTGTACAGGTGTCTCTGAGGCGCTCCGCTGAAGAGAGGCTCGGACACCTCCTGCAGGGAGTGAGCGACGGGCAGGCTGTCCTCCTGGAACGTTTGGACCGAGTGGTGCACGCGTCTAGTGATGACCAGGTCTGGATTGCTGCTGCTGACGTACAGGTGCCGGGACAGGTCCGGGGTGCTGTTGGCAGGGCGGGGGTGGGCGTACGGGTACGGCGGGGGTGGCCTGTACACTTGGGTCCTCATGATGTTGGGGGCTGGGTACTCCTGGGCCTGCTGCAACTGGACATTGGTGAGCTCTGGGACACTGACCGCTCCCACTACAGGCCTTCTCTCGGTGGGGTGGGGGTAAGGGGAGGGGCTGTGGAAGCTAGAGCCCAGGTGGAAAGGGTAGTGGTGGTGCTGGTTCGTCCCGCCGTGCCCCACTCTGATCTCGGGCTGGCTGTAAACGAGAGGGTCTGGTCTGCTGTAAGCGTACGAGTTTCCAATGTTCAGGTTCCTCATGGAATGGCTCTGCCGGTGGTCCTGAGACGAAACCATCCCCCCTCCTGGACCCCGGGCCTTCTGCCGCATCACTGTCTCGTAATCGGGGGTGGCGCGATAGGAAGGTGGGATGAGCGCGCTGTGGCGGTGCGACGGGACGTAGTCTGGTCTGGTGATATCGCTGGTGATGGAGGGGTTGGAGGACATGGGAGAGGGCTGCATGTAGTGCTGGGGGTTGGTGAGAGAGCTGGTACTGTGAGCGCTGTACACGCTGCCGTTTCGTAAACGCCCCCCAGTGCCATATTCTAGCGGAGCGCAGTCCAGGCTGGTCTGGGAATGGTAGTAATAACCATTGTGGTTGTTCATGTACAGGTTGTCTGCAGACGCGAAAACAACACATTTCATTTTAAATCCTTATGTACAATCAAGTCCACTTGGTCTTAACTTCCCGAGCCACCATTATCCAACAGTCACCTTGTGATGACGTGTACGGCTCGGTGAAATGGCCGTTGTAGTGCAGCTGTGGAGGGGGCATCATGTAGGCTTGAGGCTTTGGCTGTGAATCAACGACAACGAAGGAGCTGGATATAAATTGCCGATCGGGCTGCTAAAAATAAATGCACCGCAACACTAACGTACCAGAGATATTCTTGTGGAGGATCTGCGTCTGACCGGGTTAATGACTGCAGGCTGGGTTTGGCTGGGGAGAAAAAGGGATTAAGGCCATTAAAATGTTGTCATAGACTAATATATTTACCTTTCCTCAACCGTGATAAAGTGTTTGTGACTATAGAAAAACTATACATCTCATCAGAAATCATGGGAAATCATGGACTGAATGGGAAAGCAGGTCTTATTTGGACCGGGTTTAAATGAATAAATGCTGTTAAATTTCCAGTCACACCCTAATAAAAACCGAAAATGTTTTTTTTTTTTTTAGATCTATGGCCCATTTTAGTCATAAATAACCCATGTGCAGTTGGGCAAGGCGTTAAAAAAGGGACTGGAGGTAGCATTCAGGTGGTGGCCGACTGTTGCTCACCCCTTATTAGAAGGCAGAGAGGGACGAGAGAGCATTGGAAAGCGAGGAAAAGATAGAGTGAGAAGGGACTTCGGGGAGACCACAGAAGGCAGGGGGTCACAGTCGTCTCTGAAGAGAGACGAGGACAGGAGCGCAGAGGTGAGGATGAGGCTGAGACGCTTACAGGAAATGACAAAGAGAGAGAGAGAGAGGAATCAGGCAAGAATGTTAGAATCAGAATTCACTTACAGGCTGCTCATGTTAATCTTGTAGAACTTGAGTCTGGCCAGACACATCCGACACACATATTTGGAGGTTTCCATGTCTTCCTGCACAGAACAGAAGGAAACAATCTTCAGGAAAGCTCACCGGACACAGACAAGTGTCACGAACGGTATGAGAGGCCGTGAGCCACACACACGTGTGCCACATCCACACAGACAGAGGTGCGTTGTTCAGAAGAGCTAAATTCCATTTTCAATTCAGCAGAAGTCAGTAATGGACAAGGCTAGAGTCGGAAAGAAAGTGCCCTGGCAGCACAGGCTTACGGTCTGAAACTGAACACTCTCCTCTCTGTTGGTCAGCTCCACCACAAGGAAGGACCTGTTGTGACTCATGTTGTTAATTTCATTCCACCTGCACACAATCAAAATAAGAACAAGAATTCAGTGTGGTCACAAATAAACTGCAGAGCAATTTAGAGTCAATATTGGGAGTATTTTAATAAGTCGGGGTAAGAAACCCTAAACTAGTACTACAAGTACTAAATTCTTACTGTCTTACCTGAATAAAACAAGCGGTCTGCCATTTTTATGCTTGACGATGATGCCATCTAGGCAGGATCCCAGAGTTACATCTGTGCCTGTGCTGTCCTGTTGAGATGACGAAAGAAACACTCTTATTCCCAGCACAGAACTATACAGTAGCACCAATATGTCAGTACATCCTGATCGCCCTCAGTTTGGAATGCTGACAAAGGCAGGGTAGACCTTCATAAATTTACCTTGGCTTGAAAGCTTTCCTGTCCATAACCTTCCATCTTTTCCACCTCCTGCATATAGAGCATCTCTGCCTCTGAAGCTGGTAGACCCCTGGACAAAAGTGATGGAATACATCCAAAAAATGGAAGCTATCCCCTTACAGGTACAGCGACAAGCGATCAAAACAAAGTCTCCAAATGAGCAATTTTTTTCTCCCACCCGCTTACCTGAAAGACTGATATAGAAGCGCCACTTTTTGAGTGGCCTCCTCCAGGGTTCGCTCATCCTGGATCCAATCCTGAAAGAAATGATGTAAATGCTGAGAATAAATGAAAAAAAAAGGGAGAAAAGATTTCTGTCTTCCAAAGACTTACGATAGGGAACAGAACAAATTTCTGAAGGAAGTCCTGGGAATCGTACCGATTGAAGTCCCCAAAGTCAGCTATGGATGGAAAGACGTTTCAGTTGTAAGTGGTGTAGACTACGGGCACGGGATTTAAAGAGTGTTTTTAGCCAAAGGTTTCTGATGACAGGAAAAGACTAAGTTTTATTTTGACCGGGAATTGTTTTAGTGTCTGGCAATTCAGAGCTTCCAAACTGGTACCGGCTTTAGCTTGCCGGCTGGCAACAATCACAACAATGTCGAGTATCCCAGGCATCAGCACCGCTCAAAAGCTGCGACGGCTATTTATTCCTACACAATCTCACCAAAAAAAACAAACTAGGAACTAAACAACTGTCTCGACGTTACAAATCTGCATGAGAATGGTGCAATTGAATCAAAAAAGAAGGAAAAAGTTTAAGGCAGAGCGTGTGCCCGCTTCAGGGCGGTCAGCTGTCTGGACAAGGCTGCAACAGTAAGTGATCTCAGCAGCTCCGCTATGCTGAAACCCAGGCCAATAAATGGCAGCGCCTGATATAACTTTGCCAGCAGTGTTTAGGATTCTTCTGCCAGGGTAAGAGTTAAAGGACAGAGCAGGGGGAATGACATGAATACGTGAGAACATATAAACAGCCCCGTCCATCTTAAACAAGTCAATCTGGTTTTGTTGTGATTGTAATTTCACATTACGTTCCAATAAATGAAGTTTCTACCTGCTTTGACTTGTGCAGCCGTAACAAACTGATGCATATCCCTACAGCGACTACCACAAACCCCCAACCAAACAACTGATTCACTGTACCTTGCACTGCCAGGCTAGCTAAGCGAATAGCTTGTTCGAGGGAGCATGAGATCCTCCCCTCCAGAACATCCTTTTTTAGCTGGAGATAATACTGATATCTGCAGAGAGATAGAGGAGAAGAGGAAAGACAGAGACAGCAGAACATTTATTTTCCAGCGCAGTGATGGCAAAGAGGATAAAACATGAAGACAACACATCAGAGGGATTGAATTCTTCATATACTATCGCCTTAGTTTTAGTCTGAAAAAAGCCCCTTTTAAGTTTTGAATGGCTCGACTACTAAACAAAAACAATCTCAACTACAAGTGTTGAAGGTTTCCACTGGCCATTTTAGGTCAGCCATCGAACGTCACCTGGTAATCTCTTGTTGCAGCTGGACGACACTGGGGACATAAAACACAACTCCAAAATAAACGGTGGGTTCCAGTCCATACTTGTCCAGCTGCTTTTTTAGCGGCTTCTCCAGATCTATCCATCTCTGCTGGTTCTGCTTATTGAAGTACCAAAGGCTGAAGTAGGTAATCTGAAAGACAAGCGCAGACAGCATGAACCTCACTGAGACCAACCGTTCTGTGATCATGGTAATCGGTCCTACTTTCCCTAAATTGTTTATCTTCCTCAACCTTATCTAAATCGCTCTTCTTCTTTCTGCGCAGGCTTGTGACTATCTTAATGTCTCAGACTAAAAGCGGGGGAGGAAGGTTATCCCTCTGGCCTTGCCGTAGAAGGTGGCTGGAGCTGAAAGGGACCTATTGACCACTTGCAAACCACAATCAGAAAAGAATCTGACATAGTCGCTGTTTTATAACTTATGACACTCTAAGCAAGTTTGAGGTTTGAATTGACCTATTAACCTACATGGTGTTACAGTACAATTATAAACATGATAAATTCAAACTGTCTTCTCCGACAGCAGAAATAAAATATATTCATTTTCCTTGTTCAATAACAGAGAAAAACCTCAAACCTTGGTCAGACGTACATTTTACTGCACTACTGCTACTTTATTCTAACCAAAATCTTGGAAAAAACACCCAGTATGACTAAAGGAGGTGAAGTATCCACAACACACAATGCACGAGAATTCCACTTAACTATAATGAAAAAATGTTTACTGTCACACATGTAAATCCCATAGTTAAGAATCGGATGACCTTACCAAGCCCACTGGAATGGAAATGTGGCGAGTTTTTAACAATCGGTGCTTGTGGTGCAGAAAACCTATACATACCTCTCTTACTTCAAGTCTCTGTGCAACCGCCTCCAAACATTCCTGGCCGGTGCTCTCCACCGACAGCGTGAACTCAACAAACTCCCCGTTGAGCAGCTGAATGCGGGTGACGAGACAGCTCTTGCTTGAAACAGTATACCTCCGGGTCCTTTTGAGTTTTAAGCCAAAGGGCAGGGGCATATTTCTCGCGTCTCCGAGGGGGAGGTCGTCACTTATGCATGAGAAACGATTCTCCTGGATGGCCTCCTAAAAATTGTGTTTATGTTCAGGGTCATGAGGCTCATCATCAGGCATTGAGCTCTGAAAAGCAAGACAGATGAGAAGGTTCTCGACACATCTTCAAAACTGTTCACAAAATCTGCAAGCTTTCTCCTGAAACAGTGTCTGGGAGTGCATCTCAAAAGGGTGCTAAGTAGCTGTTTGTGGTGCAGATCTCCACCAACTGCAACAATGAAACAGGTGCAAGATGGGACGCACGTAAAAGGCGCAAACGTCCTAAAATAGGCTGGTGGCTACGCCTAACTGGCAAACATATGCTCCCAACAACGTGACTATCAATGTGGTGCAAAAGGAATTTAAAAAAAATATTGGAGACTAAATTCACAATCTAATTCTAATTCGTATGTAAAGTTCAGTCCCTTTTCAGCCATTAGCCTGATCCAAACGGTGATTTAAGCAACCTAATCAAATCCGCAGTCGATCACAACATTGCGAGGTCCCTGCTGCTTTTTACTAAGGAATTACCTACTAAACTAACTTTACACCTAGACGAACTTTTTTCCAAACATTTAACGCATGTGAGACCTCACAGTAACAATATAAAAGTTGTTTGGTCTCGCCCGAACAAAACTTACAACTCTACATTCATGGAAGTAGCTTTACCGCTAGCTCGGTGTGCTCCAGCAAATAGACGACACCCTCGGTAAGCTGACGTCGCCGGTAAATATTTCTGGCAAAAACTCTCCTGCTGGCCACCGGATGAATCTGGAGAACGGTCCGAGGCGGTTTCGGTCCCGGGAGAATGCGTCTCCAAAGTAGAACCAAACAATTTCCCCTGAAGGAATAAGAAAAAGGTGAATTTGTAGTTTGTTTATGGGTCAGGACTAAGGCGGCGCTCCATGCCTCCTGGTCCGACAGTTCACTCAAGTTCCAGGCGTGTTCCGGTTCCTGGGATTGGAAGAGCAACAAGTCAATTGCGTCTCCATCCGCGGCCCTAATGCGGCAATAAATGCTCCTCTTTGATTCATGCAGCGTTTTCTAACACAAGAAAACTACGTGTGGGATCATATTTACCAAATATGTGGTCTCAGCATAAATGTAGAGCAAATGTTTTGGAACATATTGTAGTGCCGCTACGGCGGAAGGATACGCGGACGTTGCAGGGGCAATGACATCACATACCTGGAATGCCGAATGGTGAAAATGCCAGAAACGGGCCAGCAGCTGGAAGCAGCCCACGATGCTGGAGCTCCGGGAAAACCAAGGATAGTTGTAAAGAAATAAAAATAAAGCTGCCGCTACACCTTCTGGTGATGGCTGACTGCTAATGTTCGGTTAAACACGCTGGAACAATCGCTCATCACACTGACTGGATGTAACAATTTGAGGACATAAGCTAGGTAAGACAGATAATTCCATACCCGGGACAGTTGGTTAAAATCACAAACAATAAAAATTTATTGTGCATTTGAAGAAACCACAAACATATAAAGCAAAATTTTAAAAAAGCATACTATGGGAAACTTTAACTCAATATAAACCCTTCTCAGGAAACATGCCTGTCCAATAAAAAGCCAAAGGATGACTCAGAATTCACTGTCCGAGGAGGAAGCCTCGGCTTGTTGCTCAGCAACCGCCACATCGTTTGTGCTGTGGGACACGCGAAGCGATTCGGAGAACTGTCCCTCCAATCCTCCCAGTTCATCACAGCAGCCCACACTTTCGTCCTGATGAAACTCTTCCTCGCCATAATCGGGATTTTCACAACTGATTTCTGTCATATTTGTGCCCATTTCACTCTGACGGGAGTCCACCTCACCAGTTTCCGCATTACTGGGAACGCTGAGCTGGGAATATAGAACGTCCCCTCTGTTATCTTCAATAAGTACACTTGGGGAGCGGGTGATTTCAGGAGAGCGCGCCGGCGTGGACGCAAAAGGACGGCCCGTGTAATCTGGCGAGTCCAAGGAGTTATCAAAATCCGTATAAGACAGCGCGGCATCCTTTTGTTTGGGTTCTTTCCCACTCAATTCCAGATGTGAATGGAAGGCTTCAAACAGCCGGTTTCCCTTTTGGCCAGGGTCTGCGCTGCAGGTGGACACGTTGCTTTGGTCTTGAAATTCTTTGCGCAAAAGCTCCATTAGATGGCGCATTTTATCCTAAAATAAAAGATTGACGTCAGAAGAGTTGACTGCGGGTCATAACGCTGCTCCAGCTCTGCACGAAGCAGGAAGGAAGCAGAAGACTCACCTCATCAAGGTGATGCCGATTCATGTCAATATGTCTCTGTATTACCAGGTTGAGGATCCTTGAAAAGGTAAAAAAAAAAAAAGACAAATGAGTCGTTTTAATGTGTAAGAGTCATAAGAAAGAGGAGAAGAAACAAACCTGTCAGAAAAGTGACCCCTGGATAAGATATCTTCTGTCACAGCAGAAATTAACTTGAGGTACATTAACTCTTCCTCCCTATAAGGATGAACAGAAATTTCTTATTTAATTTGACTCTTGGCTGTTCGGCCGTGGATCAAACTAGAGCTTACTCTGCAAATGTTTGTTCCAGGGTTGCAGCTTTCCTCTTTTCTGGAAAAACCCTGAAGGAAATCCACTAATTTTTAATCAAAAATTATCACATTATATTTAACACAAGAGAGAAATCACTTTCACTCTTTTACCTGGATGGAGAGGTAAATAAAGAATGGCCCTTGCTCTTGTTTGCTTGCGTCTGGGGGCTTGCTTCGAGGAGGTAGGTGCCGCTGAACTCATCCTCGGACCACTCCTGCTCTGGGCTCTGCAAAGCGGAACAGATTTCAAAACACTTATTTATCGTCGCCAAAGCTGCTGACTTTGTGAGACACTGACAAATCAGAATCACCTGAGATGGCTCATCAGTTCTTCTCTTGCTGTGTCCAAACAGAAAGACGCAAAAACACTTCAGTCGAACCAAATGGCTGCAGCGAGTCTTACTGATGCGTAGCATCCGTACCTTCCGTTATCTTTGTCCTGCTCCGTCACTTGGGACTGGGGGCGACCCTGAGCCTGTTTCTTTAGCGGGGCTCTGTAATAGCGATACTTGGACAGGTAGGAGCTCTTGTCTGACTTCAGGGTCTTCGGGGTGAAAGGTTTTTCCTGAGTGAAGTGCTGAGAATTTTTCTTGAGCAGGTCTCCACCGTAGGTCTTTTCTTCGGGGTGCTGGGACGCCTTGTAGGACCCTGGTCTCTGGGACCTGATGTCCAACCCTGGGAGGCCAGAGTGTACCGAGTTCCGGGAACCAGCTTTACGAGGCGCGTAAACTACGTCGTTGACGTGGAAGGTGGTGCCGAACGTTGAACTAGAGATGGTGGAGTTCCTTGAGGAAAGGTAGGGACGATCTTCACACTGGACAGATAATCTACTCTAAGAAAACAAATCCAAACATGACTTGAAACAAACACCATAAACCAGCTTCAGCAATGCTGGACACACGATTTCATCGGCCTTGCTTTTTACCTGGGGCGTGAAGCAGGACGCTCTGCTGTTCCTCTGGGCCGACTGGGGACGACCGTCTTTCTTCAGCTGTTTCTGTCGGATCTGGTCATTGTCTGCAACCACCAAATAACAGGACGCGTGCTACCTCAAGATAATAAAACATTTGTACGTGTCTCTGCATTTTATGCTTTAAATATACAAAATCGTGTCCACACTTACATCATCTCATATTACATACTCATCTTTTTAGTGTATAATATATGAATGTATATATGCATGTTCCTACGTGAATTAACATATTGGAATAACACTAATTGCCATTGTGAGTGGGTGTAAACTGCACGTTAGTGGTGAGATCTACTTACACTTCACACTATGTATCAGGCTCTTGGGAACTGAGGTATCAACAGCAGCTGTCAAGAAAAATGATCAGTATGAAAAAAAAATACATTTTTATTGTTAGAAATTATAGCTTTAAAATACATGCTGAATCCAAAAATCCTACCTTTTGCTGAATAAATCTTTTTGTAATGAGACACCATGTGGTCTCTCAGGAGGGACTGGGTCATCTTGCTGGATGAGTGAGAGCAAAAAGCTGAAATAACAAAGAAGCACGTTCCATTTACTTTGCACTGCAGCATAGCTGGGATCTTGTGAACTGCTTAGAGAACGCCATAGTAATAGGAATTTATTTATACTTACGGCTACTTTTGAGAGTTTGTCCTGTCAAGCCAGAATTGGACCTGAGTCCAGACGATACACTCCCTGGAAAGAACGAGAGCATCAACTACCAAGCCTCCATAGGAATAGGAACCACTGCTAAATACATTATGCTGCAATAATTTTTTATTATGAACAGCAAAATAACACTGATTATAGTAATTAGGTTTAGTATATAGCCAAAGTTTTCATCGACACCATCAGTTCTACCTTGGTGACTGGTGAACACCAAACGACCTGTAACAATCTAAGCAGGTGTCTGCATAACTTCATAATTTAGAGCAAGAGGAGGCACAGATGAGGCGGAAAAAGAATGAATCATCAGGCCTAAAGATCAAATGGTCAGACAGGCTTTGACACTTGACCTTTCAAGTAGCAAAAGAGCCCTGGTAGCAACATACAACACTGCAACTGTCTTCGATATCAACTGAATCGACGATTGCTCTCAACCAGTCAACTGTAAGAAGAAAATACAAAAAAAACGAGTAACACTACTAGTAGCTATTAAAACTTTTGTTCGGGATAGGAGTGTTGTGAATAAATACGGCTATCCTATTAACTATCCTAACGACAAATGAACGCTTCCTAAATTACGTGTCCTGACCGTAACCCCATCTTGATTCCTGCTAATTTGACCAGTCGGTACTTTTCAGTATCCACTCGGACGTAATATGCATGATGAATTAATCAGAAAAGTTATTTCGTTTAAGCACAATATGATGAAGAATGGTTGAAGGGCTGTTAGCATTAGCCAACACCGAGGTGCTGGCTAATGCTAACAGCCACATCATTAGCTGAGTAACAACTCACCTGGTCTTGATGCCATGCTATTCCTGCACTTATCGTATCCCATTTCTTTCAAAACTATTCCTAAAAGAGGGTCAACGAAACCCGGAAACACTCTGACACGGCATCGAACTCGACTAAAAACATTTTAACATACGAAACGTCAAAGTAATGCTAGCTGTGAACAAACGAGCATTGGAGCAAAGCCGGAGCTTTTCTGTCGCCATGCTGGTTGCTATGTTTGCCTACGTCATCACGCACTTGCGTAAAAAAAGACCACGCCCCATACCCCGACAGAGGCCAGCACGTGTATCTTTAAATTTCGATTTACGGTTTGCTGCACACATTTGCTTTAAAATACTACTGTGCAGAAGCATTGTACTAGTAATAGTATTTGTGCTCATGCTAATTTACAGTACCACCGTAGGTTTTTTTTAATAATACCCTTGGAGATTAGATTATGTTCAAAGTTTTCTTGTTGTTTGAGTTTGCAAAATCTGGAACCTTTATACACATGCACACACACACACACACACTGAGGCAGATGCAAACATCATTTCCATATTATTTATTCTGTCCTGTGCCCAATTCTGTGTATTGTTTGTTGGACTTTTTGACCCCCACGTCAAATTTACAAGTTTGAATGTGATAAAATAGTCACATATATTTTCCTAATACCAGACTAACACCTAAACACCCTTGGTGCTGCTTTTGGTTAGCATGTTCCTACATTCTTTAATAAATCTAAACTCTGGTAAAATGAATGAAAATGAATGAAATATTAACTGCTGGGCAGTGAGATGATAATATCAGACTTTGAATCATCGTTCATTTTCCAACCATAAAACTTGCATCCTTGCCTGCCAGAGCATAAATGCAAAAAAAAAAAAAAAAAAAAAAAAAAAAAAAAAAAAAAAGAACAACCCAGCACCGAGCAGCCTGCGGCTAAACGCTCAGCAGAATAATAAAATAGACAAATTGGAGCCAAACCGTCGCTGCGACAGCCTGTAACGGTCATCTTTAGCTGAGCCTTATCATCTGCGATAAAGCTGCTCCTAGCAGCAACAACTTGTTCATAAATAATGCACTCTTCCTCATACATGTGAATGATGTAATGCCTCAAGTCTGCCGCTGATTTGGCGTACATCTCTGGTTATACCGCCCTGCGCCATGTGCCTGCTCGCCGGTTACCACACGATGAGAGAATAGCTTTGCGCCTTTATTTGGGGGGAGAAAAAAAAACCCCACAAGAGTGAGTATAGCTTAATTTTAATTTTTAACCGTTTACCTGAGGAGCTGGTAGCAAGACATGATTTATTTCGGATAGTTAGAGTGGATTGCAGGTGGAGCGGTGCGTTTTGGGCATCAATGGGAGGAACGCGTCCTTCCCGGATTTTTCTGGATGCGTAACGCAGCAAAGTTCTCTCTCTCTCTCTCTCTCTCGGAACCGCAGCACCTGGGTGTGTGTTTGCGTGCGTTTGCGTGTGAGCCGAGGTGTGCTGTGGCGCAGCTCGGTGACGGGCTCGTAAGTCTCAGTGTGCGGGGAGACACCGCACCTCCGAGCGAGGCGGAGGGGAAAAAGGGAGGGGGGCACGGCTTCGACAGACAATGCGGCTTTTGGACGCGTTCATGGCTCAGTTTACACCCACATTCACGAACTCATGATGCGCCGAGGATGTGAGAGAAGAGACCTTCGTGATTTTGCCAAATTGCTCATTTAATTGATTTTGTAGGATTTGATAGAAAAAAAATACGGGGAGGAAAAAAAAAATGAAATTTCCAATAGAAAACCCGCGGAAACAAGTTAACTGGGACATGGATCAAGGTTGGTAGCTAATACCTCATTTTGTCAGCTCAGTTTGTTTTTTGTCAGTATCAATAGGCTAATTTTAAATATGAAGGGAAAGAACGATGTTATGTTATTAAGCAGGTTCTGAGATTATGTTTTTGCACAGTTTTGCTCGTTGTGCTTCGGCTTATATTTTGTTCGCATGTTTGTTCGCATGTTTCCAGTCTTTAATAACAAGCCTGAGCATGTTAAAAGCGGTTGAGGTTATTTCTTTTATTCTTCATCCTCCAGTTGTCAGCTGTGTACGGGAGTGCTGCATCTATAAAGTTTACGCAAACAATCCGCGTAAAACCGGAAAAATGATTAATAAAATAAAAGCACCAGACAGGTTTCCCCACATTTCTCGTTTTTGTCATTCTGTTTCGATTTGGAAAAAACCCTAAAAATATATATATATTTTTAGAGCCAAGCTCCACAATTGTTTACGTAGATAATCATTTTTTTCTTCTATCATCTGCAGTTTTTCATAAATCTAATGGTAGATCTTAATGATCTCAAATGGCGTTTGATTTTTAAATGTGTTGTCAGCGGATGTCGTGTGATATTCAGACTGATTTTGAGGCTCAGCTGGTGAGATAAACGCCTACAACCTGTCTCGTACCACAGGGACTAACTGAGCCAAAGGCTGACCCGAGCCAACTCAAAATTCACACTCTTGTTTACTATCTGAGGGGAAATGATTCAAGGGAAAATGATCATGTTCTCATAACAAGCATATGAAAATGCTAAGAAACCGTAGCCAATTTACAATCTGCATTTCTCCTAATTATAATCATCATCATTTTTTTTAGGTTAAATGGACCATCTTCTTGATGGACCTCTTTCGCTCCCTTCGTTAAACATTATCTGTGCTTTAGCCTCACTTGCAGGAGACAGAAAGCGCCGGCATGGAAGATAGTGTCAGATAGTATCAAATAAAAAGCATTGCTCTTCACTCGGGCCTTATCTCATTTGCAGAAATCAATATGAAGCAAGTTCAGCAGCTTCAAAAAAGAGCTCCAACAGCACCTGAAATCGGACACGTTTGCGTGTAGTTTTTAACTCGCCAGTGGGTAGAGCAGATGCTGCATCTTAGAAAAATTGTATATAAGTGACTGCTCACAAGTTCAGGTGTAAAACAATTAATGTGTGCAGGAATCCATTAAATGGGATTGAGATGCAGGGTGCTCGCCTTTTGCCCGTTTCACCTCCCGGTCCTAATTTTCTAACACTTCCTCTGATGATCTAAAAATAGACACAGACATTGACCTGGAAGGCATGTACTGTAAATTTGCAGTGGCAGTTTTGAACCTTCCCAAACTGGTGACACCACTCTGCCATTATTGATTCACCACACGGGGATTAACGATAACAAGATTCATAGTTCCTTTCTTTAGGGATTGAGACGCTTCCTGGATGTCCTTGACTCATCGGGGTGGGGTGTGAGTGTATTTAAGTGCGTACGTTTTATCCAGCATATCCCATAAGCATCCATTTAGACAACAGAGTGCCTCCGTTAAAACAAATCAATTTCTTAGTCCTTCCTTCCTAGGTTGCATCATTGCCGATAACAGGCTTCAGCATGGCTCCGAGGCGTAGCACCCAATCTGAGAAAGGGATGCTAGGGCGTCAGGGGGTGACATCCTCAGCTTAAAATAGCTTATATGATGTTTTTACACATTAGGGGAATCTATAAAATGACAGCTTCCACAATGTTGTTTGCTACCCTGTCGACCGGTGGCCGTACACGTGTGTTGTTGTTTTTTTTAAACCACTTATCTGTCCTTGAACTCTGTTAGAATAATTGAGCCCTCCATCTTCATTTAAAGCAACACACTCAAGCTGTTAGTGTTAATTATTGTGTCTTCTCACTGTATACATTGACAGTGATGCGGCATTCAAGCTGTTGACTTGGTCATTCCCTCTATTTCAGGATGTTTCTCCAGGTTCTTGATTCCTCCAGGCTTTTCCACAATAGCGTTTGAGTCAGCAGTTTAATTTTAGCTTTATGCAGCAGCCTTGATTCCACTTTTTAGACCACAGACATTAGTTGGTGCCATAAGTTGATGTTCTCCTCTGAGACTCGCCTTTAATGCATCACTGGGGACATGAAAGGTTGCCAACCTTGCCAAGGACATGTCTGTTTACTATTGCTTCATGTTGTGTAAATTAGACCAACATCCTCCATATTTGTCCACCAAACGTCCTCTTTCTCCCCCTATAGTGGCAGTCCAGACCAACTTGGTACCTCCCAAAAAGGCCCCGCCTGGAATGGTGAAATCCAGCCTGGTCCAGGCCAGCGTGGCGACCATGCAGAACCCCATGGGCTGCGACCTGAAGGCCAATGGTCACTGCCCGCTGCCACGACTCTCCATCTCCTCCCGCTCTGCCAGCGTGGTGGCCAGCATGGACACCAACTGTGACGGCGCGGCCACGGCGCTCCACTCGGTGATGAAGTGGAAGACGGTGCTGGCCGTGTTCATCGTGGTGATGCTCTACCTGGTCTGTGGAGGTCTGGCCTTCAGTGCGCTTGAGCAGCCGTTCGAGAGCAGCCAGAAGACCACCATCACCCACGAGAAGGCTCTGTTTCTGGAGAAACACCCCTGTGTCACTCCCGATGAGTTGGAGGTTCTAATCAAGGTGAGCCCCAGAAATACACAGTTCATGGGACAAAGAATTAATTTCTTACACTGATAGGGAAATTAAATTTTAAGTGTTGATTCAAATCTGATAAAGGAGAGTCAGATCATTGACCCTGATAGCAGCAGTAGATGATGATTGCTATCAGGAATGATGAGATGTTTTCAGGCTAGTTCATTTCTGGTTTCAATCGCTTGACAGATAATCTCAAGAAATCTTTTCATGTTCAGAGAGTTTTTAAGCAAATGGAACATTTATATTCTGCATATTCTACTGACTTTAACTTACAACATCTAATTAAAGCAACAATACATAATAATGTCCCCTAAAACCGTATGAAACAATTAAAATTCATCAAAAAGAACAAACAGTAAGAAAAAGGGCAAAGTGGCATAAGTGTTACCAGTCCAAGAAATTAGAATGGAAGACGTGGCTGCCATGTCTCCCATTTATAAAAGTAAAAAAACAGGTGGTGCAAAGTGCAAAGGTCATGAGAGGACAGGTAGGACTATTCCAGCAAGGTGAATAATAAGAAATAATTTGATATCTTTTTTAAAATACAATATCAAACTCACACAGAACTTGCATAAAATTAGATGAGATGAGAAAAAGATTTATGTTACTTCCCTCCAAGAAAGCGCAATGAAAAAGTAATCACAGGCTCAAAGGTCCTCCATTGGTGAATTAGCTTCATCAGCAAATGGAAGCAGGACTCTCACATGACAACAGTTTCAAATGTCGGCTAATTCAGAAGGTTACAGTAGTTTCCACACATGGTAAAGTTTAAACAGGTCAGGCCACATGGAAATCCGTAACCCTAACACTGCAATTCCAACAGCAAGGGTTGAAAATTCATACTCACTTTATCATACGGGTTGCCTTGTGTGTGGCATCACAAAAACAGAAAGTAATCAACTACAATACTTGCCAGTTGCCAAGAGTTGTTACTCATCCTTCACCATGGCTGTTGTACCTTACTTTTCTATTTATGTCCTCTAAGTGTTAGCAGGTGAGTTGGATTCGTCCACTCAGAGTCCTACAATCCATAAACTGCTGCGGGTTCCTGTGGCGGTGAATCATTAAAATGTGGCTTATAATGAGTAGAGCTCCATCAGATGATACACCCCCTGCTCTCTACCCCCTGGTTGTTGACACATGATGAGTAAATGTCAGCAGCAGACTCAGGAATGGGTCCATTCTTCAACAGGAAGCGCAGTAATACCTCCAGGGTCACCGCAGACATACCCATAATTTCTAGCAACACTTAACGTGTTGGCGAACCGTACAGAGTTTCAGGTTACATAACACAATTCATAAATCTGGGGAAAAAATGATATCTGTCTTTGGCATAATTACTTTTATCCCCATGTAAAATAATGCTACAGCCAGTTTGACCTCTGTTGCCTACACTCTTTTATTTAAATTACCGGTAGACATTCAGCAAACTGATTTCCCATCAGACAATAGCTCAATGGATGCGATACACAAATATTATAATATTATTATAAACAAATGTGCATCTGAATACTGTCAATAATACAAGCAGTACTGCTGCGTGAAATTCCACAGTGAAGCTTTACCAACTCCCACACGTTTTAAATAAGGAAACCAGCTTGCGGCTACAGCACTACTGTTTTTTTTTTCTCTCTTTTGCTAAAAGAAACATTTGGAGTCAAGATTGTCTTTTGAAACCGAAGAGATGTTGGAGGCAGCTGTAACTAAGACAACACTACAACCAGTTGAAAGCATCCCATTTCCATAATTTACCAGCAAAATTGGAGTGTTCTGGAAAAGTTTTTTGAAGCAGACAAAAAGGAATTCAGAAAAAAAATCGGACAAATCTCCAGTGTCATTATTGATTTTTAACTCTACTAAAGCAGCATTTCAGCGCACCATCTAATCCCCAAACCCACACAATCCACAGTCCGAAAATAACATCCTTTTGTAAAAATGCATTTTTTATGTTGTTCTGTTGTGTGGGATGAGCAAATGATTCACATCAGCACAACGGCGAATTTCTCCACTTCTCTTAAAGTGACCCATAAGACGTGAAGGTTGGTTTGCTCCACTTTCTGCTAGAACGGTTCCATTTTCCGTCAAAGGTTGGGTGGCATGTCCGTCCGATTGTTCCACTTTACACCCACCTTTGTCCTGCCTCTTTGGTCTTAGAGAAGCGTCTCCTCTTTAACCTTTCAGCACCGAAAGCATTTCTAATGAAAGAAAAAGAGGAAAAATCAATAAGTGTTTTCTAGTTTCTTTTCTAAAGGAAATGTGTGATGTGACTGAAGTCCGGAGGGAATCAATTATTCAACGCAGGCCTGCGGAGGCAGACCTCCTGCTGCTCCAGAATCACAGGCAAGCAGACGGTCTGAGACAAACGTTCAGGTTCAGAAGCACAAATGTTGGACAGGGCATTGCACCAGCAGTGACAGATTATTTGCTTGTACAAATGCCCCACTTAAATAATACTCACAAACACAAATCAAAAATTTTTTTTAGCATTACTTTCCCTGCAGTGTCACCCTTTTTTTACTTTCCGTTTTTATTTTTACATTTGTTTGAATTTTTAATAGCTTCTCTGCAGGTTAGAAACGGATATTGATGATTTCCTGCTATACCTTTTGTAAAAGGCCACTGATATTAAACTATATATCAAACGTCACACCGAATACCAACACTTTTTAAGGCTGTTTGAAGGAAAGGGCCTCTGGATCCTTTACAGGCATTGAAAGACTCACAGTTTGTCTGATCCTTTAATGGTTTTCTTTATTATTCTGTTTTGCTGCTGCACAGACAAAGATCCTCTCTGGTATTAGAGCGGCAGTGACTCACTCCTTGGCAAAGGAACTGACAGAAAAATGGCAACCTTGGGGAGTGTGTGAGCGTTTGTGTGTGTAACACAAATCTGTTTGATAGATGATGTGTCTGTTCATAGAGAGATTTGCTCTCTACTTCTGTGTGTGTGTGTGTGTGTGCGCGCGCGTGTATTTCTGATGTGTGTCGACCTCCTCGTGTCTCTTGTCCACCTACCCATCGCGACTCATGAAAAACAGCGATACTAATGAACTTTCTCGGCGTCACCGGAATGACTCACACTGTCCCTAGTCTGCACTAATTTATCCATTGGCCACTACAAATTTATTTTGCTACCTGTATTTGAAGTCAGGATGAGCTGCAGAAACTTTTTAAAACCTCAATTACGTAATCAAGAATATTTGCCATCTTTACTGCAGTGTGAAAATAAATCACCTATATCTTTTTATTTTTGTATTGGCATATATTCTGTGGTACTACAGCATTACAGCGGTACTGGAAACTACACTTTTCTGTCCTCCATGTACCAGTCAACAAAGAAAACTGGGAGCGGTTTGGTGGTTGGCGGTTTGTCTGGTGGTGACGGTTGGGGCAATGGCGGAGATCCTGACACACCCTGCCGGCAGGATCAGCACCAGGTTCGCCCGCTGTGGGGCACAGCGACACGCTGTGAGGATAAAGATCTGCACCCTTCTCTAATGAACCCGTGGTGTGGAAAATGAAAACAATCATTAGCGAGAAGCAAGGCCGCGCCAGATCTTGAAATGGGAGCAAATCGGAAACAAAAACAGCCAAGAGTTTGTAATTACTGGGGCACAGCGCAGATGAAAGTCATTATTCCCGGGCCTCCAAAGTGCATGTGCAGAAGGAGGATTTTCCACATTTATAATGCAGCGTGAACTTGGCTGTGAGGAAGAAGAGAGACAAAAATAGACCATCTTCTAAAGTATTCAGTAACATTCTGGGGCTATTTATAGCTCTCCCTTGACTCCTGAAGTAGGCAATGTGGGGTTTATTTTATAATTACCTCTTTGATTTTGGCGCCTTCAAAGTAACCTGCTGAAATCTTTAGAAACCTGGGTGAATACAAACGGCTAATTTTAGACACAAGTCCCGGACTGATTAGCAGGGCTGAGGTCATCACATGCACGGTTATGAGTAGGCATGTGCGGCCATGCGTGAAGAGGCTCTGCGCTCTGGAATGTGTGTCACCAGAATTGATAAATATTTCATTAGAGGAACATCTCACGTGTGTTGATTTGAAAGTGAATGAGTGTGGTTTGAATGGGGCCGGTGGAGTCCTAACACTTGTGTGTTATTTGTTTCAGTATGCAGCACTTTGCGTTGCGTCTTTTGTATGAAAAGTGCAATATAAATAAAGTTTGATTTAATTTAATGAACTGTGAAACAGGCTAGACCAAGATAAACACTGAATAATTTGAACGCCTGTTGTGGCAGATGGGATCTCCGCCGCCGCATCTTATAGCATCCAATATATTCAGCTGCAAATAAATACATAAATTGGGTTTCCTTTTCATTTATCGGGTTGCGTGACCCTCTGCGTTGATCTGAGAGTGCTGTGCCGTCCTCACGCGTTATCTCAGGAGTGTTGCACAATCGCATAACACACTCCCGCAGCTCCACGTGAACGTTGGCAGAAGGTGTGCTCATGCGCTCCCTCTCTCCAAATCCACACGGGCCCGTGCGTTTGTTGCGATGCCATCAGCTGAGCCGGCGCGGCAAGCATGACCTTGCGTTTGGTGTTCGTGGGAGAGGTTCCGATGTTGCTAACCGACACGTTTTGCTCTGTCCAGCACGCCATAGATGCCATGAGTGCTGGGGTCAGTCCCAGCAGAGACACAGCCTACAACTCCAGCTACTGGGACGTGGGCAGCGCCTTCTTCTTCGCCGGGACTGTCATCACAACCATAGGTAACGCTTTGAGATGTGAAATGAGGGATAATTCTGGATCCTTTATCTCTATTTCCCATACCATCACATAAAATAATCTCCATGCATTGTTTTAGGGGTGTATTATTGATATTATTTTCCCTTAGTTTGCACACAGAACTGATTGACTGTGATACTGGTTGTTCTATTCCTGATCAGTTTCTGACTCCTGATCTATTTTTTCCATCCTGACCTGTAAGACAACAATTAACAGAATTAGCTCTAAGGAAAACCTAATTAGCGTTGCTCTTTAAGCTTATGCACTGCAGACCCTTGCAGGAAGTATTGCACAACAAAATCAATTGATTATGTTATGTAAGCAAGTCTTGATTGTCTTCTGCTTCTCATCTTTCGCTTAATAACCCCCAGCTGCCCGGCCCAAAACTGCCCCTCACATCAGCTCAGCCCTCCTTTGTATTTCATGCTTTCCGTTATGTTTCCTCCCTCATTGAGTCTTTTCTTGTAATCTCCCTGCAACAGGTTATGGAAACATAGCGCCGAGAACGGAGGGTGGGAAGATCTTTTGCATTCTTTATGCCATATTTGGCATCCCCCTCTTCGGGTTTCTGCTGGCGGGAATCGGAGACCAGCTGGGAACCATCTTTGTGAAGAGCATTCTGAGAGTGGAGAAGATCTTCAGAGTGAGTCTTTTTGGCTTTAGTCGTTTTTTTTCTTCAGCAAGACCGGAACTTTAAATCGCAACTATAGTTTTATTGTTCTAATTTTATTATATCTATTTTTTTTTTATTAACCTAAAACAGCAAAAACACAGGCAGATCAGCCAGACTAAAATCAGAGTCACGTCCACCATCCTCTTCATCCTGGCTGGCTGCATCGTCTTCGTCACCATCCCTGCTGTCATCTTCAAACACATCGAGGGCTGGACCGCCCTGGAGGCCATCTACTTTGTTGTGATCACGCTCACCACCGTGGGCATCGGAGACTATGTGGCAGGTGCAGTCTTCCCCCGCTAAAATTCCCCGTTTTTTCCTCCCTCCTCCCAGGATTAAAAAAGTCGTTCCTGCTCTTTCAGGTGGAAACAGCAGGATCGAGTACATGAACTGGTACAAGCCTCTGGTGTGGTTCTGGATCCTGGTGGGTTTGGTGTACTTTGCTGCCGTCCTCAGCATGATTGGAGACTGGCTTCGAGTGCTGTCTAAAAAAACCAAAGAGGAGGTGGGTTTCATTTAATTACACCCCTCGGTATTAAATCAGAGGGGCACATAAAAGGTCACTCTCCTGCTGCTACAATCTGCTCTTTCTCCTTTTAGTTAGTTATTGTGAGGTTCTATAGTGGGTTCCTAGAGAGATTTCAAGATTAAAGTTCAGAGTGTAAAGTTTCTAATTCTAAAGCTGGTTTGTAAAATACAAAGGACAAAATTCCCCCTGCACACAGAGCAGGGGGAATTCACCCAGGAGATAGGTCCAAACCTTAGGAAACCTCATGTTCTCGTTCCAGGTTGGAGAGTTTAAAGCTCACGCAGCTGAATGGAAAGCCAACGTGCGGGCAGAGCTGCGGGAAACGCGGCGGCGTCTGAGCGTCGAGGTCCTCGACAAGCTCCAGCGAGCCGCGACCATCCGCAGCATGGAACGCCGTCAGCTGGGCCTGGAGCAGCGGGCTCATTCCCTGGACATGCTCTCCCCGGAGAAGCGGGCTCTGTTTGCTAGTCTCGATGCTAACCGCTTCAAGACCTCCTCCCAGGAGAGCATTGACACCAAGCTTAACAACCTGAAGCTGAAGGGCGCCTGCGAGTCATACAACCAGCAGGGGAGCGAGGAGACCCAGAAGACAGCTTCGTCCTCAGAGGACAACCTCTTCAACATGAGATTTGGTTCCCTCACCAAGCTGGCCCGACGCAACAGGAACAGCGAAATACGCAGGAACATCCCCGAAGATGTCCGTCGAGCGAGCGTAGGCATCAACTGCAGCGTCATGCTGGGGGAACAAAGGACGGAAGAGGAGGAAGACGAGGAGAAAGAAGAGAGGAAAGAGGGAAACACCAGCCTGACCAATCTGGCGCAGGTTCAGCACACGAAGGACCGCAGCAAGCTGAACTGGCTGACCCCAGCGCAGGCCAAAGACATCGAAAAAGAGTAACGATTAACTGGAAAGAGTTCGAGGAGAAATTACAAAAAAACCCCTCATCCCAGGTGTTCCCAGTCCAGATGTATGCCGTATTCGCAGTTAGCAGTCCAGTTTAGACCCTCGCGACGTGCTAGCGTGAACACGCACCCAGATCTTGTGAATTTCGTCCAGTGTTTCGATGTAACATCTGCTTCGACTTCATGAGTGCAGTGACCTTGTTGCAGCCTTGTGCAGTGTAACTCATCAATAACTTCAAGATTGAAGATGAACATGCTGCCACACACAAACACACACTTTATCTTTCAAAACTGAAAAAAAACAAAGCCTCACTGTGGTGAGTCAGAGAGTCACTACTTCTGTCGCTCGGACTGATTGGACTGCGCCTCGCTCCATCTCTGCATCACCATATCCTCGTGGAATGGTGCCAAAAAGAAGGACAGTACAGATCGGTCATTTTGATACTCGTTCCAGCTCTAAAACTGCATATATAAATGCTCTTACATGCTGGATCTCTAAAGAACTACTCAGTGGAAAGGCAATTCCACCAACATCACCATCAGGACACAAATGGTGAAATGTGTCTCCGTGAGAGGGTAAAGACTACTGAAAGTTCTTCCCATCATGTCCCTTCCATCTTCTAATGGTCCTCTGCTGCTTTGAGGTCGACCAGATCATCTCCAATCGAGTGGAGTGGGTTTGCTCTGAGCGACGGCCCCACTGAGAATCGCCGTGGGGCTTTCAAGAAATGTGCCTTCCTGTTTCCTATGCTTCGGTTGGATCCGCTCCGAGGAAATTCAAGTCATCGTGCCATAAGCCATGGAAAAGAAAATGCGCTGCCAAAAAGGGATGAATGAAGGAGACATACAAAGGCTGTGGCTAAATACCTCATGTCAGATGTTGCTACAGAAAGAGCAACGTTGGGACTTTCTGCAGGACGCTACGGCGACGGCTGTCCGCTGATGTCGTCTAACTGAACAGCGAAGTGGGCCGGACTCTCCAAGAGGTAGTTAATGTCATCCATCTTTTAAAACATTATCGATCTGTGCTTTGTCATCTATTTTTAGCTCCGAAAGAAGGACTTCCACGTTTGACGAGCGGAGGGCGGGGCTTTGGACGAGCATCTGACTAGCTGACATGTAGAGTTATTTCTGTGTTTCGTCTGACTTTGAAAATATTGTCAGAGGGCAAAAAAAAAAACCTATCCAAGAGCTACACAAAGTACTTGTCGTGCATGGTTGTTCAACTCACAGGCAGACCGCATACTCAAAAATAAAGTCAAAATTTCAGATTAGCTTTACTTTTTTGTTTTCGTTTCTTAAAAGCTGTGGTCTTGTTCATGGTGAACAAAACAGTTTTTTTAATTAACTGTGAACCAACCAGACCAACACACACACCCGACCACCTTTGGCCATGAGATTGTCAAAAACGTCGAAAACACTCGTGTCACAAATGTCTTGAGATTTCTTAAAGTGGCTTTTACAATCATGCAGTTTGATGCTTTTGCTTTTTTTCCTCTCTCTTTTTTGCACTTGTCGAGCATGTTCGCATCTGTGTATATCCTTTTTTTAAACACTTGTGGAGCACTTGAGTCAGCATTTCAAGTTATCTGTAAAATATGAACAAAATACATGTATGTCATGTTTTGTTTTGTTTTTTTAATACATTTCCTTGTTCTTTTCTTATTTTTGGAGGCTATTCTTTGCAAAAGGACAATACAAACTCCGAACTGTACATAAGTCTAATTCTGCTTCTATCACACACCTCACTCATATTATCTTTCATTTCTAAATATTATCAAGTACAGTTTTATTTAACTGGATGACCTTAATAACATAGTGAGTGCCTTTTTTCCAGACAATAAACATGACATGTACTTTTAAAGGGGGTGACTATTTCAGTGCTCTGGTGGTGGTTTTGAGGGGTTTACTGGAGGATCTCTATAGCTAGAAAATCATTTTCAGGACTTACTCATTAGGTCAGCATTTGTGCAGCGTTAGTAGATAATCGTGGTAGTCTGACAGGGAGAGCGTCGCCCTGAAATGGCTAAATGGCATGTTGGTGTCATTACTTTTCTCACACGTGAGTTTCTTCTCTTGGGGACCAGCTGGCGTTTGTACTGCTGCTGCTGAACACACTCATCAGAGTCTTTCTAAAGGTGTGAAAATGGTTTTGCTAGGATTTTCCAGCGTTGTGGGAAAATCTAACCCTAAGTGTGAGAAGCAGAAATATATCCTTTCACCTAATGCAAATGGAGCAACAACTTTGACAGGTTTTCAGTATCGTCAGCACTTTAAAGTTAAATTTTACACCTAACAAAATCCTTCCCGAATGCCCTTAGTCTGAATGACAAATCCAATAAGCAAACTTGCGCTTGTCTCTTTTTGCTGTTTGTCTCGTCCTCTGCTTTAAAAAACAAATCTCTCAATGTCAAAATCCATTTACTTCATTAAACCTTCAGTTAGAAGATCTCCAGCCCGAAGTTCCATATGTCAAAACCTGTAAATCGTTACAGAAGGTGGACCCAGCTGACAACAGCACAAAGGAAATTAATTAGTGAGGCAGAGCAGTGAAGACAGGGCTGTAAATTTATATATACGGAGAATACAGAGTGTGCGTGTGTCGTGTGTGTGTGTGTGTGTGTGTGTGTGTGTGTGTGTGTGTGTGTGTGTGAATGTGTTTATTTCAAGGTAGAAGTGAACTCAGCAGTGTTTCTCGTCATCCTGCTGTTTTCCTACTCATGATGAGTTATCCTGGAATTTTCTGCCATATTTATGAGTCCGTGTCCATTTGGCTCTTGTTTATTTGCTGCTACCTCATAAAGTGATTCAACTTATGAGGCAGTTATTGAATCATATGCCTTAAAATCGTATTGTGTTTTATCCTTTTTTTCGGTTTCCACAAGATGACAGGAGAACAGAACATCGCCCATAAAACCTGAGAGATAATCAACGCCACACGTTCAGCAGTGAAAACGTAAAGATGCTGCAGGATCGTACAGGTGCCATTGTGTGATCTCTATCCTGGTGTTAATCACTGCCACCAGGAAAGGAAACGTCTGGCTTCACTGAAGAACAGACCAAAGTTTTAATTAATCAACGGAGTTTGCTAATATCAAGGTCGCCAAAGATCATCAGCATATAAACGAAAAGATCCAAGTATAATGTACACCAGATCGCTGTGTAACACCAAAATTCCTGCCCTCCTGATTAGATTTTTTAAGATGCTGTTGCTGCGAGGGAGGTCGAAGTGTGAAAAGAAATCAAGCGGGACGACGAAGAGGAGGAGACGTCGCCGCAAGTGTCAGACAGCGAAGAGTACACCCTCGCCAGAGAGGCAGAGGCAGCCGGCCATCTCCAGGCAGGGAAGATGGTCGAGCTAGGGGAGGTGATAGAACACCACGTTCCAGACCAGTCGAGTGAGGCCAACAAATCGATACACACGTGAGCCTGCAGAGGTGAAGAAGAGCAGATCTCACTGAAGCTGTTGCACAGCGAGAGAAGAGAAGGAGAAGCTGAAGGAGATTACCAGAGAGAATCTGAAGTAGGAGCTACGAGTTGTAATGTGCATGCGCATAAATACAAATAAATAACATTTTAGGCAACACACATATACACACACACACACATATACACATGCACACACACAGCTGTAATGAGTACTTTTGTATAAGCTGAAAAATAAATATGAATTGATGTCTCTGACTAAAATACACAACAATAATGATGGAAAAGCTCTTGACGATTGTTTTTCTGGTTTATTCAAAAAGCCATTCAGACAGACGATAACGCATGAATATAAAGTGTTGGAGGAGCAACTGATTTAATGTAAATGCAATTCCATCACAAAAGCCCAATAAAATAACATGACTTTGCATTGTGTGTGCTTACACACCCACGAATATTTGTCCATCTGTTTCTATGAATAGCACCTGTGTTATTTGGCTCTAATGAACCCTGCAGCACGTGCACAGTACACGTACGTCACCTATTCCTATAGCACAGGGGTGGGCAAACTTTTGATCCTCCACTGAAGGGTTGACGTTGATCACCAGGTTCACCTTTTTGACCACAAATCGATGTTGCAGCCACAGCCGGTGTAGATTACAGCTGCGGTCGTTCATCGCACCCGAGTGGTGGCAGACACTCAAACCGGCGCTGAAACTCAGCCAGAGCAAACTGCAGGTAGAGGAGGGGACGTGTGACGCGGCACACACAGGTTTGAGTGTGCGTCCTTTTAAAAAGGCTGTCAGTTCCCTCACCAAGGACGCCAGAAGGTGAGAGGTGATAAGATGGTTGCTCACGTGGGCTTTATGGCTTCCTCCTCGGTTTTGCTGACGCAGGTCGTTTATTGTGATGCGAAATGTTTTTTAATGGATGGATGGGTGGAGTGAAAAATGGAACAGGACAAGGACACACATGGACGTAATGAGTGTAATAACCAACTACTTCTGTTGAAAACGTGACTCTCAAACAATAAAATCAATTACAGAGGGGGGGAAATCCCTCAGATTTATTCTGCCCACAAATAAACATAATAAAACTCATTTAGAGCTTTCAAGATGGTTAAATTGTTCATTTGTGTGCATAAGTGCACCGATGCTCTTATCTTTGTATAGAAGGATTTAAAATGAGATAGTTTCTTTTGAGAAATCCCTTAAAATACAGTTTAAAAAACAAGTTTTGTTTAGACAGCTTTGTGCAGTTCCACGTTAATCCACTAGATGTCTCGCGTTACCCACGTTTTGCTGTTGCAGAGTGTGAGCACACACACACACACACACACACACACACACACAAAGTTCTATTAGTCGAAGCACAATCCTTCTGCTCTTAATAAAAGATAAATTAACAGCATTTCTTTCCACGTATAAACTCCAACATTTAACTCAGCGTTCGCCTGCAAAGTGCTGAGCTCGAAAATCACGTTTCCCAATTACTGCTATGTAAACTCATTCTTTCCAACTCAAATTGGGAAAATAACAAGCCACAGGGGAAATCAGTCTGGCAAAAGTGGGATACATAAGGTAAAATAAAGAATTAGAAGCAAGGTTTTACAAAAATCAAACAAAAGCATTTCTGTAAGTTGTTCTATATTTACATTATACAGCAGGCGTTTTCCTATGACATTATTTCTCGACCTATTTCAGTCAACAGGATGTAGTACAGGTGCTCCGTGGCTCACTGCTGATAAAGATTCAGGCATACATACAAAGTAAACACGGTTTATTGCCTTGAAGCTGTTTGAAGGGGAAGATAAATGCAAAATTGCATGTTGGGAATTGTAATAAAGGCTGTTTGTTTAATTAGTTTCATGTCAAATCGTCTTAAATGGGAACAAATAGTATCCCTAGTTCACCAAAAAGAGTTTTGCAGAACAGAAATGCGGTAATACAAATAAACCTCTAAAGTTCAGACTTTTGTGGTAATATACTGGCAAACGCCTCTGCACTATAAATAGAAATATATTTAAAATCAAATTTTATCTTTTATCTTTGCACATTTAGATCCTCGTATGCAAAAAAATAATTATATTTTCCATCTGCATTTTAAAAACCAACTAAACTCCACTTACAGGTTTTAGCTGTGATATCAAATAACGGACCTGAAATTAAAAATAAGCCCCGTTTGTGTCAGAGTAACCTCACCGTCTACACCTCCACGCTGACTCGGTGTGTCCTTTTCTGCTTACAGAAGAGAATGATCTGACTGATGTTTGCTTTTCCCGATGCGGTGATAAAGCAGTAAAGGAAAGGGTCCATGAGAGGGTTGAGGATGGAGATAGCGACGCTGATCTTGTTTAGATAAAGCAACCATGTCGCGTTCCTGCAGTCCTGCACTTGTGTCTGCAGCAGCATGATGATGTGCGTCGGTCCGAAACAGATCAACAGGCAGAGCAGCACCAGTGTCAGCAGCTTGAAGATCTGCTTGCGTTCCTGTTCCTCTGTGGCCTGGTTGGATCCCACCGCCTTGTAGATGCTCCAGGTGGAAAACATCACCAGGAGAACCGGGACGATCAGGCCCAGGGAGAAGCGCACCATGCTGATCCGAGCCAGGTGATCCGAAAGGGGGAGGAAGGTGTGGAAGCAGAGCGGGTGGCTGCTGTCCTCATGGTAGGAGTCCTCCCAGGTGATGGTGGTGGCATTAAAACAGATCACCACCACCCAGATAGCAACGCTGACACTTGTTGCCGTGGCGATTTTTCTGCAGACCATGTACTTGAAGGGGTGAACCACTGCCAGGTAGCGGTCGAAAGCGATGCAGCAGAGCAGAGCCTCGCTGGTGTAGAAGTTAGTGAAGAGAACGTTGATGGAGAAGATGCAGACGAAACCTCCGTGCACCCACACGCCGTTCCACAGAAAGTCCAACCACAGCAAGAGGCCGACGATGAAGCTCAGGTCGCTCAGCGCCAGGTTGAACAGGTACACGCCGAGCTCGTTCTTCTTCCTGATGTGCTGCCAGGCCACGTAGAGGGAGAAGGCGTTGGATGGGAGGGCGAGGGCGATGACGAATAGGTAGAAGAACATAAACACCCTCTTTCTGGATGTGTTGTCTTCCACGTAGCACCCGAAAACGCTGGAGTCCACTGACTTGTTTCCCATGGACGTGGTGATGATATGACTGTTCCTTTGTGGAGAAAGGGCGGAGGAGACAGCATCAGTCACCACAATCGTGTCAGTGAGACAGAGGAAGCTCTGACAGAGCTTAAAAACGCTAAAATCTATTGTTGGGGGGTTTGCACACTTAGCTGAAGTACTGATGTTTTGAACTTTGTATCTGAACCCAGCGTAAACGGAAGCAGAAGCTTCGATCGGCTCTGAATAAATGTGAAGCTGTACTCACGTTGTGGCCGTGGTTGCCAGTGTCCCGTCCATAAAAGATGCGCTCACTGAGGCGGCAACATGAAAACAGAATTGGGCTCATCTGGTTCACCCAGTCGACTAAGGGAAACAGGAAGAGGCGGCAGCAGTTAACCCCCACCTGTTGCCCCTGACGACCATATGTCATTAAATACGTGACAGAGCAAACTACCGGTGCCAGTGACTCAGCAGCTTTTAATTTTGATGCTCTGTTGGTGAGACTGTCTTTATGGTTGGTTTGCAAATACAGATGCAGGTTAAGGCCACACTGATTATTGCTGACCAAGAGAGGTGGAAAATGGAAGTCGTAGCTTTGTGTAACAGTAAAGGTCAACTATGGGCAATAAAATCATGCGAAAATAAATCAAATTAACCAGCAAAGGACATTTTTAAGCACTTTTTGAGTATAGTTTATTAATTCATAGTGAAAATTCAGCCTTTCAGTAAATGTTGCCGTTAATGTTTATTATTTACTTTTCTAGGAGAGAAATTAAAAGTGGTCCATTGCTCTCTCTGAGATAGTTAGGTGACGATTTTAAGAACAAATTCAGCAATAAAATCATTTGAAAGATTCTACTTCCCCCTTGTGGTAAAACGCAGGGTTACTTACTATATTTTTGTATTTTATTTACACTGTATTTCACTTCCAATCGTCAACTGTCTGGAAAAAATTACCACTACGTTTAATAATCCTTCATTCTTGAGCAAAAAAATCATTATTGGTTTATAGACTAACTCTGCTGGACAGTTATTTTTTTTCTTAAATCAGTGGAAGATGTAAAATGCAAAAGCAGCAATGCACAGAAGTGGACATAAACACAAACTGGTACAAAAAAGGGTTTTTTTCTATTTTACATCAGTTTATTGATAAATAACTTCCCTCCAATGTCCTCGAAAGTTGGATCACAAGTAACATAAAATCAACAATTTAGAGAAGCGAATCCACCCTAAAGAACTTCCACATGCTCGACCCTCAGTTTGTTGACATTACAAGATGCAACATTGATTTTGTGTGACCATATAAGATAACTTGTGATTGCATCTTCTTGGTGAAGTCCCCAATGAGGTTTTCCAGACAAGTCACAGGGCTCCAAGCTCTGTGGCCAGCGGCCAGGAAAGCCAGTGATTTCTCTTAAAGATGCCTAACCCTGCTCACACTCAGACGGTGTGTCATGGCTGAAAGGTGTCATCAACGTCTGGACTGCAAAATTCAATACACACTGAAGGTGAATCAATCCGAACAGGGATTTCGTGTCATTGTCGATGTTTATCAGTTACATTCGGTCGCAAAAGCCGTCTTAATATTCACTCCAAAGTTGTTAACCATGCAGGTGTGGGTGATGCTCATTCACACATCACCTGGAAACGGTTGGTTGCATGTGTGAAAGGATTCAATAAATCATTTACACAGCAAGTATTCACACTGCACACCAGATTAATGGCTTGTTCAGGGCCAAAAAAGCACAGTATTTAATTAAATCAAGTATGGCACTGACTTGATTACATACAAATATTCAGTACCTAGAAGAGCAGAAAAACAGAAAACCAATACACAGAAGCACTTTAGATCACAACGGTGTTGTCATCTGTGTTTTTCCGACATCATAAATTGGCAGAAGTGAAAAAAATAGGTTCAGAAAAGTGTCCTAATATAATTGGAACAATAAATGTTTCTATTATCTAAATTTGTTTAGGAATCAAAGTCCAACATGGTGCTGCTTTACTATATCAAATCATTATTGTTGTACATGAGCTGTGAGGGGTCTCATTTCCTGGATGTGATGTTGAACAAACAGACACAGGATGACTAAAAATTCATGGCACCATTTCATTGGGGATGGACACAGTCTTGATTTGCTCTGTTCTGTGAATGTACGTCGACACAATGGAGCGCTGAAAGGTCGTCATGTCCGAACCTCTGCGGCCACGCCGGGTCCTGCTGCAGATGGAGCGCACTTTCCTCCTGAAGTACTGCCCCGAGAAGGCGTACAGCAGCGGGTTCAGAGCGCTGTTCAGAAAGGCCAGGTAGACAGAAACCTGAGCGGCGATGTTCAGAGCGTGGTACCACCGCGCCTCGTCCAGCACCCCCACGTCGTTGAGGATGTCCAGGAAGATGACCACCTGGTACGGACCCCAGCACAGTAGGAACAGCAGCGTGACGGCGTACACCAGCGCCGTGGCCTTGCTGTCGTTGATGTCACGGAAACCGGAGCTTTCTTTCCTCTCTGATAAAGCCTTGAGTATGTTCAGGCTGCTGAAAAGAATGATCAGAAAAGGCACCAGAAAGCCCATCACGTTCATCAGGACCTGGTGGGTCAGCTTCCAGGAGCTGCCGTGACTGTAATCCATCACGCAGGCTGTCGTCCCTAGCTCCTCGATGAACTTGACCTTTCTGTGGAGCATGGTGGGAGTGCTGAGCAGGAGGCCCCACATCCACAGCAGGAGGCAGATCAACTTAGCGTAGAGGGTCCGTCTCAGCCAGGCGGCCTCCATGGTCTTCACCAGTGCCAGGTAGCGGTCGGCACTTATCATGACCAGCGTGTAGCTGCTGGTGTAGAAGTTGACAACGATGGCTGAGTTGACCAGTTTGCAGAGGGCATCTCCGTAGGGCCAGTTAAACTCGTTCAGGATGTTCATCGCCCAGAATGGGAGGCCGCTCAGCAGCACAAAGTCAGCCAGCGCCAGGTTGCCCAGGTAGATCTCCGCGACGGTCAGCCGGTCCTTGTGGATCAGGTATACCAGCAGCACAAAGCCATTAAACAGGAGTCCAAACAGGCATAAGGTGAAGATATAGGGAGGGATGATGGCGTAGACCATCCCCCACTCCTCATGGAGGGAATGGTTGGAGGAGTTAAGTGGAACCGATGTGTTTTCATGCCACAGTGTGGGCCTGGGTGCAAAATCATCCACTCCCATCATCTACAAACCAGCAGTCGCATGTGAGTCAACAATGAACGTCTGGATTTCAACAAACACAGTTTTCACCAAAATCGAGCCTCCATCTTATGTGTTCCGGCTAACTTTCCCTCAGCCAAAAGCTGAAATTTAAACCAACACCATGTTTATCTGTTTTTGATGTCCTGCACCAAAGTTTGTTTACAGATGCTCGCCTATGTGTGCTCGGTGTGATGGAAGAGCTGGAATGATGAGTCAAGGTGAAGTTGTGATGATCCGGTTAAAACAAATTTTTGAAGGTAGAAAAAAAAGTTCCGGGGACATTTTAGCTTCAAACTACAACAATACAGCACGCTGTGAGAGAAGCTATCGTTTCAAAGGTGAAACCAAAGAAACAAACCCCTGAACAGACATTAAAAAGTTCTTACCGTAGATCATTGGGAAAGATTCCTAAGAAGATGGTTCTGAATCCTAGCTTGTGTGTGCGTATATGTATACTCTGAGCTTCTGGTAAAAGTATACAGAGAGTGAGGGGAGAGATCTGCGCCTGAACTTCTTGTATACAGAGCTGCATTCTTCCACACCCTCGCCAGAGAATCATTTTGTTTATCAGAGAATGTGTGCGTGTATGTGTGTGTGTGTCTGTGAGTGTGTGTTTTGGAGATAAGCTTGATGTGCCAACTCACCAAAGTGGAGTGGACAAGATATAACCATCTAAATTTATCAACACCGATAGAAATCAAAGCGAAATCAAACTTTATGAAATGTTTTGTTCCTATAAATACTTAATGTGAGACCTATATAATTACTTTTTGCCTGTATAACACTTTTTTATGACATTTTAAGGAACTAGAGTATAAACGTTTTAGAAGGTTGTCTGTTTATAATAGTCTAATAATTTATCACAAAACTCTATTGTTAATTATCAGCAAATGTTCTGAATCATGTAAGACGATCACATTAAACCACTGAACAGATTTTATTTTTTAATCTGATGACAACGGGATGTGTTTTTTTTTTTTTTAAAGACAGTTTTTTAGCATCCCTTTTTAAAGCCATGCAACAATTCCCCCTAACAGCATCTGGCAAATTGTCATACAGGAACCATATTGGTTGCCAGATAATCCATTCTCTTAAGAACAGAGACCAACTTAAGTACTCTCTGCGTAAACAGTCCCTGGGTCAGAACCAACGATAGATGAGATTCTCTCTAGAAATTATTCTCAGGCTGCATTTGTTGGAAAGAAGCAAAAAGAATATCTGAAAGCTGCAGCAAACTAACATCCAATGCAGCTTTATTTTCCATGCTGCATTTTTTCATGTAGACTTTCAAAAGTCAACCATGTGATATTTGATGCATGTAGCATTTTTTAATTAACATAGGGGTGAAGAAATTGAGTTTTATGCAGTAATAGAAGCAGGTTGCAGCTAAATATTATAGCATAGTATAAAATAGTAAGAAAGTAACAGATATTATGGATATTAACAGGGTAGGATTCTGTAATTAACAACATAATGAAGAAGTAGGACTCTTTGTCCCATTGTGCCTTTTTACAACTTTCAGCTAAAGGTTTAGAGGCTTTTTATCTAACCACCACCCTGGTGAAGCCGTACACGGGCAGCACTTAAAAGCTGATGCAAACGGTTGCACACAGTTTGTTGGACAGGAGATAGTGTGATGATAATCCTGGAATAAGGACCATCATTCTTGCATCATCCCACTCTGGAGCACTGACAGACATCAAAACATTTGGCTTTCAGGCTGAAATACTTGCGCGGTGCAGCACATCAGCTACGGCTACTCTGGAGGCCAACGTTAACAGACAGGCTGTTTTGAAGCTGGTTTTAACTTGAGGCTGAATCATCGTGAATAAATTGTTCTAAGAAGACAGATCTCGAACAGGGTGGATGGCATCTCCGGCATATCTTTGTTAGTGCAGAAGCAGATAACTGCAAAACCTGTTACCCATGTGTGCTCACAAATGTTGTTTTTGAAAGTAAAACCACCTACATTTGCTATAAATGGTCTACGTTCTCATACTGTAAAAATTAAAGCACACACAAGCAAAAGCTGTGGTAGCAGCTCCCTGAAGATACTGCAGAAGTAAATTCCATCTCCAAAAATCTTACTCAATATTGGCCCGTTATGGCTTGTTTTTCTAGTACCTGCAGAAAAACAACACGCAAGATCCAGCATGTCATTTTTTGATGTAGTCAGATGTTGTAACAGCTGACTGACAACTCGGTTACATTTAAGTGGAAACACTCCTTTTCGAAGAGTTCTTAACAAATTATGAAGAGATAAAAAAAGAGTGGTAAAAAGACTCACTCTAATAAGGGTTACAAACGCAAGTTCAATGTTTTTGAATTTTGGTCTCTGCCAACAGTTTCTTGGACTGCTGTCGGAATTTCTGGTTGGATTTTTAATAAAACACAGTGGGACTGAAGGGCTAAATGCCAATGGAAAATCCTTTAACTTTGTTCCTGGTCTTAGATAAATTACTAGAGTTTTTTATCCTTTCCAGATTTTTTATTATTTCATTATAAATCATTTGCCATTGAATGTTTTTTATTTATTTTTTTTTACCCCATCTTTACATTAACCGAGACACCAGCCTACTCAAAAACAAGGATATTCATTTAAAATATTCATTTAAAACCACAGAATGTAATTTTTGTGGCTTTGCCTGAACAATGACCAGAAAAAATGTTTTGTAAAAACACTGATGTGGAACAGGCTGCATCAAACAACCATTGTGGTAAAAAGAGAAAATCTGCAGAGCTTCATTGTGGAAACCAAAACCCTGAAGCATCAGAGTTGTGTTGCCAGGTCCTTGCGGTTTGTTAGTGACACATAGCTGTCCTCTCCAAAGCGTTACAACACTGTGCTTCTGTTGGTCCCCACAGGGACAAGGGTTAGGACTGGACAGAGACTCTTTCTTGTCACCATATTCCAGACTGACATTAAAAAAAGTTGTTCAATCTGTATATTTTTGACCTGACGTCGGATGCCTGTTTTTGTTCCACAGAAATTTCCACCTCCAGTGATGGTGGTGAAAGCTGGCTCCCAACAAAGGCTTCCTGTTTGGCCAAACATGCCTTCATTCTGCAGACAAACTGAGGGTGTATCTGCGGTAACAGCCCACATTGACTCAACACTGGCCCATTAAACACTGAGGAGAGCAGGAGCGCATTGCAGCAACTTCAAAGTATGTAGCCAACAAAAACCCCAAAACGTGTGTACAAGTGTGTGTGTCTGTGTATGCGTGCGTGTGAGCGTAGGTGTCACTGTTGGAAAAATCTCTGACAGACTCCTGGGTTTGACTCAGACACCCAGAGTCAGGCAAACAAACAAAAAAAAAGTTTCCCCACATTCATCAGTTAAACACGCCATAAAAATGCAACAAGAACCCCACAAAACTTTGACGTTTTATTGGATTTTTTTTAAACATGGATTATTTACAACTATGTTGAAATGTTTAAGAACTGTATTTACATACATGAGATCATTATTCAGAAAGGTCCTGCCCCATGGTCCTGCCCCCAGTAGACTGTCATTGTAAATTTTATTTTATTTTTTTTTGGCAGCACAATCTAAAATAAGCCAGGATGTTTGATCCTGGCAGACGACTACAGCCATTTTAGCTTACTGTCCTACTGTCTGATTTTTCACGTCACGGTCTTCACGGTAGAGGAGAGATTGGAGCGCGTCGACTCGGAGGAGACAGTCTTCTTGCTGCTCCACTGGCTGACAACTTCACGGACCTTTTTCCGGAAGTTCTTCCCGACGATGACGTAGAGGACGGGGTTGAGAACGCTGTTAAAGAAGGCCAGGTAGGTGAACACTTGGTTGGCGATTTCGAGAACGTGGTTGAGGTGACATCCGCCCAGGACTTCGGCTCGCATCAGCACATCCAAAGTAGTGATGAAGTGGAACGGCACCCAGCAGATGAGGAAGGCCAGCAGGACTACCAGCACCAAAGTTGTGGCCCTCTTCTCCGTTTTCTCAGCATTTAGCCTCTCTATGGTCTTCACTTTCAGACCGCGAATGATCTTATAGGTACAGAAGGCAATGATGGAAATAGGAACAACAAAGGAAAAAATAACTAGGATGGTATCGCAGAACAGCTCTATGGTGTGGTTTTGGTAATCCAGGAAACAGGCATGTATTCCGTACTCTGGGAAGTGCTCCACTTTTCTATAGATCAGTGTGGGGATACACAGGAAGAAACCGAACCCCCACATCAGCAGACAGCCCAGCTTGGCATATTTGGGTCTTCGCATTTGACCGTAGGACATGGTGTGCACCAGCGCGACATACCGATCTATGCTAACCAGAACAAGGATGTAGATGCTGCTGTAGGCATTCATCTTAATGCCCAGGTTGACCGCTTTGCACAGGAACAGTCCGAAAGGCCAGTCGAAACCGTTCCATATGTTGACAGCCCAGAACGGCAGACAAGACAACAGCAGCAGATCGGCGGCTGCCAGGTTGCTCAAGTAGATCTCGGCCACGGTGCAGGACTTCTTGTGTAAGCAGAAAACCAACAGGACAAAGACGTTGAGCATGACTCCCAGGACGGTGATGATCAGGATGTACACTGGCTGGGTGGTGTAGAGCCACTCCCAGGCACCTGTTTCTGGACAATCAGTCCCATTGGTGTTGTTCTGGTCTCCATGCAGTGGCGTGGTGCTGATGTACGGAAGACTGTGAGGGGCACAAGGCAGGTAGAAAGAAACAGGCACGGTCAATTAAAGGTCATTAAGGTCTAGATAACAGGCAGTGCATGTTGCAGTCTCTTCTAAATTACAGCAATCCCATTTCAGGAGGAGGAAAACAATAGTATGTAACGAGGAAAGAAAAATTCTGTTTATCTTTTCTATACACACACTGCTCAAAATACTATTGAATAACAGTTAATACATGCCACAGGTCACACACGAAGACAACAGCATCATCAGTCAAACTTGTAATTCCTTTATTTGTCAGCTGCTGACATTTACTACATTATTGTGCAATTCCTGCGCTAATTGAGCTGCTGCAATTAGCGGGAAACAGTCCGGAAAGTGACACAGAGCAGGTACGTCTGTGAAAGTCATGTATCGTTTACCATCAGTAAGACCAGTTGCAGGCTGCTTTCCCAGACCCCGCTGAGCTTGTTGGAAAATCATATTAGCCCCTGAACCCTCTTATTTTTCAAATTATATCAAAAACAAATGAAAAACAAATGATTTTTTTTTTTTATTTAGTGGCTTGATGTTGTGTTTTCCACTTTTGTTGCTAGTAAAACACTTTATCCTAAGTTTACTAAATTCTCGCTTACCACAAAAGTGCAACCTAATCCTCACGCTGACCATCTGTTTGAGATTTTTTAAATCATTGACAGAAACCCGAAAGCATCCGGAGGTCAGACAGAAGGATGAGGAAAACATTTCTCCTGGAGTTAATTTGGACTGTAATTTCTTGCATTGTTTGAAATCACAAGACTACAAAACAACTTTTCAAATAAAAACTTTGTAAGTCTTTTTCGTTTGGAAAGAAAAAGTCATTCTTGACGTATGAACTGAAAAGAGCTTACCTTGTGGGCTGAAGAGTCATTTTCTCCTGAATGAATCCGTATGAGAAATGTCGAGGCAGGCAGTTGGTTTAGTCTCCGTGCCCTCCCTTCACAGCCGCGTCTGACTCGCTCTCTCCCTAAGGAAACAGTAATTGCAGTGATGTGACCTAACACGTCATCCTGCAGCCTGCACTTCTGCCTTGTCTGTGATCTCCTCTGTGCTGTTCGTTTCTACATGTTGGTGTTTTCTTGGCTTCGTATTTGTGTGGAAATAACGAGCTCCTTGATTGGAAGTGTGTCCAGATGCAACATTCTCAGTTAATCGTGCTTTAGTATCCTTTCACATTCCATGAGAGCTAAATAAACCATTAAATGATTATGTGATGACTTGTTTAAGGTTGTATTAACACTATTAACATTTTATTACACCTTTTAAGCATACAATAATGCCCATTGTAACCGCTAATAAAAAAAGAGCTACAATAAACCATAAACTTTAACTTTAAACTATCACCACAGTTAACCATAAATATTAACTGGTAACTCTCTCTGGTAGCTCACATTCTCTCTAAGTCTAAAAGAGGTTTTTTTGGGGGGTTTTTTGGAGTAAATAGGTACTTAAAGTCTTCCGATAGCAGCGTCAGTGCCACTGGAGGTTCCCTGAGGAGGCTCTTCCCATCACCGCTGTTATAATTGTCTACTGCCAATACACAGTAAGTGGAAATGCATTATTCAAGCAACAAAATGTCTTTTGATGGAGCCATCTCTGCTATTTAGCAGCTCTTCCTGTTACTGAAAGGCGATATTTTTGAGGTTGGGATCCTGGAAACTACAGGCGAAAAGTAACCCCGGTTTGGAAATCATTCAGAGATAACACTGAGAATGGGAGGAGGCAGGCTGTGGGTGTACCAAAATGATGGGGTCTGCCCTTTGCATGGTCCAAATCGAGACATCAGTTCTGGTTAGAGTCACTTTAGGGTTTAATTTAGCTTTGAGCAACAGTGGAACACTGGAAAAGTTGCTGAAAACTAACATTTTTACTAATTACTCTGCACTAACTTCTCAATAATTTGCCAAACTTAGCCATCAATAACAGTTCCAAGTTGAGGGACGCTGGATTCCACTGATGTGTTTTCAGTTATCCCCCTTCTATTTGTATTCAAGGGTGCTGGGGTCTAAGCCAGCTGTCACTGGGAGAGGCAGGGATACTCCCTGGAGCCAGAATCTGAGGGAAGAAAGCAGAGAACCCAGAGAACACGCCCACCGCAACAGGAAGAACATGCAATTTCTGTATCGGACTTAATAAATCGCCTCAGACACGTCAGCCTTTCAGGGAAGCTTTGGCCACCATGTTTGAATCAGTTCTTGACCGTATCACAGTTGATCGGACCCTTTTCCTCTGGGTGATGTCAGTGCTGACACTTATAAATGGTCATCAATGTAAGAATGGCTCCGTCAGAGTCTCCATAGGTTCATTTCGCTCTAATTGATGTAACGACCACATGTTGCTGCTTAATCATCAGGCAGATCATTATTATTATCCTATCTGAGCGTCGCAGAGACACAATTATGATATAAACAGCACAGCGATTTGGAAGATATTAAGATATGAGACGTGTGCATAAAAGCAAAGAACACTGAGGAGTCCGAATGTGGAAAGTCACATTTTTGAGTCATGTTTCCATGATTGTGATGTGATGAACACATGACCTTTCAAGTAAATAGTCAGCAAATGATGCTGAGAGGTATTTCTGCTTTTTAACTCTCCTCAAAGGTGATATAAATATATGATGTGGTGGTTTTAGAAAAGGCCTGAGCCCCGAGTAACCTGAGCAGTTCCATATTCCTGCCGCAGCTTTCTGCTAATCAAATAATGGCAGTTTAATCAGATTTCCTACTGCAGCAAAATGGATAGATGCTCAGTTCCTCATCTGCCACTGATTGAAATACACATGCTCAAAATCCCAAAACGTCATCTATGGGATGTTTGGAGTGGCTTTGGTAATTGGTGGGTCTTTGCTCTTCGTGCTTAGTTTTTTAGACTTTTCCTGCACCACCGAAAAGGAGAACTATAAAAGCTAAACAATACGGAAAAAAAGACTTGCGTAACCTCTGAAGGGCCTCCTCTTCCAGCTTTTATAATAACTTCACCAACACGCATTAGCTTTGGTTCATGCTCAACTAGAAATATTCCTTCTAGCTGTAAAAGTAAATCGATCTTCCCGAGAGATGTTGGTTTTAGAGTGCAGTTCCATTTCCTGGTTCGAAATAACCTTTTGAAAAGAATGTTTAGTAATCGGACAACATCCTTCCTGGTCTTAAAATTCCTCTCGGGCCATCTGGTTTGTACATCTGATCAGTCCATTACTGTCCAAGTTGGACCATAATAATCTAAATTTTTAGATTCAGGGGTCTTTTTTATTTTATTTTACTTGATGGCATCTCAACATCAGAAGCTGTAAGAACAGTAGTAACCTTTAATAAAATGTGCTAACTTAGACAAAACAACGTGAAATCCAAAAATGCTAGTTTTGCAACAGTTTGTCATCAGCTAAAACACCAGCCTAGGAGAAAACTTAAGGGGAAAATTATCTTGTCCTTGCTGGTTTGGAGTTTTTATTTAGCGACCAAGCATTAAAAAAAATAAAAAAATAAAGACAGCTAGTGCGGCTTATATCGCCCAAGCACAGAAGGCGTTATTTTGAGAACACGCTGCAGCTTGGTTTATGTAATTTTACAGTGGAAAGAGCGCCACAAATACAGCTCTGTGGTCTTGGGGTGGCACCAGAAGTCTGTGAGTGCTTATTCCAAACGTTCGGTGAATATGTCAAATAAGACCTAGCTGAAAGAATGTATTTTAAAGCTCTTCTATTTGTTATTCCTGCATAATTTTATAGGTTTTCTTGTCATCAAATCTTTGAATCCAAAAGCGTTTGGGCCTATAAATAATATTGGGGACAGATGACTGCTTAGTCTGCTGCTGTCATCAGTGTCTCGCTGGTGTGTAATGTACTGCAAATGTCTGGACGAGGGGGCGGCCAGGCCTTTGCTCTTCTAAAATACTTATTTCCTGTCTTTTTGGGCTCGTCTCTTTGGGTTTTTGCCCAGGCGGTGGGGCTGTTCCCGCCCCCATCCCCACATTTCATGACACCTCCCAGATCTTTGACAAAACAGCAGCACTCACACATGGTTTTCACAGCTGTCCTCTGCCACCGGGGCCTCTGGAGCTGGAGTGAGCTGTTGCATAAACGACTATATCAAAGCAGCTCCAGGCGCCGACACCAACTGACCCTCAAACCCCCTGGGGCTCCTCTGTAAACTGCCGAGCTCGCATGACAGCACTGATGCAAGTTTGACAGGCAGCCGTGCAAAATACAACAGTTCCCTCAGAAAGTCAAACGCAACCCTGGTTTTAATGCTGCTGTAAGCACAAGACAAGGAGAGCTACAATATATCGTCCACATTTTGGCACAAGCAGGAATTGTGCAACTCAAATATGACAAAAGCAATAAAAATAGTCCTTCCTGCTTCCCTTTTTGTATGAGCCAGAAATCATGAGACATCCTGGATTTTTTTCTCTAAAATTTAAATTATCTCTTTTGTCAAACTAATGCCCAGAAATGTTGAAAATGTAGGATTTTTTTTTAGTGTTACTAAACATTATTTCCAAAATTAAAGTCTACTTACTTTTCCTTTTTGTGTGTTATAGCACTAATAACACACAGCACACATTAATATATTTGCACTAAAACCCCAAAGGATCCACTGCGCCCTCTGCTGGAAAAGGATCACATGGTTTAAGACATAAAATTCATAGAAAAAATACTTTTTTTTAAAGAATATTAAGAACTGTTATATATTGAAACAAAGAAATGCACTAGTCTTATATAATAAAAATCCCTGATACAGTCATGTATGAATGTGTGAAAGGTCAACAGACTTCGAAATTAAAATGAAACGAACCTGATCATGAGAGGAGTCATGCATGATTCACGGTTTTGTTGCTGCAGATGTAAGATTTGCAGAGATGAGACAGCATCTCCCTGACACACTCGCCAATATTTCAGAGTGGATGAGAAATCAGCTTCAATCAGACCGTCTGACAGAACACCTGCCAGACCTTCATCAGCTCCCAGAGAAATGGCCTCACTTATCCTCGCTGATCTCGACCTTTCTCTCCCCTCCTCTCCTTTCTCCAGCACTTTTGCTCTTTTCACTCAGTCTGTCATCTCCTGTCAGCCTGTCCATCTATCCATCCTGGTTCCATGTTCTCCCTACTCAGTGGGTCTGGCATTAACCTTAGGAGTGGTTTCCACTTTAACTCTGGGCTGCTGACTGTTGAAGGCTCCATCTCTGCAAGTGGGTGCATCCGGCAGCTGGAGTGATACATGTCAGTCGCCATGGTGACAGACTGCAGCTGATAGCCAATCACGTTCATTGTTTTGGCAGAACTGTCACAATAGGCTTTGAGAAGATGGTCTGAGGGACCCTCCACTCTTGTCTGTAGAATTTTTAAAGAAAATATATTCAAGGGCCCTGGAGGATAAGCCTGCTCTGGGTGATCCAAAGCGCCTCAGCCTCCTATAGATGTGTGCTGCAACAGCATGCTTGGCATGTGGGGCTCCATTAAAAAAACAATAATAACAGGAACAAGGTTCGCGTGTAAGAGATGGGTCTCAAGGCAGGGATGTATCCATCTTGTCCTCTTTCTCATAGATTGGCCATCCTGCTTTCTAGGGATGTTTTCTGTATAGGATGACTGACAGAGACGGATAGGCTGTCTGTCCCCAATCTTGGAGGTGTGTGTATGTGTATGACAGAGAGAGAGAGAGAGAATAAGAGAGCTTACACTAAACAGGGATATTAAATCAAAAGAATGGTGCCCCAGCCTTTTTGGATGATAAGTGATGCTGTGCTTCCATCACAGAGCGACAGACGTGCAGCTTGTTCAGGCCGCTGCATCATCAGGGGGCAGCAGGGCCTACAGGCTTACAACAAGGACTTCCTGTTCCCTGGCACGCACCGACACATTGTCCAAATGTGACTGACAGCCCCAGTGCAACCCAAATTCAAAAAAGGCGTTGGATTCTGTCTGCGTTTTGTATTCTGACAAGTGGAATAAATCAATCAGTGGAAAAGCTTTTGGCTGTCACTTCAAATCAGAAGGAGAAAAGCAGATTATCCCTGGGGATGAAGGAATTTAGTTGAACTATGCTGCTGAATTTTGGTATTGTATCACCAGATATTTTGCTTCGCGATCTTGTGCAGTGGAGTATGAGCCGCAGCATCGAGCAGAGTAATTAAAGAATGTTTTCATTCCAAAAATGAAAAAAATAAATTGCTCTCCTGTGGTTGTTGCCACAAGCTAGCATCGCTGTCCAAACTTTTATGTGTTAGTCACTCACGCAGTAGTCGGGTACCCTAGAGTAAAAGTTTTATCTCAGGCTTCCTGTCAAATACCATGTCAGAGTCGATTACAGATGATGCAAACACGGCATAATTCGTGTCACGCTCTGACGGCTGTGACCATATCAGTGCCTCTGTGAGTCAGACACGTGTGTGCGGGAGTGGAGCCTGTCAAGCCGACGAGAGGAAGCTTTTTCTTGGAAAGTGGCCTCGAGCAGCAGGCATTGCCATCATGATATCCTTGTTAATTCTGAAAACAGCAGAAACCCACGAAACTGGAGGGCGCACCACTCGAACCTCATCATCCTGCGCTGTTCTGCCGCCATGAGTCGCTTCCCCCCGGAGAGAGCGAGTGTTTAACTTGCGCCACCTGCTTTACAAACAGCTGATCCATGTTAATAACATCTGCTTTGTAACTAGACAAGAGGTCTAGGATGTCTTCAGCGGAAATCAGTAGCTCTGTCTGACGATCAAGCTAACGATTTAGCCTCTATTTAGTGTGTGTAAAGTGTCAGAACTGAAGGGTAAAATAAGTCTGACCTAAAGCCAAAAACAATTCATTGACTTGTAAGTTGTGTTTATATTTTCCTTAAATACACCTCAGCCTTATTCATCTTATCTTCATGCATATTTTTGTATTAGGTGTTATGTTTGTTTATAAAATGTTTCATTAATCCATAACTCTTCTACTTTTATCAGTATTGACCTATTTCACATGTTCCACTGGAGTTGAGGTTTTTTTTTTAATCTTAACTCTTCAGTAATGGAAAAATGTGTAGATGAAAAATTGGAAATACTACAGGAGGAGACAGTGATGTGTGGCTTCAATCATGTATGATGTATACAACCACGTTCAGTGTTCTTTTGTGTCTGAAGTGACAAAATGGCAATACGTACGTGCATCCTTGTGCACTTCATCACCAAGATGTCACCCTCAGTTGCACAGTTAGACGGAAGTGTGCAATGGTGTGCTGGTGCAATGATGCGTTTTCTCCTGCTTCTCGAGAGAATTAGGAACAACAACAAAACTCAGATTCCCATTGATGAATGGTGCGTGAGCAACTAGTTTCACACAAAAGTGCAGGAGTTACTGGCGTGCGCATTTCTGTAGATCAGCGCTGAGTATCTGGAGCCGAGCGTTTCATCCTGATCAGGTTGAGACAGCCATTGACCCTCCCTCGCCAAGGTGTCCCCACAGGGAACTGTGTTTTTCACAAGCGAGTTGCTTGATCAAATGAAGTGGAAAGGCAACACGAGCAAGGTGAAGGCCATTTGAAAGGCACATCCGGCTTGACTTCATGTCCAGCTCAGTTGCCTATGTCGACTGCGATAAGACAAGTCCACGGCCGATTATCGGGAGCTGATCCCAGATCTGTCCCCAAGATTAGGCGGTGGCATCTGTTTGTGAAATAATTGATGAGATATTTATAATTATTTAAAGATCTCTCTCTTTACCCAGGCTGAAAAACCAGAAACATCTCAGGGCTCAGGCTGGTAGTTTCTGTAAAGCACCTTAAGACAATCTTGACAGTTATAGACAACGTACAATAAACTGAATATAATTGTGAGTGATACCTTAATTGACCTTTAACTGGGTTTGATGCACATTTGCTAATGTGTGATGTATGATGTATGGTGAATGCAAAATAAGCAAAAAGAGCAAAACTGCTCTGTCAGTGAGAACCAACATGGAGATCGAGGAGTGCAGAGGTCCTCGGAGGGGTGTGTGTGTGTCAGCGCGGTTCTTAACAAGAGGGAACTACAGTGTGTCAGAATGACAGATGGCCCCAAATTGGCCGCGCATCAATCTTACCTGTGTGCGCAGCGGTGCACGGTGACGTACGTCAGCAGCTCGGCCCCACCAGGGTTAGGGTTAGGTGCCAGGTGGAGAAACATATCCACATTTACCTTAGGTAAATCCTCATTCGATACTTGGGGTTAGCGTAGGTGGGTCAATAGGTGACTCTTTTGTCCACATGCACACGGGAAATCCATTAATACACAAATTTTAATAGCATGTCTTTACAAAAGGATCATTGTGTGTGGTTTACAACAAGTATACATTTTCTACATCAACCATATATTAAAAATAACAGACCTTGAAAAGTCCTTCTGTACTGTACATTATATATGAAGAACAACAGCAACTAGACTACTATTATTATTAAACTATTATTTATCTGAATCTCCCTTTACATGAGCATGGTACACATAAAATAGCAGTATTGTACTGTAATCTCTTGTGTATGAACATCTGAATATAGAACGTGTTAACAAGACAGATTTGCAATATTATTGGTCTTAAATCCCAGAAAAAATTTGAGAACTCCCATTTTGTCTTTCTCTCTCTCTCTTTGTTCATTGGGTCAGGCAGAAACTCATAAACACGAACCTAAATTGTCAATAAAGCCTATTATCAGCAGATATGCAGATGATATATTTGTATTTTAATCAGCTGTGTTGTTACTCCTTCATTCCATGATAACTCTTCTTTACTCTGGTGTTCAGGAGAACCTGATATGACCATTATCCCAGTACTTGCGATGTTTTAACATTCGGTGTCTCTGTTCTGCTGCATAATTAAACGACACTGTCCTGAATTGCTTAGCTGCTGCGTGGGTGATGCTGAAGTTGGCACGGCCTGACCCAAATTTCTTTTTTCATCTCTGCATTACAAATTGTAGGTGTTGTCTGAGGGGAAACGCAGAAATAAACTTAGACTAAAAAAAAACTTCCTTCCTCTCACCTGAGAGCACTTCGGGACCTGCTGTACACAAACTACTCTGTCAAACCTTTCAATCCCTGTCTTCCTCTATTATATATCTTATCATGTATAAATATAGTCGTAAATATATTCTATATGAGTAGCATTACAACAATTGCAAGCCCAAAATGAGAGCTAGGAGGAGGAAAAAAAGACGTAGAGAGACTGTATCTGCTTACAAAGCGTGCCCTGACCTAGGGGTCCACTGACACAAAAAAGCTGGACGTGTGAGCCGATACGTGTGCATGTTTTGCTGTTTATGCTCATCAGAAAGTGAAGGCATAGACCACCCCCACTACCACTATGTTTCCGACGGTGGCGACGATGGCAATCCAGAGCCAGATGGCGTCGCTGGACATGGATTGAGACTCGTCCTGCTGGCCTTGCGCGGAGGCCGCCGACGTGGCGGCGTGGACGTTGGCCCGAGGAGTTGAAGAGCGAGTGTTCGCCACTGTAGTCGTCATTAGGCGAGGAGTCCATGAAGGCCCCCGTCATCATCGGGATCTGAGAAGTAACGATTTTGACAGTTGGTCAAAATTGGTCAACCATTTGAATTCCAACAAAATCTTCATTAAATTGTCATCTCATTTAATTTTACAGATAATTCTGTGATTTGATGGCAGAGACGCTACAGCATCTCAAAGAACACTGCAGGTCCCCTTTTGACAGGAGGGTGCAAAGTCGCAGCAGTCACCTTTATGTGAGATGACACTACTGTATTGCTCGAAGATGTGCCCAAGCTAGCTGAGACTACTAAATCTAAAAGTGTTTGTTGTAATAAAAATAAATAATTCATCAAGACAGCCTTACGGTCATGAACAGTGAGTCAAGCCTTCAAGAAGATCATTGCCTGTCATGACACGCAACACGCAAGACTGCAACACGCAAGATTTGCCCATATTAGTCGCGCATTAGCAGGTTTGAGTACTCTGCGAATGAGAGGTAAATGCAGCATGACATCATTAGTAAAAGGCTACACTAACACACATATTCGTGATGAATGTGTGCGCATGTGAGATGGTGAAACTTAATTAACATAAAATGGATATTTGAGATGTGAAAATTGGAAATTTTTAAAAACTTGGGAAGTTCAGGTCCAATAAAGGTGAACCTTCAGGTGTAATCACCTAAATGCTGTAATGGCAAATAAACAAACATGCACGTGTTTGAATATTTCACATGCACATCTTCATGACAATGTATGAACTATATGGACGTGTATACATGAGAAGAGCATATATTGTGCTGGATGAGAAACAGCCATTGCTAAAGATGTTGAAAAACAATGCTAAAAATACCTCGGAGGGATGTTGTTGGCTTCATGCATACACAGAAATTTGCTCTTGCTTGCTCATTTGCTCACCTTCGCTCTCTCGCACTTCTTTTTATACCTCCCCCCGCTTCACATAAACATGGGCTAATGCACAGAGACATCCCACGGACACACGGATGCGCGTGCACATGCAGACACACAACATTTGTTGTCTTTGCTCCCACGGGAGAAAAGTCTGTTTAGAAAGCATCGCGCTGCTCTGCGTTCATTGGCCCCTGGTGGTGAATAATGACATGATACATCCTGTGGAGCGCCTGCTGTTCACATGAGCATGATGAGGGCAGACAGGCATGCATGAGGTCCAGCAACCGGGATCTCAATGCCACCCCCCACTTAGACACAAACACAGACACACACATCTTCTTTTTTCTAGTCTTAATACATTATAAGAAATGTCTCTAAATGTTAATTCCCAACAGCACGGAGTTTTTCCCTCTACTGTTGCATGTTCAGGTTCTGGGTTGCTATGAAGCGAGAGGCAATCTTGATTGTAAATGACGCTGTACAAATAATAAATAATAACGAACTGAGTTGGATTTTTTTTTTGGTCAGTGGTCATTTTGGGCAATACTACCCTGAACCAGTGTGAAAATCTCTGGGACAGAGTGGGACAGGAATGAGGTGCATCCAGGATAACCACTCACATCAGGTTTAAGCGTGTGTGTTTCCAGAGCTTTTACTTTGTTGCATCTTGGCCTCAACCGACATGCTAATTTTAAACCACTCCACAGCGATCTGCTGAGGACCCAGCGCCGAGAAACTTATCGTGCATTCTGGCTTAATCTAAGATTCAGTTAGATGATAACAGAAGCTCTCAACCCCGTCTGCATTCTTTATAATTATGTTTTATGTATAACAGAGTCATTGTCCGCAGGAGGGAGCTGTTAGCATAAATGGAGGAGCTGACTGAAAAAGGTGGTCTCTGCTGAGAGCAAGTGCGGGAATATTTAAGATGGTAGCCCAAAATCTAAATATTTGATTGCACAGCTTCACAATTTTGGGCCAAGATGATGACCTTGCATGTCTGCGGCTTACAGACGGGTTTTGCTGTTGATATGCTGTTCGTGTCTAAGGTATCTTTACCCAGGAAGGACGATGATACTATAGACATGCAGACACTTGCTGCACTCAGCCAAGCCCACAGATCCCCTGCGGATGAGCACTAATGGAACAGAGAGAAAGAGAGAACAGTGAAAGGATCATCCCAAGACAACTGAGCACTTAAGTGGTCAGAGAAGGTCAACCCCAAGGCTTAAGCATACTCACTACAGAAGCCATGTCTCCGGTCATATGTGGATTAATGACATCTATTGCATTCAATAGTTTCCTAGAAGTCACACACATTTATCTCTCCTGCACTAAAAAGGAGGAGTGGATAAATACTACATCCCAGACAAAGAGCTTTGCAGTGAATGTGTTAGAACAGCACAAATATCCCCTGGCAACATGGTGAAGAAGCAAGTGAACGCATTACCCAGACTTATAAGGTACTGCAGCTTCCCGAAACTTTAGATTAAACCTAAAGGTACAGAGGTTTACACTTTATGACATTGTCACAGGGTTTATATTTTCACTCTCCCGCCCCTTCCTGTACTTGCACCAAATGCTATAAAGTAAAGTGAGGGATTTGATTCTGGAGTCAGGTAGTTTACTTTAGCTGCACTTTTCTGATTTACCCACATCATGAACTAACCGGACAAAAACCTCATTTGTATGAGTGAAATAACCCAACCTGTTATTTTAATTTCATTCCCAAATGTCCAATTGCATTACAGTGATGTGATATGAGAGAGAGAAAAATATAAAGATGTCCTTTAAGCAGGAGCAGCATCATTTAGTCCATCAACCAGAATATCTGTCTGACGTATTGATCGGACATGTTGGCCAAATGGTGGAGCTGATCATGATTCATCTGGACTTTCTTACAGCAACCTACCAGAAAAGGTTATTTGGCTCTTTGACAAGATTTGTTTTAAAAAAGACACCAAATGTGGAAACATACATTTTTACTATGGAACCCTGCATATTATCAATAACAATTAGGCATAAAGCTCTACCCAAAACAAAAGAATAACTTTAAAATCTTTACAGAATCCTTCTTTGGCCATCTGAGTGCAAAAGTCAAGTATTATAAGTTGAATAATTTACAATAATTTTAACTCTAATTTTATTTTTCCCCGATGGCAGACACTATTGTAAACAGTTGCTTTAGAGAGGACAGCAAGAGGTTGTGTAGGGGGAGAAAGTAGGTTGGTCTAAATAAGAAAAACTACTCAGAGTAAGGCTGTGGATTATTCAAACTAAGCAGGGCATTGTTTCACAGAAGGCGTGCGGGCACTGAATTTTTCAGTGTATTTCTGTTGGTTTCTTGAGCAGCACTAGATAAGCTCAGGGCTCGATGCTGGAAGGCACAGTTACAAGCTTGACTTTTATGGGTATACATCTTTGAAAAGGTTTTTTTCAAACCACAAGATCCTGTGTGACAACACAGGGAAGCGTTGTTTACTGTATGTTCTCCTTCTGCTCCACTCCAACAGCTTTGATTTATTAGTCAAAGCTGTTCCCAGAGCTGTGCCATCCCACACGGATGGTCACGGTAATTGTGAACCATAATTGCCTCCTGTGGGATGTCACCTGCAGAAAGGACTCTTCGAAAGCCATCAACAAACCCAAAACAGTCCCAAGCCAAGGGAATGCATACCTAGAAGCATTTAAGCAGAAAGAAAAAGTCTGTTCTGATCTCCAGGTGATAATAAAAAGGTCATTCTGAGAGGTGATCGATAGGCTTCTCCGCCACGCGGAGCAAACTTTGAGGCGTGCTGGAGAGAGCGGACCGTGGCGGAAAGGTGAGTGGAGAGGCGGACACCTCCTGTGTGAGGAATGGGCTTTCAATGCCAACAATCAATGAAAACAAAGCTGTTGGTGTCAAACTGTTCCAACCACCTCTGGTGTTTCAGGTACATGCTTGTTTGGACAGATGATGTTGTCAGCCTGAAACATAAACTGCACCAACACGGCACTATGTAATTACTATTTAATTATATATTTTATTTAAATCTAAAAAAAAAAGCTTTAACAAAGTTGAATACATAAATGCTAGTAGTAGGAGTCCATTTTTCTTTTTTTTCAGCATTTCCCAGGACAGCACATCCAGCCTGCATGACCAGCACCAAAGTCCAGAAGCAAGAGAGAGATGGAAAAAGACCATGTGCACCTGTGCTTCCCCCCCGGGGCAGCGTGATAAGAGATCCTCTACAAAAGGCTCCATCCTGTCCAGACTAATCTTTTGTCAGCCAGCTGAACCAGCAGCTACCTAATGCACACAGACATAATTGCACACAGATGCTGTTGTGCTGACGAGCTCGCTGGTCTGCTGGCTGCCGCAAAATTGAAATGCGGCCGCGGCCACAGGTGTGGCCTTTAGTTCGGTTGGGATTAAAACATTCATTTACACACGCAGTGCTCAATCGATCCAAATGGAAGATTATTTACAGTTTTCTTCAAACACAACCAGGCCTAGAAAAAACTCATTCAAAATATTCATCCCTCAGGTGAACAGTATTCATCTATTTTTGGTTTGTCGAAAACAACTAAGACAACTAACCAACTACAGTTCGAGTTAGGTGACATCTTTGACACCCAAACTGCAGGAAAGTGATCCCAGCTTGATTTCAGGCCGTGAGCCCTGTTACGCTCAAACTTCCCGGTTGTTCTCTCCATCCCTGTTCCAGCTGAGCGCTGCACCTCAGCTCTCCCACAGGAGCTGTAATAAATGTCAGTGTTTTTGGAGTGGGTGTTATCTATAACCCACTGCACGTGCAACACGGTGTACCACAGGCTAGGGGAAATAAATAACAGGGAATTACAGCAGGCAGCATCTGAAAGGAGCAACTTGGAGATAAGAGTAGCTGCTCTTTCCAGACTAACAATAGATTTTATCTGAAGCACATATACAAGCCATCACACCATAAATCTGCAGGGGAGATTTACAGACGCTTGTTCACCCACAAAAGGACCTGCGGTTTCAGGTCTGCCTCCTACAAGCTGTGCAGATTTACAGCTGTTCTTTCATTGATTTTCTTATCTCGGTCAGTCGGCAGCATTTTTGTATAAATCTTGCTGTTTAGCTGCATACAGTATGGAGCAAAGTGATGGTGGCTCATGTGATATGACCGATAAACACGCCTCACTTACGGTTTGCTGCACTTTAAAGTGATATTTGCGTACATTATCAGCTGGTGTAAAAAGTCCTTAAGACACAGAATGACTTGGATCAAAGGTCTGTGCAGCCAATTAAGCATGTTTAAAGCGACTGAGAACTAAAAATAAAATCTGAAACAGTTTAAAGAAACATTTAATCTTCCAGGTGACTGCATAACAAAAAGAGCTGAACTATGGACTCTAACATTAACCTGTCTTACATATGATTTAATCATCCAAGAGCATCAATTCAAACCACATACATCATTTATTGTGTCTTGAAATTAGAAAACAAAAAAATGGTGTTTCTTTGTTGCGTAAATATGTGCAACATGTGTTTATTCTGCAGCTGCAGCGGGGGAGATGCACGCTGGCTCTGTGCACGTGTCAAAAAACATCATGCCGTCTGCTCATTTATTTTGCATGGAGAACAATGTCATTTAAAGGGTGCCCAGAGGAGTCACACTTTGCCTCGTCCATGTTTCGTGGACAAAATCCTCTCTGTTGCATCTGAGTATAAAAGCTTACCTCAAATATCAAACTAATACCTCGATTTCATGTGTTTCGAGGCAAAGTTAATGATAAGAAAAAACTTTAGATCCGCACACCCAGCTGAGCCTCCAGGTCATCCCTCTGTTATTAGTTTCTTAGTTTTTATTTCTTTAGCTCTCTCTGCTCTAACCTTGTCACTACTTCCAGCTCCCAGGGCTGCACTGATTTCAGAGCCACAGAGCCCTTCCTCCATCTCGCAAAGGCACAAAAGTCAGTTCCTCAAAAAAAAAGGACAGACATAAAAAGATCCAGATGGAAAGAATGTACTTGTGCACTTCTACTGAATTAGCTTTGGAAAAAGAGTGTAAAGAACCGCAACATTAAAAGGTCAAGATCTGGAAAACGCTGATCATCTAAGTGTGACATCATTGACCTCCGAGCAAAACAGACAGTCACCTTCCTCACGCCTTGCTCCGTCAAACACAACCGCTTGATGCAGGGGTTGGAGACTGGCCTCCATAAAGACGTGGACGCAACAGTTCCTGACTTTTATTCAATCCCTTTTCTCTCTCTGACATTAGCCAAGAGCAGCCCCGAGGCTGTGGCACTAACCCTCTCCCAGGACTGACCAGCTGGTCTGACTGAACGGTCAGATGGTGCTGTGGGCACATCATCTGGAAACATTTCATCATGGATGGAATGATTTCAGCCACCAAGCCAGAAACATAAACTGATTGTTTTTAAAGCAAGAAAGTTTAGAGAAGCCTCAACAGCTGCATACGTATGTTGCCACGAGCATATTTATGCCCCCAAATTAGCTTTCCTCCTGCCTTGCTGAGACATTATAGCTGTTAGAGCCTGTCCAGAGTATTTATTTAACACTTTTTAACCCTATCTGCATTTTTCTTTTGTAATAACATCTTAATGGCAGGTGTATAGCTGAAGCCCTTCTGCATCATCTGATGCCTCATGAATCCATAATATATTCATATTAACATTTATAACCCAAGGCAGATGCATACGAACTAGCCCGTGTCTTCCTGTAGGACAATTACCCTGGAAATGTGACAGAAGAGTAGCAGAGGTTGTTTAAAAAATGGAAGCGCCAGATGGGAAGAGTTTCCCTCTGTGCGGTACGCATGCCATTAAACATACATATCAGACATACATCTTCCTGGTGTGTGTGTGTACATGCTTCCGCCTGATGCAAAGTATTCTGAGGTGTGTCTAACACTACTGCAACTTTTACAGGTTTTTGTAATGTTGCCTCTTTGATCAGACTCAGATTGTTGTAGCTAATATTGTAGATCCTTTTGAACAACTGCTCCTTTGGTCTAACGTAAATGAAAGCTAGAACTTCAATTCCTCCTGGAGTTCTCCTGGTTGCTGTTTTTCTTCTGGCTTTTATATAAAAGCCTTCTCTCAATTATATTTCCCTTGCTTTTTCCTTCTCCTGTGTAATCACGTCTTTCCCGCTGCCACAAAGTGTCAATCTCGAGGAAAAATATGATTAATTACCCCTTCTGCTTGCGTTCCCACACCCCCTGCCAAGCTAATTTTCAAAGCATGTTCTCTTCTCAGCAAAAAACAGTCAACACAAAGTAAGTGTAGTAGAGACTTGATTTCCCCATGGGCACAAAGATATCAGATTGCCAGTAAAGTTGATTTCACCTTATTGTTGCCATGTTAATAAAGTTTAAATCTTTCATATTGAGATTCTCTCTTGCTTTACGAGTGTAGGTCTTTAAACGCAACCTGGCACCTCCAGTCCCCATACTGTCTGTTCTGACAGAGCCATAGAGGTTTAAAAGCTGGTTTTGCATAACAATCAAACCCGTAATTAACTGTAATTTTTTCCCCCTGCGGTTAAAAAAATTTAAAAAAATTAGCCTTCAATGTTTCAGCTCCACTGCTGTTTAAATAAAACCCTCATGCTGCCGCTCGGGTTTCTGCCAGGGCGTACCGTTGCCCCACTTTAAGTTAGCATCAGCGGTTTCTGTCTGTGTGTTCCTCCTGTAGGAGATGGTGTAGGTGGGGGTGGGGTGGCTGTAGGTGGGGGGTGTGATGAGCCTGTCACGCCAGTGCCATGTTGGCCTAGTTACAACCTTTTCAAGTACTGTAACACTGTCAGAGTAATAGCCCAACAGTGGTTTTCTTTGCCCCCGACCTGTGATTCTCTTCACGTAGACTTGTATTTATGGTTCATATACACAAAAGCAAGATCTATACAAGTTATTCATTTGCAAAGCTAGAATAGATTCAATCTCTGCTTGCACTGGACCATCTATAAATAGATATTATATAAATCAATGTCAGCAGGCAGAAATTAAACTAATCAATTATGGTGTGTGCAGAGACTGGTGAGTTTCTGCTGCTGAAGTAGATTTTTTTCCCTTCTTTTAGGTGCTGGCAGGTGAAGGGTAATTTTACATAGAGGCAATGCTGTGGAGGCAGTGTAATGCCTACAGAGTAGCTGTAAACCCAAATAGAGGCGCAATATGCACCGCATCGCTGGCTGGTGCCAGTTAAAATGCGGAGAAGCTCAATACTCATTAGTAAATGATGGGACATTTATGTCTGACTGCATGGCTAAAATGTCTCGCTGTTTAACTCAAAATATCTGCGAAGAAATAACGAAAAATCCCATCGTAGATTTAGCTGTGATTTTATTCACGACTGCTTACAAGCGTCATTCATTATTCAGGGCTTTGAGAGAATTCCACGTGAATGTACTTTACCACTCATGTAGCAGAATTTCAAATGATTTCCATAAGTAATATAACTGACTACAGTAAGTACCTGATTCATCATCTGGTCATTAAAGCTGAATGCGTCTAAAATGAGAAGGTCACAGACGAATCTGCTCTCAACAGAGCATCAAAAGAATAGCCGACCATGGCGCCGTGTGACTGAAATAGATGCTTGAAATCCTATCATGTGGGAAAAAAAGGCAACATATGGAGCACTTCACTTGCAGTTTAAGGAGAAGGGGGAGAGGGGGGGGGCGTAATTGTGTTTTGATGAGTTCATCAAAAGGGAAACTGAAACAAGCCCATTTGTAGCCTGAGCAATCGGATAGAGATGACACAAATGAGCTATGAGACCAAAGTACAGTCACATAATCCGGGATAATACCAATCTGCAGGGACACAGTCAGACACAGAGAGAGCTGGAGAACTGCCGTACAGGCAGCATCAATGCTGGTTGGCTCACAGCGTGATTATCAGACAGCAAGTCAAAAAAAAGGAAAAGAAAAGGAAAAAAGGACAGCCACTTTGTTAGCATCATGACACTTTTCTCAACAAACACAAGGTCAGTCTCAAGGAGTGAGGCAGACTTAACCCAATCAGCTATCAGAGGATTGGTGGTTTGGTATTCGAGAAGCATTGTTTGAGATCACAGAGCTGGTAAATAATATGGAAAAAGTCTCGCTACTAAATATATACGTATATGTGAATGCCATTTTTTATTGACACGCTAAAACCATCCATAGGTACCCAAATGCATAATTATGTCAAAAAATTGACACTGTGATATCAAGCTCTAGCCACAATTTATCCCTGCTTCAACGCTGAGTCTTTAGCACCTGTCCGTCACCACGACGACGATTGTGACGACGGGAAATTTCCAGAAAAGTCCCCGCTTTCATATAAAAACCTCTGCACACGAGTTGAATCTAAATATGGATGTGTGAGCTGTGTTTGGAGGTTGCGGGCTAAAGGCATGGCGTATTCAGAAATATGTCGATACAAGGGAACAACAGGGCCGTGCACTGTGTGTGATCGAGTGGAGGCGGTAGTGGGGGAATTGGATTATTTATGTGGGAATACATAATTCATACCTTCTGAATATCAGAAGGGCTGCCGGCATTGTGCAGTTAGGTCTATCAAGAAAATATGTTAGTACTTCATACTTCTGTCACAGGCCATTAGCTTTTCGCCTTTGTTCACCAAGGACTCTCTCCAGTGAGCGAGTCGATCATTTTACGTACAACAGTGTTGCCGTTGACGATGCCAGGTTAAGTGATAATGCTGAGAGGCTAAATCAGTGTTGATTCTCAGGTTGTGATTATTGAACAAGGCAATCAGGCGATCGGGTATTGATCAGCAGGCAGGACTCAGTTGATGGTTGATTCAGACTCCACCCTGATATGGCCCCAGTTTCTTCAGCCCTTTTAACTGTGGAGGGGCTACAGCCGGACTTCCTGACTGACACACTCGTGTCACATCACCTCCTAGCTCCAAGGCGCTGATCCTTTCTTCACGTGTCACCAGACTGTTCGTAGACACACTAGCCGGGGCTACCGGGGAGGTCTTTGTGCCATTTGACCTTGTTAGAGACGTATGAGTGATTCCTTTTGTCATGGGCTCCCTCCCCTTTCCCGGGCTGTCAGTCACTGTTTAGATGTTCACTGAAACATCAGCTGTTGCTCAGACTAAACCGGATTTTAGATGATTTCAGCTGTGCGCTGTTAGCGTTTTTGGCCCGAACAGCAGTGTATATGCCAATAATAAAACAGTGAGCCAATTTAAACCTCCTTGGAAAAATATCAAGCTTTAATTTTACAACTTAGAGCATCATAAACGATGTTCTTTAGACAGGACAGAAAAAACATAATTTTTCTCTTTTAAGCTATAAACTGATCTCAGCTCTGCCAAACCACCTGCCAGGACTTGTTTTTATTCGCGCACGAGCTGGAGGACGCAAACCGTTACTCTGAATAAGCCCTCACTCTGGTCATAACATGAAATTCGATGAAATAAAACTGATCCCTCAGCATTTGTTTGCACTGTTCTCACGCCACCTTTTGCTTTGTGTGTTCTTCTAACATGACCCAGTGGGCAAAACGCAAGGATTCTGACTTCTCCTCCACCCTCGCAGTAAAAAAACAACATCTTTAATGACACTCTCTCCAGTTTTAGGTCGATCTACTCCGGAAACTAAACAAAGTACAACAACAACAATATTAGATGACCTCACCTCTTGCTTCCACACTAAATTTGGATGAAGAGATAATACAGATTGGATTTGTTGCATGATTGGTTTAAGGAGATTACTAGGGTCATAAAAGGGGAAAAACTGAATATTTTTCCTAAAGCAAGACATCAGCTTTATTATAGATCCAATAGTGGCAAAAACAGACAGGCAACTGGGGGAAATGAACTCTTTGGGATAAACAAGCCCCCGCAGTATTATTACACTCCTCCAATATGTCCCCATAATAGAGAGCAAGGAGCTTTTTAGTTTTAGTCTGTCATGAAGAATGCACAATGAGATAATGTGATTAGGTAATCCCATTTTTGTATGCGGAGCAGAGACGGTCTTAGATTGCTTCTAATTTCAGAAGTTGTTCCTAATCAGAAAATGATCTTTGCTTTTGTTATAATCAGGGGTTTCTGGTGCTTTGTTTCAGTCTTTCCTTACCCTTGACCCCCCCCAAAAAGAGGAAAGATCGTTCCCCAAATGATGAAATGAAAGAAAAAAGAACTGCCTTCATTAATGAAATAACGCCATTAAAACATCACCATTAGGCCATTAAGCCATCACCTTTGGTTATTTTAGCCTTGTTGACTCTAATTTGTGCCAAACTGTTTTCAGCCTGTCCCTCTGGAGCTGTGCTTGCTGCTGTGGGTAAATATAGACGATCCTGTTTGTGTTCACACTGTCAGCCACATCTTCATCCTCATCCGTTCCCTCTCATTTGTCCTTGAGATGGACAGCCCTGTCAGGACAAAATGACTCAGAGCCGCGGCTTCGCTGCATAAGTAATTGAGTGATGAGAAGGGCTGATGGCCCGTCATGAGAAGACAAAATATATGACGTGAGAGAATGAAAATAAACCTATTTTATCTCCGTGTTGTTGACGGTCCTGAAATGCAATTAATGATAAACAAAGGAAGCACGCATCTGAAATTGTGCATTGTATATTTGGATGTACAAAAACAAAAGGGAAGGCAAGGGCAGCAGGGGGTCGTGTACAGGAGAGACAAAGCCCTCAGGGTCTGTGTGGCAGATCTGTCATCTGAAACGACAGTTAGACGGGCAAAATGCCCAGGATGACTCAGTCTCAGGCTGTTTGGAAGACATGAAAGTGACTCCTTTCATATGTTCTCACATCTGCCACAGCGCGCTAAGATGTCCTCGCAGTGTGCAGTGGGGACCAAGCGCACGTCAAACTAATGATATTGCATTTTTGGCTTTGAAATGTGGCTTCAGAATGAGTTCTGATTAGCATTCAGCTGCTTCCGTGTCAGAGATGACTCCCCGATTGCTTCCAGCGTGTCGCCTTTTTCACTTTAGTGACGCTTAAGTTCCAACTCAGCCATTTAAACGACAATAATTAACCACACACGCAAGAGCGCGCTCAACAGGACCAGGTGAGCAAGCTGCCGTGATAAAGGCCAGCGTGTCCTGTTGCTGCTCAGGGACGCGCCAACCATTCCGGTTGGCACTCAGGCGAAAACTAAAGAGTCAGCTCTTGAAACTCCAGAGATGTTTACCTAACTTCATTACCGATCTCCATTGTAGAGTGACTCAGGCCAATGGGATAGTTTGCACTTGAGTGAAATTGGCCATTAGCCATCTGAGAGCTGCTGCTGTTTAGGGGGGGATATGCTCACTTGTCTTAAAGGTCTATTTCATATATTATAGATCTTTAAATCAGCATGATTTTCTTTCTATATTCTCGTTAAATAACAGGAGACGTAGGAGCGCTCAGCTTCTGAGGTGGTGAAAATAGGCCGATACAGGCTGTCTGAGTGTATGTATGTGACGGTGGTTATATCACAGTTGCTACAAATGTCGCCTGCTGGTTTTGTGCTTTCTTATTAAAAAGGCTGCTCCAACGTGCTGGGGGAATTATTTCCGTCCTCCTGCTACACATCGGCTTTCGACACTTTTGGTTATTGAGATTACGTTGCAGAAAAGTTGAAAGCTCAGAGCAGATGGGGGTAAATTTGCACTGTGATTTCATCTGTGTGCCTTCCAAGGGGGGCGATACGATACCTTCCTTATAATTGAGACAATCATAAATGAAAGAGGGAGTGTATTTGCTGGCTGAATGGATGACTTTAACCCTTTCAAACAGTGTAAATTCTGCATTGTGTAAGATTTCTGGGCTATAGTGACACCTCAGTTCTCCCCGCAACACTTTCAACAACACGTTTCATCCAGACCTTCTGCTTTCAGCTCTCAGCGTCTGCTTCTACTATTGTCTGTCTCTTTGCGCATTTAGAATTAAAAACCGAGGCCCTCAACCCTGCAGCGTAAGACTTTATGGCATTCATCAATTTCCATTTACACTGAGGAGAACGTGGTCCCGACTGACAGTCAGTAAGCGGCCGGCAGTCACTCTCCTTCAGAGCATCACTTGCGTTCACCGCGGCTGCTGTGGACTGTTTCTAGGAGCAGCAGATTGGGCCCTGGGGGAGAATCTCACCAGTGGAAGTCTCCCAGAAGTTTGTACAACAGTAGTGAATAATACTGGCTTGGATTTTACTCCAAACCCCTCACCTACTAATCAGGTCAGAGTATCCAAGAATGTCTATCAGGAGATTATTATTATTATTTATATTACTATTATTATTATTATTATTATTGCTTTTTCTTTTTAAATTGGGCGACATAGGTGTGTAAGAAGCCTGTTACATAGGTAAGAGAGTGAACAGCTACCTTTAGTCAGTTCCTCATGGACAAAAAGAGAGACTCACTTGGCACAATCCCACCATCATAAACAAATTAAAATAGGTCAATTGTCTAACAGAAAATTAAAATTTTCAAGTTAAGTGTAGGCTGGAAAAGAAGAATGCCGTAGAAGAACATTTAAAAGTGCTGTTTTTTGTAAATAAGTGGCACCTAAATTTATTATTCAATGCCCCTGCACATGCTAGATACATTTGTAGCTTGGCCACGCCCACAAATGTACCTATAAACAAATTAAAGTTGGGAGAAACGAGACAGGAGGAGAAACGTCTCACCTGCGCGGCCATGAATGACAGATCCATTATGCTGCTCCGGTCAAGCCAACCTACTCAGGAGGAGATGCAAACGTGCGCAGTTTTTCCTCTTATTCCACGACAGATCATTTGCTTTCTTCTCTTTTTTCTATTCAAATTATTTCTCTGCAAGTTTGGCGGCTTTCACGTGAGGAGCATGCTGAGGATGGAGGATGGAGAGAAAGAGAGAGGAGGAGGGATGGATGCAACAGAGAAGCCAAATACGGAAGCACGGGCAGACGGAGAGATGAAGAGATGTGAGAGACGGGATGAGATTGAGAGGGCAGAGAGAAAGAGAGAGAGACAAGAGAGAGAGAGAGAGAAGAGAGAGGGCAAGCTGCATCTCGATTGTCACATATGACGAAGGAGGTGTAACTCTCTCTCCCACTCACTCTCTCTCTCTCTCTCTCCCCCTCTCTCTCGCTCTCTCTCTCTCTCTCTCTCTCTCTCTCTCTCTCTCTCTCTCTCTCTCTCTCTCTCTCTCTCTCTCTGTGGTTTCAATGCCTATTTTTCCAGCTTGCTCTTCCTCCTCTTTAACTCTAAAGGTGCAAACATCCATCTCTTTTATAGTCTCTACGACAACCAGCAATGAAAAACACTTTGCTCTGCATTTTAAAAGTCTCCCTCTAAGTCAGTCTCTAAAATATAGATAAACCTAAATTGAATATTCTTAAAATGGGCTTATCGGTTTTCATGCTAAGAATGAGTGTTCATCCCAGATTCATGCAAATGTCATTTTTAGAAAACTAAAACCTTGATCTCGCCTTCTGGCTGAGACAAAATCAGGTGACACCTGTTTCTGACTGCCTCTCAGTCAAAACACTAAAAAACTGGCATATTAACAAGGTCCAAAAATCTTTTTTTTAATGCTTCAATAATTGGATCAATTCTTAATGAAACCACATTAACCTCTTCACTAGTGGATTAATGAATTGTACTGGGCCTAATTATCCCACTAGAATGTAATGCAAAGCCCTGAAAACCTGTTGCTAAATAAATACGAGTGTCCTTCTGTTGTTTGCTCGGGCGTTTATAAGACAGTCCATTTTCTCCGCGGTGCACCAAAGTGATACGGTTCATGGTGCCTTATCTGTAATTCCTCAGAGTAGCAACGGAGCTCACTTTCAAAAGGATTTTTATTTGTCAAATCAAACACAACGCGGATTGTCATCTCTGCAGGTTAATTGAATCTATGCACAACAAAGCCAGGAAGCGCTTCAGACCCCCCCTTCCCCCCAGGTTCTCTACAGAGCTTCCCTGACCCAAATTTAATGACATGTTGTTGAATAACCAGGCTTGGAGGAGAGCAGCTCCGGTCCCCGCTGGAGAGCCTCCTCACAGAGCCAATTAACAAGCTCTACGGTGTGAAGCCTGACTTACTTATTGCGACCTGGCTTTTATTGGGGGTGCTGAAAGTCATCCCTCACTTGAGTCAAACTGTGTCCACACGCGCGAGTAGGTCTCACTCGAGCCGTGTATTCGATTTAGTCCGCATAAGCCAATCTCTGCCCCTTAAAAAGAAATGTGTTCCAGGATCCCGGCCTAGCTCTTGATCCCCATTTTGTAGTTTTATAGTTGGGTTTAACCTTTCGACCCCCTCCCGAACAAGATGAAGCAGATCTCCTCAATCAGCAGTTTACAACTTCCTCCGCTAGGTCCTTTCTTTTCTGCTGAGCTGGCACAGATAATAGAGATATCTCCTTCCACTCCTGTTGCCGAGAAGTGATCTTTCCACGACTTTATTAACTGGACTGAAGGACAGTACTTCACGGTATTAGATTGTTTGATATGTGCTAATGTGGGTAGGAAAAGCTGTGCTGGAACACACATTTGTTGTCGTGCATTGTGCTGAATCACCCGTGCAATCTTGTATCTGTTGCGAACCTCAACAATCCTCAAGCTCTGCAGAGGGTTAACTGTAAATACAGACTGTTTTTATCAGGTTTTGGGCAACCGGAGTGTCAGAGCACAGGAAAACGTGTCAATGTTTCATCCCTGAAAGGAGCGAATAACACAGGCACTGAAGTGGACCGTCTGCAACGAGAGGATGACAATTGCTTCTACCAGAAGATTAGATCAGCCTCCCCGTCTGCTGCCCACACCACACTTAATAGATGACAAAGATCCAAATAATTTCCTCTCTTGTTCAGGGAGCTGCAGCACAGCGATACACTCCTGCAAACTCGATTTAAGGTTGTGTTGTGCCCGGCAAAGGAAAAAAAAAAAAAAAAAAAGCAGGGACGGCTGGAGCCGGAAAACACAGAGCTCTCCTGTGAGGCTTTCATGGTAAAATCTTCTGCTTTCCTCTCCGTCTGTCATATTTTGTTAAACCAGTCAGGGCAACAATTTGCCCCCAGTGATTCAGTGATGATGTTAGCAGAGCATCGAGAACCCATTTCTGCGCTGATGCTTTGATTTATTGAGAGCAGCCTAGGCTTCCCTGGCCAAATTAGCCAATAATTAGACTAGATGATTCTCGTTTTTAAAGTCTTTACCAAATTACCCATCTGCGTGCTTTCAGGTGATAACCTTCCGTGCCTTTTTTTCACTTTTGAGGTCGCGTTACATCCGGTTCCATCAGCTCCTGTGATGTAAGACTGCAGCGGTCTGACCTGTGGCTCTGTGTTGGTAAAATGAGTCCGTACGTCCACTGACCCTGTTTGCTCTGTGAAAAGATCATTAGCGAGCACCAAAGTGAGGCTTGTCAGGTTACGGGATTACAAGTTGACGATAATGAGTTGGAATAATGTAAGGCCACCTACTAAAACCAGCCTGCACCGCATTTATGACTACCTGTGACGGATGTGGTCTGTCACCGTAGCCCCTATTTCTCAAAATATGCATGTTTTAGAAGTGGAATTTCTAATAAATTTCTGAATATACTTAAACGCATGTAGGATTAGATTCATAGAAGACCCGTCAGGAAATTTCATTTATCTTAAATACCCTTAATCTGGGTGTTGGGGCAATTTTGGTTCTGACAGCCACATGTCAGAATCTATGAATTACATTACTGCTGTGAAAACTCTGCATAATCAATCAACGCGCAGTGTACCCTGCATGAAATGGAAGATTTTTTTTTTTTTTTTGACAGCGCCACAAGGGAAAATGCAGAGAACCCCCCCCACCCCCCAGAACACACAAATACACATACACACACACAGGTTTATTATAAGTCTGAGATATGATTGCCTTCACAATCTTCTACTTCCCACACAAACAAAACATGTCACACTTGCATTGCCTGTGTGCTGCATAAGCTTTTCTTCCATACTTCCGTGCACTCAGGGTACAGTATTGCTTCGTTTGCCTCTTCCTAACTGATGCATAGCCAACAAGACAGGTGATTCATAATTAATACTCTGGATATATTCAAATTCATCATGTGTGTGTTTGACCATGCACAGATGTAGTCCTCACAGTTTTTTTCCCTTCGTATTTGCCACCCCGTGTTTATATTCCATTCAGCAGAGTTTCTGTCTCTCATTGGAAAGTAGTAGCTTACATGTTACCCAGGGTGATTTATCATCAAGGTGCTGGGGTTTTTTTTTTTTGGTTTTTGTTTTTAAGTTTCCACTTGGTCAAGTCAGGTTACAATACAGATGAAGAAAGATAATGTAATAGCCTGCTTCAGGCACCTGCTGGACCACATCTGCTGCAGGTATATCACTATATTTCAATCAAATCACACTCTGGAATTGCCTTTTTGGATGATTTAACCAGTATTATTGACCAGTCAGTTGTTGTTTAATCACACTGTCACTATTTTGCATAATCCCTGTCTCTTTCTCTCTTCCTTTGTGTGTGTGTGTGTGTGTGTGTGAGAGAGTGTGTGTTCATGCAATATTAATGCAGATATTTAGCATTCACACCACATTTGGATCATGTTTGCTATTGTAACTGCGGAAATATTATAAATGCAAATATTTGAACCTTTTCCAATGTGGTAATCTCTTCTATCAGGCAGGATTTATATTCAGTATGTGTTTGTGTACATGCTACATGGCGCTTAGGCCTTTCACTTGCCAAGTGAGGAGATTTTGGCTCGTTCTGACTACTTCAAAGACCTGGTTTAGGGGTCTTTTTAATAGTTAGGGTTAGGTTAGTGAAAGTTAGGGTACGGAGAGTGTATAATGTCACTGAAAGCTTTTGGGTTCTGGAAAGAAAAACATATTTTCCTGATATTCATGAAAAGGTTTTAGAAAAAGCGAACTATTACGTTCCTGATAATAATAAAAATTGATGGTAAGGAGTATCATAAGCCAAAGCAGCATCCATTAAATTTTGGAGTACATCTGAGTCATGGGACAGATGCATAAACTATGTTTCCTTTCAGCAGAAGGACACCGTTGAACTTGGGTGCCTTACATTTTGCTCTGAAGAGCAAGCGACACAGTGAATATAAAAAGAAAGCTCAAATTGCTGCAGATTCTTTGTCACATTGCCATGAAATAATATAGTTGGTAAAGAGTTGCTGGTTCCACATGGCCACCCTCAGTGGTACAGCCTTGCTGCAGATATTTGCTAACACTTTTAAGATCAAGATTTAAAAAGAACATTCAAAGTACTGCCTGGTCTGACCATCAGAGATGTAGTTGAGCCAAGGTTCCATTCTAAATGTTTAATGCTATGTAAATGTACAGACTCAGATGTAAAGCACCTCACCTACCATCACTTTTACCCAAGAGATGAACCGCTGATTATCTCACAGACTAGTAGCAGCAGCTATGTTGAAGCAATGAGGTCAGCAGGAGTGGAAAACCTGCAGAGGAGGAGGTGAATCCGTAAAAGCCATCTGAGTGGGTGGAAATTTGACCTGAGGCATCGACATGTAGCCCTGCTGGTAAAGTAAGCAAGAAAAGATAGTTGTGATGGAATTAGCAAACCCCAGCTGACAGGAGCACCAGAAAGAAGGTCCAGGAAAAGGTCAAGAAGGGAATGATGGAAGAGTTGGCCTAAAGGCATTCCCACTGGTGATGAGCGCTCTGATTGAAACTGATCTTTGTGCCATCATCTTTATATCCTACAAATAAAAGCAAATGAAGCAATCCCAGTAGAGTACGATGATCCTAACTCTTAGCCGGCATAGTCGGTCTCTTCCGCTCATTCCTCCTGAAACTGTAAATCTAATTTCCTCTTAAAGGTCAGGCTTTGAATAAAAGAGGTAAAGACTAAATTGCACAATTATTGAACCACACTAGAATGAAATTAAATCAACATTTTATAGTATTTGGACCGCTCTGAAGGTCTGTGCCTCATTTAATACCTTTTCAATATGCAGCACCAGTGTTTTTATGATATTTGCCCAAACATTTCACTTGACAGGAGTTATCCTGGAAACTCCTGTCACTAAGAGAAAATGAGGCTCGCTGACACTTTGAGCCGAGTGCCGTGGGTGCCACGGCTGCTTTGTTGCACCTTCATGCTGTGAGGCAACCTTTCAGGCCCAGAGAAGATTACCAGTCACATCAAAAGACCAAACTGTCAACTTCAACCTGATGGGAAGAAAGGAGTTTCTTCCCTTTATTTCACCGATATCCTGAAGTAATCCCTCAATTTCCCAATAACACGTAAACAGAATATTATTCGATGTAAATAACCTTTATTTTGTGATCCAATGTTTTTAGTTTTTGGATAATGTGCTGGTGACTTTTACAGTTTACTAAAAAAGTAATAAAGTCTACACAAATAGAAATGTGTGCATGTGTGTGTGTGTGTGTGTGTGTGTGTGTGAGCGTGGGCGCCCGCCTCAACATAGATGGGGAAGAAATCAGCAGGAACATGACCCCTGACCAGTCATCCTTCAGCTCTTATTGCATCAACCTTCCCAGAAACACCGCTTTTACTGCCGCAGCAGTATCAAGGTCCCACTTGTGCTACATAACCATGGCCTTTGACAGCTGGGAGGGGCACAGTGCAACACACACACACTCTTATTTGATTTGTCTGAAATTATTGGCTTTTACCAGTCAGAAATTGCGTTCCACTTCAAATCACATAAACTAGAAAGGTCAGAGAAAGACGCTGCTGAGAAACGTATGGCAACAACCTGCAACTATCACACACTCTAATGTGAGGTTTTGAATGCATCCATGAATGAATTCATTTATTTTAATGAGAGCTTTTACCTCTCCAGTCAGAGACCTCGTTTGTTCCGCTGTTCTCTGCCTTTGAATAAAATTGTGCAAATAAGGTTTAGATTTGTCAACATCCTGATGTTGCCACGATGACACTTGCTGCCCTGCCACTCTTAGATCCCTACGTGTGGAACTTGGATAAAGAATCATCCTGCCAGTGGCAAACAGAGAGTTTCATTATCTACCCTCAACTCATATCTGTTGCCCCTATAACTAGCACCAACTGCCTTCAGCGACGCTGCGACAGACGGGAGTTATAGCTTTTCTTTCTTCTCTGTGTGGGTGTTAAGTTTTCTCGCTCGGGTCGCCTCTACCAAATTGTTAAAAATGACTGAAGCACAAAGAACAGATTTCCTCTGGGGCAAAAGGCTGCAAAATTAGCGTCCGGATCATCAAACGTACACACCACCCAGGCGCTCACAAGCCTCCGCACAACCTCTAGGTAATGGTACCCATGTGATCCACCTATCTTTTAAGTGTCATTGGGACAATTTTAGTTTTGTTCACCATGAAACAATATTGGGCGTAACTAAAAATGCAAGGGTTTGTGTCATCTTCCCTCCGGGGACGCATTGCGAAAGCAGTGTTCATTTACACGTTGTCATTTTCCTGGCGCGTCTCCTCAGCCGCTTTCATCAAATTTGTATGAATGGAAATGAACTGCAGGGTTTTTTTCCCCCCCAAAAAAAGACTTTTATGATCACCTGATTAATTTAGGATGTTTCTGCCTGGGATTTTCCATCCTAGCCCGAGGCTCAGCTCACCACCGTTCAGCTCTATAAATAAAATTGACTTTCAGATGTCCTCTTGTCTGTGGTGGCGCACTATCTGGCACTGATTGCTTTGTCCCTCTGTGGTAATCTATTCAAATGGAAGTGGATCAAAATTAATTTAGGAGGCGAGCTTCCGCTGATAGAAGTGCCTGAGTCTGCACTTGCCGCTGGCTGCCTAGGGTCACGTTCACAGGTTGGAACGCGCATGAAGGGCAGGCTGGACTGGTTTGTGTGCATGAAGGGAGAACCACTGGACATCAGGCAGGTGTCTGGATTAAAGGTTATCAAACACCTGATGGGCTTCTACTCTCGTGTTACTGTTAATCATCAAGACTAGCATCGTGGAGTAAATAACAAAAGAAATACTATATTTTTCGTCGTTACTCACACGGGTCAAAAGGCACACTGGGCATCGACATGCACCCAAGGATCAAATGTTCTACAGTAAATGTCATTCGCTTGTTTTTTGACAAGAAATCCATTTTAGCATCAATTTGTTTGATTATGTGGGGAAGCAGGGCTGATCCAACCAGTTTAAAATCATTTCATAGAAAATTTAATGTAGAAGCTGCAGTTGTCAGATATCCTTATCATCAGTATCCTCCTGAGACCTGAACTTTTGGCTTATCCAGTGCTGGCCAAAGTTTAAGGGATGCTTAAGAGGTTTTATCTATTTTTTGTTCAAACTACTTGATGATGGGCACATTTAGGCCCCTAAAGTTCAGACTTTAACTGCCAGCTTGGTCAGAATTCATAACGTGTAGTTCTGTCTTGTTCTCTTCAGAGTTGCCATCCAAGTATAGGATCAAAATATCCATAAATTGTTCAATGAAGTGCTTCCCCCTCTTCTCATATAAATGATCTGAGCCTATTTCACCTTCACATTTCTGTTTAAAATTGCCGTCAAAAACACACCGATTGATTTTTCTCTCTGACTCCAAATTTGTCAGAGCGACAACCACTTTATCCCCTGGAGTACCATTTATCCTCCATAGTTAAAGACACGACCTGCCAATCAAGTAGCACCCATGATGTTCCGGACAGTGCTCCTTCATCCTCACTGCCTCGTTAAGAGCAGCCGTTTCCACGCAGCTTTAACGTGTAACCCGCCAACCTGCGTTGGTGACGCCCCGCTGTGCTGTCGCCAGCAGCCTTCTGCTTAACCTTTGAGTTCTCATTTCCGCGGCCGCTCTTCCTCCTCCTCCCTGCATTTCAAATTCAGATTGCTGCCTGCAAAGGTGCATGGGGGAAGCGGAAGGTTACGGCGTTGTGCTGAGTGATATATGGGGTTTTCAGAATGTCTCGAGGCATCTATTGAACATCTTGAGAGGCGAGATATGATCGAGGCTGATATGACCACTCTCGTGGCGCTGTCCTTGACATGGAATTATACGAAGGTCAACCATCGCATCAATTTCTGCTAGTAGAAATTGTTCAATATGTGCAACTCTTCAAAAAACGGCCATAAATAATAACACGTCAACATGTGCGGATGTGCGTGGGCATCGCTATTATATTTTTGAGGAATTTTATGCATTTAATAGAGGCACCTGTCCAAGTGCTGTTTCCACCTCAATGTGTGTTAAAAATGTTCTTTTTCACTTTGAGCTGCAGGACATTCCAGCTCCGCAGCTTTTGAACCCATGCTGCATTTGTCTGGGAGGACGGTGACAGGTGGAAAATACTAATGAGTGGAAGACAGCAATTTAATGGGGCCATTCTGATGTCAGAAATGTGCACTTTGGCTTCAGCACCTCCAGCAGTTCTCAGCATTTATCACCAGCAGAAAAGCAGACATGGCCCCAGCAAGTTTCCAAAGCTTCCATAAGGTTTTGTGGTCACGAGAGTTGTTTGGTCAGTGGATTTAGTGGGTCATGTAGTGACTTTTCAGCACCCACAAAGGAGGACCCATGTCTATATTTTATTTTATATTTAATAAACCTTCATTAATTCTGTATCTTTGAATGGTTGATGTAAATAGCCGACTTACATAAAAATCTTGCTACCAGCATTTGTTACAGTGAGAACTTTGACCTGGTAGCAAAGACAGACACAGATGATGAATGAAAGTAGTCGTACCTCTGGATCGTTGACCTTACTTCTTCCTCCCTTTTACTGTCTGGATCCTGTTTCCTGTTGTTGTTTTTATTGTCCTTGTTTTTGTTCATGTTTTATTATTTGCTGAGAAAACTCCGTCTCTAGCTACTTTAGTTGTTGAAGGTCTGGATCGGTCAATCTCACAAACTAAATCTGACTTTAAGTTAGTGTTTTTATACTCTCTGTTGGGTTGTTTTGTGACTTGTCTCTTTCCTCCACATCTGTGTTTGTCTTTCCCCATCCTGTTTTTCTCCTCCCCTTGCTGATTGCCCTGATCTCTGCCACCTGTTTAGCCTCACCTGGTGCCTCGTTATCTCCAGAATAAAACTAGCTTCTCCTGCCCTCTGTGCCCAGGTGAAAGTGTTGGTGTGTTTGCATGTTACGCGGTAAGTGTTCCTCATGTGTTTCTTGTGTTCATAGTTGCCCTGTCTGTCTTTGGAATATGGCTCTGCTTTCATTGAAGTGTCTTTTGGGCTACATTTGGGTCCTAACCTTGTCTTTTGCATGGACAAGTCTGGTTTTCACTACAGCGCTATTGTGTTCTAAAGCAACAAGATTATTGTGTGCTGTGTATATGTGTGTGTATTAAGGCTTCTTTGGAACATGAAATCATGCCAGATTGGAGATTTCGGGGACTTCTTCCGCACGCTGTTGGAGTGCTTTGCACTTATAATCAAGAGTCAATTTTCATTGGGTGCTCAAGGACTGTTTATGGGGTAGCCAAACTGGATTTTTGGAACCTGCTGCTGCTGCTGGCAGATCATTCAAACTCCGCACAGAAAGGACGGCACCAGCTGGAACCGAACCCAAGCACATATTGCTGTGAGAGCAACAGCCGCTTCCTGGCTGCACGACCGTGTGGCTTTTGCCTCACATTTGGGTCCTGACAACTGAATGTTTAGACATGGGCGGAAAGTCCAGTTCTGAGGTCAGCGCTATTGTGTTCTAAAGTCAACAAGATTATTGTTTGTGTATATGTGTGTGTGTATTAAGGCTTCTTTGGAACATGAAATCATGCCAGATTGGAGATTTCGGGGACTTCTTCCGCACGCTGTTGGAGGCTTTGCACTTATAATCAAGAGTCATTTTTATTTGGTCCTCAAGGCCTCTTTATGGGGTAGCTAAACTGGGATTTTATAATCTGCTGCTGCTGCTGGCTTTTCTGTGTTCCTGCCATCTGATTTAAGGCACCAATCAACCAGCTCTAGCACATATTGTTCTCACAGTCACAGCCGCGTCCTGGCTGAACGAGTTAGGGGTCTGCCTCACAATTGGCTGATGACAACTGAATGGGTAGAGAGGGGGGGAAAGGCCAGTAATGAGGTTGTGTGTCAGGGCTTTAATCTCATCTAGATGTAAATGTTTTCTGGTACAAGTTTGCCTGCTAATTTATTCATCCATGGGGTATCTCCATCAATCCACCGCTCAGCACACAGCTGCAGAAGCGTGTGGAGGCATGTGATCCCTCCAGCTCCACCAATTATTGGAGCTTTTGCTTACAAGTAGGGCCAACACTGGGAAGGAGGGGAGGCTTTCTCCTGAATTGCAAACATAGGTTGTTTTCTTCCTCTTTAACACAAGAAATGTGGGGAAATGTTAGACTCAAAAGCAAGGAGAAGTTGCGTGTTGTCTGCTTGTTTTCCAGTGTTTATCCTCTTCCCAGTATGCACTTCTCATGTTTGTAGCAGTGGTGCATGAAACACCCCGACTCTGCCTCTGTGGAGACGCACAAAGTCCAACATATTGTCTTGTTGCTTGAACTGTACATGGACTATACTTCTAAATCAAGTTATTTTTTCACTCCTAAAACGTCTTTTCTGTTCTATGCTTGCGTGTTAATCACACGAGCCTGAAAGATTAAAAGGCAAGCTTTGTCGTTCAATGACTGACCTTTTTTATCGTGCTCATGGTCTGTAGCTGCATCCATTTTCTGCTCACTTCAGCAGAGATCAAGCAGATTAAAAGAGTCAGATGTTAAAGATGTTTGAAGATATGGTTTTCACGTAGATTTTAAATCTGTTCCTGTTTTTTGCATTAGCAGCTAACTTGTAGAGAAACATGCAAGTTATAAAAAACCCAAATGGTGTCAATTGGGTAAAAAAACAAAACATCCCACCAGTTGGGTGAAGCCTAAAGTGGCACTCCACCAGGCTTCATTATTTCACAGGCACGATAGAGAGCAAGCATCGAAGGTGTCGGGGCTAGAAGGACTTACTTGCCCTCCGAGTAGAGGATAAAAGCCTCCGCCACGCAACACAGATGGTGAATGATTGTTACAGCCATTTTATTCCACTGTTTATAAAGCAAGTCTGAATAACAATAAGGTTCGCTTTGACTTTGATGCTTGGAGCACTTTTTACTACTTTATTGCTTAGAAAACTTTATAATGGTGTCAAAGCGGGGTGTGGAAAAGTCATTCTGCACAAACTCGGTGTGAAAAGTTCATCCCTGTGCAGATTGTTGATGGATGGATGGATGGATGGATGGATGGATGATTTGCTAACTGTTTAGTTTTACTGGAGGGTCTAATCTAGTAGTAGAGATGAATGGTAAGTGGTTCCTAAAAGGCTGTCAGTGTGTATTAAAACACAGCTCTATGAAAAGGTCAAAACCCCCCTCTGCCATGCACACGCACATCCGCGCGCACACACACACACTCACTCCACACACTGATGATTCCTTTCTTTTCTCACACAGCAAACAGGGATGAATATGACAGACACGGCACACACCAGGCCCCGCTTCTGTTGCTACACTGTTGTCTGTTGGCCATCGCTGGTAGCCGTGGACAGATGGGCCGGTGACGAGCCGGAGGCCTCGTTAAGCCTTTATGTGGCCGACAGTATCCAGCATCGCCTGGAGACAGCCACAGGAAGAGGGGTCCGTTTGTGTTTGGCTGCAGGCCCGGCTGCTAAAGCCCCACATACATCACACAGTGAGGCAGCGCGGGGAGCAGCTGAACAAGCTCAAACAGGACTGCTAGAAGAGATAAAGATAAGCAAGGCAGGCGAATAAACGGCTCCACCGGCTGGGTGCTGAGCTCGGGATAAAGACATCACCGAGCGAAAGCAAAAATCAAACCATGTTGATGTTCACAAACTCTTAAAGGTTTGTTTAAAACCCTGAACCGATGAAGTCAGATGTCGCTAGTCAAAAAACCCAGAGTTCAACCTCAATCATCATCTTATCGTCTCAAAGAAAAAACAAAAAAAAAATCTGCACAAAATGATGCTGTTGGACTGGATACATGTTGTGCAATAGTGGGGGGGTTTTTTCTGGGGTGGATGGTCGAGCAGAGGGTGTAATTAATGACCATGCATTATTCATGTTTACAAGGAGACGCGATACATTAGTCGTTTTTCCTCGGCAGGTGACGCGTACCCAGCTGAGGCTAATGGAACAATTCTGTCCCCTCATGTAGTCAGTGAAGTAAAGACACTTAGAGATTAGGAACAATAACAGGTTTTATTTCATGCAGGACTTGCATTTTAGTGAATTCCAAAGGGGAAACTGCCAGGACCCCAAGGGCAAGTCTGTTCACCTGAGGTTCATTTAGGAGCTGGTCAGGTGTTGATTCACAGGACCTTTTCACCTGTGAATCAGGTTCACGAGGGTAAGACGGCCTGGTTCTTTGCTGCGTTGAAGACCTAAGCTAAGCTTAGCTTAGCTTTGTCGGACCTGGTCAATACCTGTTCTTCAGAAAATTCCTAAGTCACAAAATCGATGTGTTCTTGCAGGCTGCAATCGCACTCTCTTCTGCCTTAACACCCCTTTTGTTTCACATGTGGAGTCAAAATGCCCTGTTTTGTTTTTTTTACCTGTTGTTCAGGCTGGTGACTTGATCCCCAGCAAAGATGTACAAGAGCGTTCTCCTCAGCACCGTGTTTGCACGAGGGGGTGAAAGTTAATGTTGTCTACCACAGATCATGAATAGAAATGCTCAGCTGCCAGTGCAGCATGTGCGTGTCATTTCTCAATACCCTATCTAATGTTAATGATAGCGGGAGTCAGAGATGAGTCTGTTTTTTGTTGTTTTTTTTTTTTTAATGTTCTGAGGAGAGTACTACACCCACTCTGCTGAATATCAATGAACTGGGCGTCAGCGCCAAGCAGGGTGGACATCGTTTGCAGTGGCCTGAATACAGATCAGGGGCACTGTCACACGTTTAAAGCCATGAATCAATGAGGTAATAAAGACCTGATGTAATGAAGACCAAACAGTAATCTATAGTGTCTCCTTTGTCGTGTTCCCTTATGTTTGTTGTTAACTTCTGTGTCAGCTAGATGTCAGCAGCTGACTGATTTTGATGAGGTCATAGTTTGGAGCCAAGTGTTGCATGGAATAACAGTAACTGCTTATCATGCTGCAGTGACACGTCACACTTAAATACTGAACAATGTAAAAATCAATACAGCAAATTGTTTGTCTGTGTCCACAATCAATAACCACACATTGATTGTCGTCTGTGCCGTTTATTCCTAATGATTATATCACTGTTGCACTGATTAGGCTCCACAGACCTTAAATGATTATTCTAAAGATAATTAATTAGGACATTTTTTTAAAAGTACAGATAAGCACCCTGAACTACCAGTTTTTACCAAAAGGGGGCAGTGTTTGCGCAGTATTCCCCACCCGCTGGTCCTAAAAGCTGTTAAATGACTCTGGCAGATTAAATGAAGACATCCCCTCTACTTCTTTGGCAGTCATCTGCATGCTTGTTGTGTCTGCCTCTGTATCCTACGTCTGTCCTTACAACGCAATTTAATGTTCAACAAAGCAGCTGTGCCTTTTTATTTCAGCCCGAGACAGGAAAGTGCTCCGGTCCAACAAGCTGGCACAGCCTGCCATGATTTTGACCCCATTAAAATGTGTCTGCCTGCCTGCCAGAGCTGGACTGGACTGCTGCTGCTCTCCAGAGCTGCAATCTCTGGGAAAACAACAAGATAAAACACAAAAACAACAGGAAACATCGGAACAAATCGATATTTCGCTATTTAAGTTTATTAAATCCTGCATGTTTTTGCAGACGCATTGAAAAAATCATGTATAACATAGGTGGAACTCGGGTCACTGACAAGAAATCTGCTCTATTATAACAAAATATGCTTAGTAACTTTTGGCAGTTTAATTTTAGCATCGTTTAAATTCAAAATCATTCATTTTAAATCATAACTAATCCAGCTATCCACAATCTCATCAAAACAGACTTTCTATAGAATCAGGCAGTATCAACCGGGGGGGGCTTTCCTTTACCTAGAAGCTGTAAAAGTGTTTTTCTAAACTTACCTATAAAAGGTGATTGTTTTTCTTTTTCAGCTGCATAAGATTATTTAAAAAAATCTCTTCTATACCTTAAAAAAACTTTCCTCATTTGCTATGTGCTATTTTTTTCTGTATATTTATCACATTTTTTCCCCTCAATTCTGTTACCGGCTCTGAATCTCCGCATCTCATCATGTTTTTGTTCGCTGTGAGTTTGACAGCTTTCCCCCCTGCTTTGCCACCATTTGAACTGTAACATTTTACACTCTAACACCTTATTTCATCATACTGGAAAGTCATTAAAAAAGCCATTAAATGTTATTAAATGGCAATTAGAAATAGGCTAGCAAAATACTTTCAGAACTATGGAGGAGAAACAGGCTGTGACTCCAGTGAGGACGATGTAAAATTCATAGAAACATCAGATGCAGCTTGGATATTCTTGGATATTCTTGCTCCAGACAGCAGGAATGAATGAATGTGCATTCTGACAGTGCACTGCATGTGTGCGACCTCAACAGCCAGACTGATTGAAGTGCACTGAGGTGTTACACTCCCTGCATATGACTGCGTCTGGTGGGCAGCCATTTTTTTCCCTTCTTTTTCTGCTTAAACCTCACATCTCTGGGGCTTTAATCATTTGGCCGAGGAGTCATCCATTCCCCTCCTCTGGGTGCAGATGGGGCTTAAAGTGAGGAGTACAGTAAGAGCAAAAACCCATTCTGCTCAGCTTATCTGCTGCGCCCCAGCTAGTTAGCGAGCATCGATCTTGCAGCAGATCAGATTCATCTTCCAGTTTGACCAGCAGCTCTTGCTGTTAAACGTCGAAGTGCAAATGCAAATGAGGCAAAGGAGGTTTTCAGTCAAGTCTTGGCTGAAGTTTTCCCCTTAATATGCACCCGGTTGGCTGATAGGGAGATAGTAGGAGAGGAGTCGTCCAGCCTCAGACCATCCAATAAAACCTTCTGGACAGATGGATGGATATGGATTTTAGACAGAGGCAGAGGTAATTATAGCCTGTGATGACAGGTTGGTTGTGTAAAAGTGTGTATTACAGTTTGATGGTGCCAGGCTGGAAGGATTTTCTACATTGCTCTTTGAAAACAGTGAGCTGGAGTGTCAGGAAAGCAGCTCTTGAGCTTCTGAAGTGTTTTTTTTCTTCCAGGACAGCAGGAAGAGGCATTGTTTTTAAGTACCAACAGTATCTAGAGCTTTCTCCTCCAACAGGCTAAAATCAAAGACTTTACATATTTTTTAATTCTTGTTTGACAAAGCCATACTATATTTATGAAATATAATAGAATCAAAACATCCTTATTAAATCAGAATTTACAAAATTCCCAAAAAAGCCAGTAAAAAGAGATGATTTAATCTGTGCATCTGAAGCTGACAGTTTCACACTGAAGTTTTACATTTATATCGGGATTTGTTCCGCCTCTCACGTCTTTTCCTGGATTTTGATCACAGGATTTATTTCTCTGCATGGATAAAGGTGAAGAAAGGCTGGATCTGTGCAACCTTTGTGACAGGAAATCCATACGGGACACGTGTGCTGGGAAAATCCTCTCAAATCTCTGACGGAGCCAGGACTCGTTGAAGCCGTGACCTAAACAGAACTTTAACCCGCTGAGCTCGAAAAAAAAAACTACTTGAGTTTAAGTACAAGCTAACTTTTCCGTCAGAGATGGAGAAACATCGATGTGACTTGTGTCCCTACATCTTTCTATGGTCAAGTTCTGTCAGGTGTTTAAAGGTTTAGTTCTTGCATCGTGTTGTTTTTCCCTCCCTAATAACTGACTTCTGACATTTCCCAGGAAGCAATCAAAGACCTCTGATGAGCAGAATGGTTTATTGTGCAGACGATCCCATTTGAGTCCAGGAAGGAAAAACAGAATCCATTATATGAGGGGGAAAAAGGCATTTCTGACCCTGCTGGAAATGTCTCCCTGTCTATATTGGGGTATTCTGTGTTTTGCAAAAGAGGAAAGACGGATGTGGGTAGAGCAATATGCTCTGAGGAGAATAAAAATGACAATATTACAGTGCGAGATGGTGCAGCTCACGTTGCAGCAACTTTGCTTGTTCTTTGAAACAGCAAGCACTGTTTAGTTTTTACCAAATATATTTCTTAACTGTATCATTTTATATGTATTGTTTTAAAGCGTTTTAGTTTTAGCTTTAGTTTTGCTCTGGCTACACTGATGTAATTAAGACAACAAGAGATTATGTATTTCCCAGTGGATCCGAGTTGTCTTTTCGTTCATATTTGATCCAGTGTGAAGCATCTGTTTGGGTAATAGAAATATCTGTATTCCGCTGATATGACTTTCATCCGTGTCCTCCTGAAAACTGCTCTTTGTAACGTTGCATTAATTTTTTTACATGCGCTGCTGCCACAGGTTGAGTTGTCTTTGAATAATAACAGAGACGGGCTGACATCACCGGGCAGGAGTGCATCTCATTGATGATGGGGTGGGGGGGGATTGATCGCATCCCGCAGCTTTTCTGCAAAAACCATCAAAAAGAGATAGCGTAACATCCGTGCGCTTGAATCATCCATCTGCGCTGCAATCTCTTGCACATTGTTCCGTTGTGAAGGATCAAAAGAGGGAGTGATTTGAAGCCCGCGTCCAGGTGAAAACAGTGGCTTGCAGCAGGCTTCAGGGGGTCTGGGAAATGAAGCAGCTGAGGTCCCTCAAAACAACCCTGCTTTCCTTTTAGCATATTTTAGCAAAAAAAAATAAATAAAAATTTGAGGCCAGCTCGATTTAGTGTCTTTTTTTTTTTTTCTCCTCCAACAGGATTATTCCAGCATGGCACCAATTGCACAGCAGCCACAACAGAGCGGGAAATTATTTTGACACACATATGGCCCAAAAGATTCAATCCCGAGGAAGATGGATACAGAAATAAATATGTTTAGGGTGATTTGGTTTGCTTTGTCCTGCTAGCTCTGAGCTTTGTTTGAGTTTGATTTGCAGTCGTATTGTGAAATACGGCTCACGGGATCTAACTGCGCGGACTCCTTAAGGTTTCATTCCTCCATCCATCTTTGCCGGGGCTCTAGTGTAATCTCACTCAGCTGTCAGGAGGAAGAGAATATACATTTGCAGATTTCGGTGCAATGGAGAGAGCAGACTCTTCGGTCTCTTGTTCTTGGCCCACAATAAACCGCGATGCTGACACACAAGACGTTTAAATAAAGGAAACAGATAAAGCCAGTGAGGAATCCCATCACTGCACACTCGCATGGAACTTGTCAATATGTTTATTCATGAACTGCAAGCTGGAAAAAAAGCCTCTTTTGCATGTCACCTTCACCATAAAATAAAAGGTTTTAAATATAAATTGAGCACAGACAGAAATAAAACATGACAGGAAGCTGAGACTATACAGAATCAGGAAAGAAAACAACATGAACAGGAAGGATTAGCATTTACAACAAGACAAATACATTCGTATGATTTGTCCATGTGCTTACAGGCTTTTTATCTCCACTTCATCCAGACCTGACGGAGGAAAATGAGTGGAGTGGATCAGAATAGTTCTGCTGCGTGCTAGCGGTGGCCTTAGAGAGATACCCAAACTGGTTTGCTGTCACAAACTGGTGAGGCTGAGACACTTTGATCAGGCACTTTCTGAAATCATGAGGTCATTGCTCCACCAATTCCAACAAAATAGCTCCACATCAATGCTATTTTAGCTAGCTTTGAATAAAGATACAAAATGCAACCTACAAGCACCACTGAAGGGTATTATTATTACAAGTTTTTACAAAAAATGGTCAAGAATAACAAGAACTTGGTTCATAATATGAGATTGTTACTCTGAAATTCAACTCCTGCACAATTCTGTTTAAAAATTTTGAACACATTCTGATTAATGTTTAAATGCAAGATGACTTTATTTCTTTACCCTACTTTTCTTTAACATGCATTTGTCTCACCCTCAAGTAAAAAATAAAAAAGTTTCCCAGTCGTGGGTGAAAGACGCTTGCCTTTCCCAGGAGATGAAACGTAAGACATCGAGGCGAGGAAAGATGTTGCGTGACTTCAGTCAAAGAGAAAATAAACGACAGAACACGTGACACGCGACCGGGATGGAAACTCAACGGGGATAATTCCACAAAAACACTATGATTTTGCACTTGTTTCAGACACAAGCGTGTTAGCCATCCAATACGCTTTCCTCAAAAACTACTGGCATTAAACAGTATATACACCAACCGAAATACTTCCCAAAGTAATAATTTTCATTTATGTCATGGAGACAGCTGTTTGATCATGTTTTTAAGGCATATTGTTAATAGACACAAGGTTTGAGCTAATTATGTACATTATAAAGAGATCCGTAGTTGACAGATGCAAAGTTTCAGCGGTAAATCTAAAGTACAACCAAAACATGAATTAGACCTTTTAGTACTTTTAACAAAGCAAATTATAGATGCAATATTGAATAAAGCAAATTTATGTTATTTGCACAAATGTCACCCAGTATAGACTTTATTAAACTGTAACACATCCTGTCTGTTTCTCTAAAAACACTGAGAAATACTGTGTAAAAACAACCATTGCTTGAATACGTCCCTTTAAATCCGATACAAATATGTACACTGACAAAGTAACGTTGAGAAAGGCTGATAGGAGAGCCGTGGGGCAGGTAGGCTGTCTGTAAATAGATAATTCCATCGGAAAAAAGACTCCGTGCAGGCCTTCGCGTGTCGGCCGCAGCCTTTCAAGTGTCCGTCACTGTGCACGTGTTGGAGTCACAAGCGTAACGGTATCCTGGATGAGTCCGCCTGTGCAGAAGAGAGGATCCAGGCAGGTTCTGGTGGTCTCAGCCGGGTGGACGCCTCTCTGCGATCGCAGGGGCTTGACTCCAGCCCACCACCAGTCAAGCTGGACTGTACCAGTGTGGTTTCCATGGCGTCCGGATGAGCTGTGATCAGCCTGCAGGTGGATAAGAGTCACAAGGTGGTGTAGATGTAGACAAAAATGATGACCAGCAAGTTGAGAATGGTCCCAATGATGCCCAGCATGGCCAGGATGCTCTCCTCCTTGCTTTCCTTGTCTTGGGTTCCCTTTTCCTCATCACTGTGGAGAGTGTTGACCATTTTCCCTGGAAAAGTCTTCACTTTTCGTCTCAAACCGGTCTGGAGTCAACAGATAACGGCGGGAGAGAGAAACACGATCAATTTGCTGGCATTTCATTTTTTTATTCTCATCTACAAAAAGTGCTCATTTGTGTCGTGTGTGTAACAGTTGATCTGAAAGTTAAATGGATTTCATTTGTGCTGTGTAAATATTCGGTTATTATACTGAGAATTGCAGCCAAACCACAGAGCTGCAATAAAGCAGAGCCACGATGTTCAGATTTGACTTAAAATAGCACCAGGCAAGTTGAACGGAGTGTGACAGACGTGAGTTGACACACAGTACAGAGAGCTAACGCTGAGCATGTAAACATCGACACACAGCACCACCGGCTGCATCCACTGAGGTTCAAGATTGTTGGCAGATCTAAAACTTCTTTTTTTTCTTTTTTAATTAACTGTCCTATGATTAGAAAGAAAAGGCTCTTGTTAAAAAACCAAAGAGTCAGTCTTTTACTTGGACCTTTTATGTTACATCATTTAGCTTAAGGTTGTTTTATTTAAGCACATTGGATCAGTTTTCCACCAAAACTATGTTGACTTTTCTCCACTCCTCCAAAAAAAGCTAGTTTTTCTGTGAGTTTGGATCTTGAACCTGCAGACATCCTGCTTAATAAAGGTACAAGAGGGTGGATCATTCAAACAGCATGCCTTTACTTCAAAAATTTAGAAAGATTTATATACACTAAAAGAAAAAAAACCATCTCTCTGAAGAAACGAAACACTTTAACTGACTTTTCGCTGCGACATTAATTTTGAAAAGTCCGTCTGACATTTGTGCGAAAGCATCAGATTTAAAACCTGAACTCCTGCTTCTACACTTCTGCTTTTCTCAAAAGAATGATTCCAACTGGTTGATTGACACGCTGGTGAGGAGAGGAAAAACAAACAGAAAAAGAACAACTCAAACTCCAGCACCAGACTTTGTTCAAGTGTGTGCACGTATTGATTTGCTTCGTCCGAGGCAGAGGGATTAAAACTAGCTGCGTGTTTTCAGCCGGCAGGCGCAGCAGCTTGTGCAACTTGGCATCTAAACAACTCTCATGAGAACCGCACTCCTTTTTACGGGTCACTGGTTCTTATACAGTGACTAGCAGCTGAAAGTACATAAGTTAATGGAAACTAAAAATAAACCTTCTAACCAGACAAAAAGAGAGTGAGATTCATAGTTTGGATTTGTGGGTTTGAAGTTGGAGGATTACAAAAAGGACATGACCCAAAGGGAACTCTTTTATCCAAAAATGAGAATTCACTCTGCTGGCCAATTTTTCAGATCTAAGATAAACATCAGGGAAAATATAACATTCAGATTCAACGCAAACAAAATAACAGCCTATTTTTAGCCCGAACGTCCACTGGTAACCCACTAGCCTTGAGCTACACTCATATTTTTTGCAAGATCTGTAGGAACTTGCGAAAGCAGCACACTAGCTCTCATGCCGTTCCTGCTGATGTCAGGCTTAAAGGCTCTGGGGTGGTTTCACATGAGTAGTTCTGAGGCTTTGTTTGTTTGTTTGTTTATTTATTTCTGAATGTAGGTTCTTGTAAAGGTATTGTAATGAGGACCAAGATATGCATTTAACTTGTGAGGACATTTTTGCTGGTCCTCACAACTTTCAAGGTTTCTTTGGGGGTTCTTAGTCTGGAAATCAAGATTAAAAATTTGGTTTGGGATAAAATAAAGGATTAGGGTTAGATTTAGGAATTTATTTGTGATAGGTTCAGAGGAACTGGAATGTCTATGCAAATGTATGCATACAAGTAATTCAGGGTAGAGTTCAGCAGAAACATCAATAAAGTTGGTATTTTAATGGTCCTTTTCATTTCATCTTTTTCATTCTGATGCATGTGTGCTTTGCAATCACAGCATGTTGAGAAACATTGTCATAGCTTTGTGCGTTTTTTGTTTTCCTTATTGTGTGTGTGTGTGTGTGTGTGTGTGTGTGTGTGTTTTTCTGGAAGAAGAAAAATCGTTAGGACTCGTTGCCAGGAATCGGTTACGCCAAATCCGGCTGCCTTGCGCAGAAGGATGACAAAGAGGGAGAAACTCAAGGAGATTCTGAGAAAGTGACTGAGGACATTACAATGAGATGTCATTTAAATGAGTCCAACACAAGGGCGGCGCTGCAGTAAATGTCAAATGAGGGAACTCTGGTAAATTTAAGCGATTGCGGGAGAACCTGCCATCAATCACGAAGCACTTTTTCGTTTGTCTGAAAGACGTTTCGTATCGTAAAATTCAAAAGATGTTATGACGAGGCTTGTTTATAACATCGTGCGCTTTTATTCTTGCCGGTGAGAACGGATGGAATGTTTTCACGCTCTTTCAGGCCTGCTAATGTACCGTTCGTCTGGCAGGTGTACAAACTGGTAGCAAATAAATACTGTCAAAGTATTAAAGACCAGCCCCCGTGCATTTTGCATTAGATACTCTGGGAGAAATTTATCTTGTAAATGACCAAGATAATAAACTGTATATAAAGTAATTAAAACAAGCTCCGCCTTGAGGAGCGGCAACAATAAAATGCTTCTTGAATCATAATGAACGGTCTAACAATGTCACATATATCTTCATCTTAAGCAGGATATTAAATGCAGGACTTGTAATTGAGCACATTTACATTCATGTATTCACTAACTAAATGACCTGAATACCCCCCCCCCTTCCCCACTGGTGAGGAGGGCTGGTGGTATAACGGTGAAGCAGTGTTCCTTGTTTAATCCAAAAACCTGGGAGAAGAAGTGGACGTCGGGGGGGGGTTCATGTACCAGCCACCATCTCCATATGACATCATCACAGTCCCAATTGCTTTGCATCCATGATGAAGAGTCGAGCTTCCAGAAAACAAACTCCTTGATGAGTTCAATTTCATCAAATAAGGGGATTATCACCTAGTTTGGTCCGGCGCATGCTATTCTGTGGAGAATTTTGTCACCCACCAGCTCCTTTTGTACATTTCTGACACTTTTACATCTTAACTTCATTAGCAATTGATCCTAGGACTTGTGTGTGTGTGTGTGTGTCTCTCTCTCTCTGTGTGTGTGTGTGTGGCAAGGCAACACCACACCTGAAACGGGAAAATCCTGACATGTGTGCTGCACCTAACGGAAGCTAACGTTCCAGGGATCAGATCAGTGGAGAGTAAAACCTTTTGCCACTTGAATGATCGTGAGCATGTCAGACGAGTCCAGATGCTAACAGGGTCTGACAGGCAGAGTCGCTTTTGGCGTTGTTATAAAATGGAATTAAAGCAAGCAGCTTCCCGACCTCTTCCCACTGTGGGCTAAGTGTGTGTGTGTGTTTGTGTGTGTGTGTGTGACTGTCATATGCTGACCAGGATCGGGGCTTCACACATACATGTTTTGAGCGGCGTAACAGCGCATGCATGGAGAAAAAGAAAGAGGATGAAAAGAAGAGGAGGGATTTTCAAGTCAAGACAGAGGAACTGAAAGGAGAGTCTTTGCCAATAGTTGCTGTGACCCATTTCCACATCCTGCTCTCATTGTTCTGTGAATGAGAGAGAGGCTTCAGATCTATTTTGGATGGTGGAGGGGGAAAAAAAACTACATGGGGTTTAGATTTGACAATAACTGTTTTCAAACTGTTTTCAAAAAAATATTATCTTCTATAATTAAACCCTTTCAAAAATAGAATTAGTTTGAACGGTGTCACCGAAAAATTGGTCTATTAATACTTAACGAGGCCTTGATTTCAGACCATCTCGCTGTTACATAAGAAGCTTTTAAACTTGTTACCAATGTCAAAGGAACTCCTGGGGGTTTTCTTGGACAAATAACTATTCCTGCTAAAATCTTTCAATTCAACATAACAAAGTGTATCTCCAGAAGGTCTGGAATCATCCATGGGGAGGTCCTGCTGGTTTTGACACTTGCTGAGCATAAAGGTGAGGGTACGTGGAGGTAGCTCCCACCTACCTTGCAGAGCATCAGGAGGAATATAGCGCTGGGCATGCCGGAGGTGGACGCCTGTCGGTAGAGCCCACACATCCCCGGCAACTACGGCAAAAGTCGGCCCCTCTCATCCTTCAGCCGTGGAGGCGCACGGGATCCAGAGACAGCCGGCTCGTCTTCCAGGTGGCGCGGTTTGACTTCAGCGTGTGGTACCTCGCAGCGCTCCTGCGCCTCCTCCCTGAATTTCATCGCCAAGTTCTGACTGCCTTCACTTTCTCCCCGTCAGCCTTGCGAGAGCCGCGCCGCACGCCTCCGCTCGGCGCCTCTTCCTCTGTTTTGTTCGCCTGCCCACCTCTGCTTCTTCTCCTCCTCTCCTCTTTCTTCTCCCGCTCGTCTGCGTGGAGGGGATGATGTCAAGTTGAAGAATGGAATCAGTTGATGGGCAGATGGGGGCGGGATGGTAACAAAGCTGTCTCATGTGCACATTTCCGTCGTCTTTTCATCAAATCTTTCACCCCCCTAAAAAAAAGAGACTTCAAGATGATTTTGATCTTTTCTTTCGTGGCGAGACCCTATTGACGCTGATTAAAGGCTCATCTATTCTGTCAAACTTTTATACTCCTCAGCAGCGGAAACCACAATTTGCCGATCTCCCATTTTTTTATTGTTTCTTCAAAAAGAAAGGGGAAAAAAAACTACCTGGGCTGATGTGGTGGAAGCCCCTGCCTGCGCCACGCGATCAGTAAGCCAACATCTCCGCTCCTCCGCCCCAGCAGCTGAGCGTGTGTTCCTGTCTAACTGAGCGGGAAAGCTGGATGGCTGCAAGAGGGAGACAGACGGCGAGAGGTGGGGGAGACGCTGCGAAGACAGCCGTCGCCTCACGCTGACGCTGTCTTGCTTGTTTTCACTCCACGGGCGAGAGGTATCCCCTGCTCCCTCTCTCCCGCGCATGCTAATGCAGCCTCCGTTGCCTGGCAACCGACTCATGGGAGTCGCGCAGGGCCTGGGGACAAAAAACGTTTGTGACAGGGGCCATGATGAGGGGACCAGGGTCTCCTCTGAGTTGTGTGGTTTTATGCATGTTTTCGGGGTTTTTTTGTTTTTTTTTTTTATTGTAAAATGCTCTGATTGGTCAAACTTCCAATGTGAGTGTGTGTGTGTGTGTCAAAGGCAGGAGGAGTAATAAAAAGTTGACACTTAATGGTGTGCAATCACTGTGCCTGTCAATGTGTGTGATATGGATGCGTGTGTGAAAGGGAAGTGCGTTCTCACAGGTCACGTATTTTCACAGAATGGGTGAAAACCCCAGTTTACATGAGACCGTACCTTTCTTTCTTCCATTCCTTCATTCTACACAGAAGTTGCACTCATCTTCCCCCGGGACATCGGTGACAGCCACATAATGGCGTAATTGATACACTGATCAGACGCGAGCGACCTGCAGGACATTTACAGCACAGTCTGACAGCAGGACGGACCACTCACAGTCCAGCCCTCCCCCCCACGTCTCATTTCCCCCCTCAGCCAAAGGGAAGGACGGACACTTTCGGTGTTTCAACTTTTGCTAATTTCCCAAATAAATGAGCTGTTTCAGGACTGATCTTCATCACTTTGAAAAACGAGGGCTACGCCTCCCTAATAAAGAGTAGAGAACAAATTCAGGTTTTTATTATAGCTTGCTATGACTTTTTAAAAATTCTTGTCCTGTGGGGTCTGTAATTTAGCTTTCCAGATGTGGTATCAACTCTGAGGACGTTCTTGTATAACTTTGATATCACACATTGTGTCAAACAATCTCCCCTGGCACAGGTTAAATAAATGAGGATGGGACGATGAGAAATGGCCTGTTAAATAACTTTAACAAGATTCCTTGTTCAGGACAGAAACAAACCCGAGAATGTAACACTTAGAGCAATAAATCATATTTATTCGACTGCTAATGGAAATGTTTAGAATGAAAAACAGCTGCCAACAAATGAGTTTAGGTGTGACGTTGCTTAGCACATGAAAAGAACTAGAATGGACAGCAATAAAAATGGAAATGGCAAGGAAACATGGCCGTTGAGGTGAGACCACCGGTGTGCATCCATTTATTGCAATTTTCCATCCTTCTCTGTCTCCAGGTTAACTGAATTGGACTGTCGCTGCATGCGTGAACATTTAGAACAATTAATCAGGGCATCCATCGAAATTCATCTCCCATCTCCCAGTGTTTCTCCAGCATAGTGATCGCCCTTCAGCTCACATCAATTTCTATTCAAACAAGGCGACATCGAGCTGCGACACTTCATCTAAATTGTTATTAGGGGATGTGTGAACTGACTCCACTTGTCTTTACGCTCGCTGAAACGTCCCATCGCAGTAGCTGCAAAGATCAATATTGCTCCTGCCACCAGACCAGCTGCTGTGCTCTCAAACTTGGATGACTGGTTAGTTTGTAAGTTGGAGAAAGATGGGACTTGTTCAACTTCCAATCATTACACCATCAAAAACATACTTTTCTATGTGTTTTACTTCTGTCTTTAATGTCTATGTTGTGCTTCCAGTAGTAGTTTTATTTTTTCATATATACACATTGCTTCAATTGCCTCTTCAATCCTTTTTTTTTCCTTAATATATTTTTTTTTCAAAGAGGTCTCTTCCACAGCATCCTCATTAAATCTTTAAGTAACCCTTAGGCATGATCTCCAGACTGAGGAAAAACCTACAGCAGATTAATACTGATATTTGGATTCTGTTTTTATAATCTGTAATTCACTTAGAATTGTAATGGTTCTGCATTATTCAGCAGTGATGTTATCCTCTAATCCTGGCAGCCGTTTTCCTTTTTTTTTTGCATTAATTACTGCACAGTTGCTAATATTATTGCTATTTAATGTATGCAGTGTTAACTTGGATGATATTTTAAAAATATGTTTTTACAAGTTCCTGCAGACCAGCACAGAAGCTTCAGTGCTACTT